>JAOTOM010004822.1:120000-470000 GCA_034440615.1 Ashinkailepas kermadecensis
CGGCAAAGGATCACCCTACCTCCATTTTCACTCTGTTAATTGCTGCCAGGATAATGTTTTGTGTTTGGAGGGATGTTCTGATCAGGTGTGTTGCCTGCCACATTTTCTTCATGGGACATCAGCATATGACTGGCATCAGAAGACATGAACAGACAGGAATACCTGGTAGATCTGGGTGTAGTCAGTGGTGGAAAATGATGAAAATTATCATTTTTTTGGGTGACTATTAAGGTGAAGCATGTTTTGCACAGATTCTTTGAAATTGCAATGCAGTATCACAGGGGGCAGAAAGGGGAGAAGAGGGCTTGGGTTCTGTTTGATGTTGCCTCATCCTGCATGTTTTAACAGTTACATTTTGTATTTTAGAATGTTTTAACATTTTAACGTTTTGACATTTGTTTAACATTTGCTGCATCATCCCTTGTCCAATATAACATGCAGGATTGTGTGTAGCTAATGCTGGACAATTTAACAAACCTTAATTAAATTACTGGAAAATTTCAACATACTTTAATGAATTAATTAATTAATTACTTTTCCATCTAAAAGATACTGTGACATCATTTGCCAATTCAGACAACATACTAAACAATTCCAATCTAGTAATTTGTTTGCCAACAAGTGAGGTTAATTATGTTGTGAGGCATTGGATATTTGTAATCGACACAAAAGCCATTTCTGTTCTGGTGTCAGCCTTGCCGGCATCCTCTGACCTCCCTGCCCAGCATCTGCTTTCTGATGTCATGCAGTGCTTAACAACACTGTATAAATATAATGCATACATATACATACATAGCCTAGCCTAAGTGACATTATAATAACTAAATATCATAATGAAATTTATCCTAGCAAGAACATAAATCACAGTAAATGCACTGAAAATATATGTTGATTCCAACTGCCGCCAGACAGCAGTACTGCCTGGGCAAGCTAACCACCCCACCTCTCATCATGGGTGTGCAATGGGAAGGGATTGTGCATGCATTAATGGGAATTAAGGTGGGATCATTGGTGCATCTAGTTTACAAATTTGATTGCGGACATTTTCTCCAGAGGGGCATCTTTCTCATTTTGAGGATGTCATCTGCTGAAAAAAGAGGTAAGCATGGGATGCACTCAAGCATCCTCAAAGGGCAGCATCTTGGCTGCAAAACTCACTGTGCAGGGGGTGCACCCACGCATTATTAAGGGGTGCCTTTCTCCTGTCAAGGGGCGCCACATCCTATCAGGGGGACATGTGTACCCAGCTACCCTGTCAGTCCACCACGAGATAGGACTTAACTGAAACTATTCATTTCCTGCTGATATGATTGTTGAGTAACTCATGCATCACACCTTTTATAAATGGAGGAACTACATTTATGGATACTTTTATACTGATCTCAAATCTGCATACCATCAATCAATCAATCAATCATATATTGAGGTCTCCATAGTCCAGGCAATGTAGAAACAAGGCATGTACGTCTTGGCTTTTTAGACCTCTCGTCAAATCACAATTGAAAATATCAGATAAAATGCCTACTGACCGTCTCCTGATTTAAAATCTAACAATAATAAAGCACATTTGAGATGAGCGTATGCAGCACTATATCACGGGTGGCCAGCATCCTTCCTCAACTTCTCATTCCATGCCACGATTGCCCTGTATGGGAAGTTGTGTCTGGCGAATTCAGTCCTAATCCTAGGTAGCTCGAGCATATCTGCGTCTGTACCTCGTGTCCGCCTACTGGAGACTTCGTCACGACGGGTGAGACACTCTGCCAAGCTAGGAGGGACGGATGTAGACAAGAGCCTCTCGACCATGGCCACATCCCGCTCTTCGACCATACTCTCGACCCTCGGCCATCCCAGCGCCTCAAGGGTGGGCGTTATGTGTTCTCGTCTGTGCTGGCCGGAAACGATACGAGCGCCGAAATTTATGATCTTTTGAATTCTGTATTTCTGCGATTTGTTACAACCTCCCCAAACTGTCAAACAATACTGAAGATGTGGGAAAACGAGAGCCTGAACAAGAAGTTTCTTTGTCTCACGCGGAATTTTGTGACGTAATTTTGAAAGCCCGACGAGAACAAAATAACACCGCCGAGTGACCTGCGACACTTGCTTTTCCCATGTAAGAGCCGAATCCACGAATACCCCTAGAATCTTAGCGTGAGGCGAAGCCTCAATTTTGTTGTTTCCGAACTGGATGCTGAACGGGGCTGACTTTTTGCGCAGGGGTTTAATGATCAAGAGCTCAGTTTTGCTTGGGTTAATTTTGAGTCGGCTCTGAGTGAACCAATTTTGGGCGACGCTGAGTGTGTCTTCGACACGCTGTATAAGCCTGGAAATATCCGAATCAGAGTCCAAAAATTGAATGTCATCTGCATAAGAAACTTGCTTACCACAATTTAGATGTGAGACCGCCTTTTACATGTGGTAAACAGCTCGCTAAGATCTGGAGAGGTGCCGGCTGAGTGGAAGGAAGCGATTGTGTTACCTTTGCACAAAAAAGGAGATCGCACTGACCCAGCTAACTTTAGGCCCATTTCAATTCTCAATGTCGTTGGCAAACTATGTGAAAAACTGGTAAAATTGCAGTTGTCGGCTTATTTGGATAGAAATCATGTATTTGTTAGAAACCAACACGGCTTTCGCTCCGGCCACTCAACCGAAACCGCCATGCTGGAGACAATGTCGTACTTGACGTCAAACCGCGATCGTGGTCAGATTTCCGTCTTGTTGACCGCTGATACGTCCCGTGCCTTTGACTCGGTGGAGCACGACCGTCTTCTGGACAAACTCGGTTGGTACGGGATCAGTGACCACTGGTTCAGGGACTGGCTGAGTGACCGCATCATATATGCGGTATTATATATCACATAATACTGCCCCAATTATATGATATATCTTCTCCACATCCACCAATTCAAAGAAAAAATTGAACCTGGTACACAATCTGGTGAAAACTAGCAATCCAACTCTACTATAGCTTAATTTATTATTTAAGTGAGCCACTGCAAATACACTCACCTACTGCAGAACATATTGTTTTGCCTACACCTCGGTTAATAGCTGACCTACCTATTGACCCAGGCAGTGCCTTCACTGATCATCACAGCAGTGTTCTCTTGCAGAGATTGGCAGTTGAGCCCTCCCCAGTGTACTAGAGGCTTTGAGGGCATTGCTGGGTAATATAACAGGGGTGGATACCGAGGGGGCACTGGGGAGGGGAGGCATGCACTCCCTCCCATGGAAAGGTGAGGGGTTTAGGGGTACATCAACTGCAGCGGTCATGCAGCCCCCATGGAAAGGTGCACCCATCAGGTCGGAAAAAGACCATTCCTGTAATACTGGCGTACACCTCGCCTGAATGGACTTTTTAGCGAGTCACTCCCCTCATAGGAAAAGGTGTCCTTTTGAGACAAAAGTGGGCTCAAATGCTAGATTGCACCCTACTCCCTGCTCAATGGATTTTACAGCTGAAGATGCTCGCTCCTCCAAGGAAATGTGTCCTTCCCATGATAAATCATTAATCCATGCCTGAAATATATGCTTGATTTGATTCTTTGTTTCAATGCGAAGCATTTAAGATACTCATTCACACTAATGGGTGTTCTGAACGGAATTCCACTGAAATCCAGACTTACGAACTGGGCTCTGCTGGGAAAGTATGATGGGATTTTGGTCAAAATCCATTGGGGATGCAGGGCCAACAAGGTCAAACTCCAATTCCCAGTAACATGGCAGTAATGTGTAATGACCAATGGTAGGGGCTGTCCCTCTTCCCAAATCATGGACTGATACACCATTCTTCCCCAAAGACCTCTTCAGTCTTCAGGGGCATTCAAAAGTGGCACCCGATGGCGAAATAGTGCCCAACCAGATGAATGCCCCAGATGAATTTACTGGATCTGCCCCTGCCCCCACTATAAAACTTATATTCGGGGCCTGTTCCAAGTATTGCCTGAGTGACAAGTGCATAGTAAGCGACCATCTTGACTATCCAGTCAGGTCAGGTGCACCTTATTCACTAAAAACCCAAAAATAAAATAAACACTATAGGATGTTTAATGCACTTTCCATATATGCCCCTGCCAAGCTCATATACAACTGCTCATTAATATATGTGTATATTAATATATTGTAATATATTAATGCTTAATAAATGTGCCAAGGCTTGTGATCAGAAATTTCCACAGAAACCCAAATATCAGCTTTCATCATGAAATAAACATTTCTGTGGGGAATATACCCAATTCATTAAACTGTTTGGGAAACAACACACCTAGTGTCACTGGCGTACCTAGCCCACCGGTTGGGGGGGGCAACTTTTGGCTTTTGGCATTAGTCCAACCCCTCCCCCCAGTGGCATACCTAGGAATTGCATTAGGGGAGGGTTCGAACGGATTTGGAGGGTGCCCATCCTCCCACTATTTTGGGGTTAAAAGCACTGAATTTTGACCACTATTTGGCAAAGAGGCCCATGAAAGAAAATTAATGACAACATAATTTCCTGTGTGGGGATAAGCCTATTATTAAACTGGATATCTGGAACCCTATTATTAAACCCCAGCAAAGGTTACTGAATTTGTATTTCGTTTACTTCTGTTTTTGTGGGGGGGGGGAAATGACACCATGCCACCCTTTAAGTGTTTCAGGGGGGCCATGGCCAGAATGGCCCCTCCCTAGGTCTGCCAGTGCAAGTGTTTGTAATCCAGCACACCTACATCTTCATGTTCGGAATACAGCACACTACAAAATAATTCGTTTTAAGGTTGCTCTTTGCAAGTGGTTAGAGGATTTCCACGAAAAGAAAATGTTTGAATATGGATAGCTTGTTTATTTCTGCATTCTGTAAACACCATTAAATGACTGGTTCGGCCATACAGGGGCAGCGGCAGAGCCATTCGTTGCATGACGTCTTAAGTGTTCGAATACCTCCACTCCCCAATCCCTCTTCAGGAAATCCTGGCGATGCCCATGGGGCAGACTCTGGACCTCACAGCTCAATTTAATCAAACGTCAACTCCGATTAATTAAATGCACACTTCCGTTTCTAATGCCCTGTAGGTCTCACCTTGTCGAACCAGCATTCCGTCACCGTTTCTGCACATACAAGCAATGACAATGACACTCTAAGCTAAGCTCAATTTTTCATCTGATGAGGACGAATAAATATCACTTGTGATATCAAGCCAACGCTGCAGTTTCAGAGTAATTACTCATAATTATACACCACAATCACCTTAATACTAACCGAAATAGGCGCCACTGCAATCCGCACCGCACACCAGCAAAAACTGCTTCTAAAATGGCTCACGAAACGAAACAAGGACACTAAATACCGCACTCGCTCAATGTTTCGGAAGACGATGTTTCACGCAACGGCGGCTACTTTTCAAACACGCTCGCGGCAAGGACGTGCTTGGAAGTAGCCATGCAGATTGTGGAACACTGTAGAAGCACACTTGGAATTCGAAAAGTACTCTGCAATTCTTGGAAAGGCAAACAAAACGCGATTATGAATTTGGTATGCTTGATTTGATCCGATCATGCGTGTTTCAATAGTCGGGTCAAACACTGAGTGGGGTGCAGCGACTTTGGTGATCTGGGATTGCTACGGTAGCCCGGCTTGAGCTGCCTTTTGAACTTCGGTGGGTTATATTAGCCGTTCCCGCAGTGCAATGTGCTCATTATGTTAGTCCCTGTGCGCGTGTTCTATAACTCCACAAATGTAAACATTTTTAACAGTGTACACAACGCCTCTGCAAAAAAATCCAGAACTCCAGCCACTAACCGAACTTCTCCTGCTACATGGGGATGGATTGAGCGATGACGACGGTCCGGTGGTGGCTTCCCAATTTCATAACTTTCTATTCGAAGCCTATAAATTTGACACAAACTAACATTGATAACCAGCTAGCAAATGGCCTAAAGTCGCACTAAATTGGGGTCGCGACCCATGCTGGATTGGGCGGTGGCTTCACAGATGATCTGTGTCGTCGGTGGTTAGGGATACATCAGAAAATATATAATTTGGAAGTGTGTACTTGTGTTTATCTTTCACTCCAGTGTCATTCCACATATTCAGATAGGTGCCATGATTTATCCACCTAGTGCTTTTGCATCACTCTGAGAAAATGTTCAATAAAATCGTAAGACTGGTTACAATAAACGATATGGTGATGATGATGATGATGATGATGATGATGATGATGATGATGATGATGATGATGATGATGATGATGATGATGATGATGATGATGATGATGATGATGATGATGATGATGATGATGATGATGATGATGATGATGATGATGATGATGATGATGATGATGATGATGATGATGATGATGATGATGATGATGATGATGATGATGATGATGATGATGATGATGATGATGATGATGATGATGATGATGATGATGATGATGATGATGATGATGATGATGATGATGATGATGATGATGATGATGATGATGATGATGATGATGATGATGATGATGATGATGATGATGATGATGATGATGATGATGATGATGATGATGATGATGATGATGATGATGATGATGATGATGATGATGATGATGATGATGATGATGATGATGATGATGATGATGATGATGATGATGATGATGATGATGATGATGATGATGATGATGATGATGATGATGATGATGATGATGATGATGATGATGATGATGATGATGATGATGATGATGATGATGATGATGATGATGATGATGATGATGATGATGATGATGATGATGATGATGATGATGATGATGATGATGATGATGATGATGATGATGATGATGATGATGATGATGATGATGATGATGATGATGATGATGATGATGATGATGATGATGATGATGATGATGATGATGATGATGATGATGATGATGATGATGATGATGATGATGATGATGATGATGATGATGATGATGATGATGATGATGATGATGATGATGATGATGATGATGATGATGATGATGATGATGATGATGATGATGATGATGATGATGATGATGATGATGATGATGATGATGATGATGATGATGATGATGATGATGATGATGATGATGATGATGATGATGATGATGTGATGATGATGAATGGAGAAGTGGAATAAAGGAGAAGGCGCCATTCCCTCTAATTGTATAGATAAAGGAAATGAATGCACCTCCCCAAAATTGTGCGATTTTTAAGGCTATCATATTTTAAGAGATACAAATAAGAACGTTGCTGACGTGAAAATAAAGTGGCAAAAATTGGAGGCCGTTTTGCCTACTTGGAAGGGGTCAAGATTGCACCCGAATTTTGGAGGGCTTCCTGTGTTTTTGGAAAAGGCAGTGACTGACCGAGAAAATGATGGTCTCGCTACAGGTACGGATCACGGAGCCAATACGTGATATTGTCATTGCGTGGCTGTCGGCAACTTCCGGTGCTATCCCACCCAAAGCTATAGAACTGCCCGGGGAATTATTTCCCTGATTTTGTTTTTGGGTGGGGGGTGTGATGGCAGTCATTGAAATGGCAGGCTTCTGACAATTGAAAAGCGGATCCCTTGATGTAAGTTGTTTCTGGATGATTGCTCAGTCACCCAAATACAGAAGGTCACAGTTAGGTTGTCGACTTATAACAGCCATTTGTACAGTACTTTTCGAATAACTGTCAACAATTTGGTTTCAAACATACAAAGGTAACAATGCCCAACAAAAAGTGCAGCATAGTATCAGTAACCTCAGCTCATCTCACCAAGTTAGGTTCAGGTCAATACCAATTTGTTGTTTCCATGCACATGGTTTCCAGCCGGAGAAGCTAGCGCAAAACAGTGCTATGTTTCATAGAGCGCATTGTTTTCTATAAGTGTGCCTATCTTTCAGATTATTTTCAAGGTCGTTGACGAGACATGAACAAATACATGCACCTGCGCCTATTTCCGCTGAAATGACGAATTGTTGAAATCCCATTGAGCGCTCTTCTTAGGCATATACATAATATCACATGTTCTTATTACATGTGTTGCCATGTATTCTACTTATATTTCAATATTTGCACCCTTTCAAGACAACCAATGACCCAGGTGACTCGGACTGACCTGAGTTGATCCTCTTTCAGCGGACAATGGACATCCGGGGTAGTTATCGACGCTTGAATCGAATTTAGCGCGCTTAAACTGTCGCGCTTGGTTGTCCCCCCCCACCCCCACCCAGTGCGAACATTATGGTAACATGACATAAGTCATCCTAAGTCAATGACACGCATGGCTTGGTGTCATCCAATTTGAACATCTTGTTGCAAATTGTTTTCTTTGGTGGTTTTCAATGCTGAATTTGAATTCACCGCTCCTTGTTAACATCGGAAACGCACAACGTATCGAAATCGATCAGGTGTAAAAACCGTGTCCCTGAAAGTGGGTGGCCTTGCCAGGTCAAATGCTACTACATGACCTTTCGTCAAGTCTTTGGGCACCACATGCTGCAGCGCATCTTTGCAAATCCACTTGTCTTTGCTTCATCACTTCATCGTTCGTGGTTTGGATGCTACGATGCAAATACGTTCGAACACGGAAAAGCTATGTTGATTCCCACGCGTCCTACGCTTAATGTTCAACTTAAATTGGTAGTTTGTCCCTATCAAGTTGTTTGCAGGAAGTTCAGCAGGCTCTTTATGTCAAAGTTTCTCCGAAATATTTGTTTCGCACCTATGAGTAGAAAACCAACATAACCAGTCCAGTTGCCGACATCCAGACCTTGACCTTCCTGACCGGACCTGGAGGTTCAGCGATAAAGGATAGCCAAAATTATTCTGCAACATTGAACAGAAGAAAGATAGCGCTACGTTTCGGTGAAAATAACGTTTATTTACGTGGTCGAGAACAAAAGTTGGGGTGTGTGTAAAATCCACACCCCACAATGTACATGGGAGGTCATGATCTGCGGGCGGCGTTTCGTCGGTGAAGTCCTTGAAAATCAAGTATGTATGCTATTCACCTTCCCTTGCTCTTTCTGGTGGCCTGTGCAGACAATTACCCTCCCTAATCATTTTTGTAGGTTCTATTTTGAAGATGGCGAATCCATCCCCCAATCGGCGACCAGTTCCCCAATCGTGAACACGTGATGACAGCTTCGTTCGGCACCCCCTCTCCTTCATCTTCTGAGGGAGACGGGGACTCATGCACGCTTCTCCTCACTCTTAGCAGACACCAGAAGCGACCCGGCGGCGTCCCTTCTATCTTTTAGGCAGCCGTCCAGAACTTTAACCGGGGACTCGTTTAAGGGATTTTAGGTGCGATGGTCATTCACATGTGGGGAATGGGGTCGCGTCCCTAAATTGCCCCTCCCCAAGTAATATTATGTGAATAACCGGCAGAATCCATGTGGGGAGGAGGAGGGGCGAATAGACAAGCCCTTACCCATCCCTCCAGAAGACAGGCTAGTTCCCCTCCCCTCCCCACGGCCGCCGGAAGGCCTCCCCCAGTCCAGCAAGGTTGGCAATGCCCTTTTTCTCTGACATGTTAGCGCCCTACTCCAAGGCCAGAGAATGCTTCATCAAAATATATAATAAGTCATGTAAGGGCTAATACGTAGCTGTAAAGCATCGTAGTCATTCGTCGTTGATTAGGTAACGGAATATACTTGTCTATAATTCATTGAACATCGAAGACATCACCAGATGTACTTAACTGGATCCCTTGTATACGCGTTTAACACTCTATTTCTCTGCCCGATCATCCCTGAGGAGCTCCGCAGTGGAGGACCAGTCATCGGGGGCCGCGGTAGCTCAGTTGGTAGAGCGTCGGACTCTTGATCGCAAGATTGTGGGTTCGAATCTCACAACCGACGGCATTTACCGAGTCCACCCGCGACCAATCGGCGTGAGAGGTTGGCGACGCTAGATGACCCAGCGGTTGAATGCGTCGTAAAAGAACCCAATGTTCTTCTTCTTCTAGGACCAGTCATCAGCTGACGCTACTTTGGTCATCGCTGGAAGGTTGGCGCTGACCTACACCTGCCTGGGCATCTGATGTTGCGTGACTTTGTGCCGCAGCGAAGGGAGACACACGTATCTGCGGGGTGGACGCATGTCCGGCTGACTGCGGCCTGGTGCGCTACGGCAGCAACGAGGGCTGTGTGTACTGTCAGTGCGGCCCGGTGCTGGCGCCGGGCGACGAGCAGATACCGCTGGACGGCGAGTGCCGGTCGCCGCTGCTGACCGGACCGTACCACCTGACCACCAAGGTGTGCCGAGCGCCTACCAGAGAGGGCGAGTGCCGGTCGCCGCTGCTGCCGTCTGACCACCAAGGTATGCCGAGCGCCTACCAGAGAGGGTGAGTGCCGGTCGCCGCTGCTCCCCGGACCGTACCACCCGACCATCAAGGTGTGCCGAGCGCCTACCAGAGGGTGAGTGCCGGTCGCCACTGCTGCCAGGACCGTACCACCTGACCACCAAGGTGTGCCGAGCGCCTACCAGAAAGGGTGAGTGGCAGCCGGCTGCCGCCAGACGTGGGCGCTAACTGACGACCCGGAGTATCCGAGGGGGACCGTTTTGTGGTCAGACGTGAGCACTAACTGACGACCCGGGGTACCCGAGGGGGACCGTTTTGTCGCCAGACGGGGCACCGCCTGGCGGCCGAGGAGAGGAGGTGCACCGCACCGCACCTGCATAGCGCACCGCACCATATTCATCACCGCACCTGTGTAGTGGGCATTGCACCTGTGTAGTGGGCACCTGCCACTGATTGGATTTGTGCGATGTTTCAGAATGCGCCCCAGACACCACCTACAACATCAAGTGCGACGTCTGCCTGTGCCAGAAGGACGGAGCCCCGGCCTGCACGAAACGGGACTGCACGCTTCCCAGTGGGTAGCATTCAGTGTTACTGGCAGAGGCGCAGCCATGTTCCTTCTCCCAGGAACCAAAAATACACTAGATGAAACAAGAAAATTTGAAACTTTCAGCAGGAAACTGACAATTTTCGGCGCGCCATGCGCGCCGAAGGCGATGTCTGTTTCTTCAGAATGTTTGGGGGTCAGCCGCCCCCTAAGAAAATCCTGGCTGTGTCACTGGTGGCTGACACTTGCTCAATGGATGCAGGACTGCATTGCCGTAGCTATGATCATTCTAACCCCACCAACTATGTACAGCCAGGATGGAACTGTTCCACCCTTCTCAGGTAACTCCACAAAGGCTCCTTATCTGCATCTCTTGCCTTATTAGAACTGTTGTCTAACGCTAGATAGCTTCTGGTATGCTGAATCGTCTTAAAAGCTGGGTTTTCGCCGATTATGATATAATCGTGCGGCGAATCGAAAGCTCAAATAACTCGGTCGGTTGTTGCTAACCACAGGGTGGATCCGGTGCTAGTTCAGGCCGGAGGGCTGGATCTGGTGTCCGTCAGGGCCGAACGGCTGGATCTGGTGTCCGTTAGGGCCGGACGGGTGGATCTGGTGTCCGTCATGACCGGAGGGGTGAATCTGGTGTCCGCCAGGGCCGGACGAGTGGATCTGGTGTCCGTCATGGACGGACGGGTGGATATGGTGTTCGCCAGGGCAGGACGGGTGGATCTGGGGCTGGTCATGGCCGGAGGGCTGGATCGGGGCACGGTTAGGATCGGAGGGGTGAACTTGGGCTCGGTCAGGGCTGGAGGGTTGGACCCGTGGCTAGCCAGAACCAGGGGTGGATCTGGGATTGGTCAGGGCCCGACAGTTGGGCACGGTTTCGGTCAGAGTAGCAGAGGTGACCCAGGTCTGGAACCGGTCAGGGCGCCCCGTGACGGCTTATGGACGCTCGGCAGAGTACGGCGATGTGCAGGTGTGTGACGCCGAGTACCGCGACTGTCCTGCCGACTGCGGGGTGGCCGGTGCTGACAGCTGCTGCAAGCACTGCCAGTGCGGCCCACGCCTCGACAAGGGCGACATCGTCATCGGCATCGACGAGCCATGTCCGCCCAACTTCGTCATTAAAGCCAATCAGTTGGCCACCAAGACTTGCAAACCGGGTGAGACTTCAAAACTGATGCGACAGGTAAGCTGGAGGCAGTGTTGGATGGGCAATAGATCACAGCTTGGCCACATAATTAATGGCTGAGGGCGCTTGACATGCGCATTGTGCATTGCACACTCAGCACCAAACGGTCAGTGTACATTTGTTCACAGAATGCATGCAGTTAGCGCTCCAGAGCCGATGTGATCAGACCCTGCGATCGGACCCGATGTGTCTGACCGTCTGTTTCTGAAAAGTATGGGACTTCGGAGGACACAAATCGTTTGAGCGAGTGGGCGAACATTAGTATCCCATGGGGGCCAACGCAACATGGGGGCAAGGCCACTAAATCGGAGGACCAATTTGACACCCAAAGATCAAATGCAATGCAATGCTGTGAGGCGAACTGTTTTGCGAAAAATGCACGGGCATTTTCAATTTTTGTCTATGTGGTACGGCTGAATGCAATACTTTTCACAGCGACGAGGTCATAGCTTTACAATGACAAAACGTTGTCATTGTGTCGCTGTAGCTGTACTATGAGTATGGGCCGCTTCCGTGAGACTGCTCCGTCACGGGCATTGGCGGTGGTGGTAGTGGTATTTGGATTATTTTACGATGCATTCGACTCCTGTGTCATATGGCGTCGCCAACCTCTCACGCCGGTTGGCTGCGGGTGAACCCGGCAAACCCGCCAGTTGTGGGATTGAACCTACGATCTGACGATCAAGAGTCCAACTCCCTATACCGTATGTGCTACCGGTGCCCAATGGCATTGGTGCGTGTGTGTGTTTGTGCGCATATGTGTGTTGGGTGGGGTGAGGGTGGGTTGGGGATGGGTTGGGGGTGGGGGTGACATTACGCCGAGGCTTGTGTGTAGATTGGGATATTACCACAGACAGGCGTGTAAAGTGAAACACATTATACATGCAGGGTAGCACAGTAAATCTAGACCAGTATCAGTGGGGAGATGATATTGAATCGCTGCGTAAGCGTGAAGTTCTTGGGACATCATACACGAAGAATGATGAGGAGTGGAAAAGAGGGATCTGGACCAGGTACAGTACATAAAACAGACACTTCTGTCATACCAGTGCATAAATGCTACACACATTAACAGCCGGTATATTCAATGGACGTTCTGTTCAACATTGTGTAGCATCGAGCATCTTGCTAGACATTGGTGTGCAGGAGGGCCATGCAGTGGCAACGATGGAGAGGTACTACTTTCAGCACTGTGCCCTGTTAGCGGTGCCAAGTTGTCTTTTGACATTGGCCGCGGTTGCAGCGATGTCATGTCAGTACGGCCCGGCCTAGATAGACGAGTGTGGCAACACGTGCAAGTGTGAGAGCAGTGTATACGGCTGCACCCGCAAGCCGTGCCGGCCCGAACAAACATCCGAGAAGCCCGTCCCCTGCTCCAACCCCTCTGACCTGACACGCTTGTCGAATACACGAGTCTTCTGCCACGACGGCATCGTCAAGTTGCAAGATCTAGGTGAGCCAGAGGGATGCCTTCTGACGTGATGAGGGAAATTAGCAAGTCTAGAATTCCTTAAAATGTTATCTGGAGTTGCCCAATAGCAGATGACTTCAAAATAACGCCCGCAACGTCACCAGTTTATATTGGTTCGATGTTCAACTGATTGTGCTTCTTGACGCTTCAAGTTCGCCGAGCAATACTTGTGAAGTTCATTCCACATTAACAGCGTTTATAACGTCCTGATCGAGACAATACCTGTTGGTTTCTGAGTTGTGATCAGCATCCACAACTTCCGGCAGATGCGGACTGCCTGCCTGGTTCTGTGTTCCTGGATAGCGACTACTGCAACTCCTGCTCTTGTAGTGACGTCGGGGTAGCTGGCTGCAGTAAAAAAGCCTGCATTCAAGGTAATGTGATGTAAAAGCGCCATTTCAGTTTAACATTCCACGGGAGGGTGAATCTGCCTGCATCGGCGATTGTCCGTGTGAGTCTTATTTGCGGATTCATCAGTACCTACCGTGACACGTAATCATACTGAGGGTGCAAATGTGCGGCCGGTGGTTGTACCTAGTGCCAGTGTAAGGCACCATCACGGGCACTGGTCTGGCGAAGGCCAGATGCTTGCTGTGTCCCCCTGCTGTAGACAGTGTCAAACGCCATGGCGTTTTCTGTAGAAAGCGTTGTGATCGTGGACTCTGGAAGTCACAAATGGAAAACGGACCGGCCATTGACGGCATGACGGACTTTTTGGCTTGTCCTTTGGCCATAATTCGGGTTCCCAATCGAAATTGTGTAACCTCATTATCCGGGTTGCATCCGATGTCGGGATCTTTTTCTCTCCAGGATTCGGAGCATCTTAGCGATGCTCTAGTCTTACCCAGTCATAAGTCATTGGCCACGCAAGGGCTCCGGTCACAACATGTTCAGTATCTCCCACGCATATCGACTGACCAATACCGATGCATTTGTGTACCAGAGGTCTTTGTATTACCTTATAAATTTGACTCTGTTATTCTTGGGCAAAACCGATATTCTTAATCGTGTTCAAACATAATGATCACTGTGAAAGGCGAAACAATAATGAAGACGTTGTAAATCGATATATCGATTCCTAAATATGTCCTGACATGTGAGGTCATCATAAGTCAAGTATGCATTCGTCCGGTTTCAGATACAAGTCTAGATCGTATTACGACATCGCAATCTACATCACAAATGCTGCTCTTACCGCCAGACACGGTTGCTTGTAATCCGATACAATCTAACCAACTAATACTGACAGTCATGGGTGTAGCCATGGTTTTGAAATTGGGACGGGGGACAAACCATGGACGCGGTAGGTTTGGACAGTATAAAGGGATAGCACCGCCTCCACCCTCCGCCCCCCCCCACCCACACACACAACAAATCCTTGGATTCTAGTCACTTCATTTCCAATATCTGGTTTCAGATTCTTGGGTATTATGGGGAGGGCAAAATATTTCATTACAAGTCGAGAACTGAAGTACTTATATAACTCTTTAATCCTTCCCTATATAAATTACTGTGCGGTGATTTGGGGTAATAATTATCCCACAAGATTAGACCAAATTATAAAATCCCAGAAACGTGCATTACGGATTATTGATTATAAGCATTATACATATCCTACTAATGAGTTATTTATCAAGTACAACATATTGAAGTTCACTGATATGGTGCAGGAACAAAACATATTAATACTGCACAAATTTGTACATGATACATTGCCATGTGCTATGGCTGACTTCTTTCAATATGCAACACCTACTAATACAAGAATCATTCAACATTTCTCTATACCATTTACTTATCGACAATATAGGCTGTTTGCTATTACATACTCTGCACCAAAATCCTGGAATACTGTAATTTGCCAAATATTTCCCAGAATAGAACAAGGGAAAAAAATGTGCTAAAGAAATGCCTTAGACATTACTTTATGGAATTATACATATCAAACGAGAACTGAAGACTGAATCTAGTTCATGTAACTCATATAGATAACTTTTAAAAATTATACCTTGCCATAGAGAACGTCACTGTTAATATAAGGCAACACAGAAAAGTATGATGTGCGTGAATGAATGGGTTTTTTGTTTTTGTTTCGTTTTGTTTTTTGTTTCTTTTTTGTGATGGAGGATTCTGTTAGGTTCGTATTCACCCATGCATATTCTGCATGAGTTATCTTCGTCTGAATGCTTTCATCTTTTCTGTACTCCCCCAAACATTTCAACTTGTCACCCTGGGAATTCCGTGGGCGCTACTAGCTTGCTACCTGCCCATGGTTTTCCCGGGGTCTCATTTCCTTTCTACTAATTGGTGGTAGTCTATCTGCAAAAAGAAAAAGAAAATACAGAAGGGATGGTAATAGTATTGGTATAATCACATTCTGTTGTATCTCTTGCTTGCATCCCGAGGCACCCGTGGGTTGGCTGTCCTGATCTATGGGCAGCTCACCTAGGGAAGCCCCACACTGAAAGACCCAATGAAGGTGCATACAGCCAAATTAGGATAGGCTGCTGCTGCATCTGATATGGGGACGACAATAAAAAAAATATAAAATAAAAAATAAAAAAAAAGATTCACCATTGTTGTATGTACCAAAAAAAATGATACTTTGGGGACAAAAGATTCCGCCAAAATTACTAAGTTTCACTGCTTATCACTGCCTATGAACATCTAGCTTTATGTCGTATGTGCTGGACTCGATTTCATAATCACCATAGATCAATGTTATAAGTAAGTTAAACGTTGTCTTCTTGAAGCAGGAAAAACAGAAAATATTGGATGATGGTTTTATTTTAGTGAATATGGACATACAATAACCTTTCCCAGACGTTCCTGTTTTACGGGGACACATTTTGATGCAATGGCAACCAAGGCCGATAAAGGGTGTGGCACTGAGGGCATGTGTCCATCACATGGAAGGTGGCGTCCCTCCGGCCGGAAATAGGCGCTCCTTCTGGAAAGCTTCCAATGTACCCAATGTATTTTTATTCAGCCAGAGACGCCCCTGTGAAAGAAAAAGGCACCCCTTGGAAGGAAAGGCGCCCCTTCGGGAAGGGCCGAGTGCATCACGTCCCCTCAAATTGTTCAGCCCTCCAGATGCTTTCGCAGTGGCGCCGCTCCAAAAAAATGGCGCCCCTCCAGACAAGCGCCCCCATGACAATTCCTGGATCCACCCCTGATTACAGCATTGCTCTCTCGCGGTTATGAACTCCGGCTGGTTATGAAATCGTGCGCATTCACGTGTGGCTTCTCTCGCAAATTTGACAACTTCCGTTGAACCATTAAGGGGAAAGCGGACAATTTGAAAAAGGTCTATATTTTATATGTCTGGAACAGCAATGTGACAGTGTAAGTTAAAAACCAGTGATGAGAGCGCCGTCGAAGCAGGTTATAACGGATTTCTTGGGGGAGCTCTTAGTGATATGTAATATGAGTGCCTGCTATCACAACGGCTGCAAACAAAACGAGATTTGATCTTCCTGTTCCCATTACACTCAATCATTATACACACACACCGAACCTTCGACACCTTTGAAATTATTTCGATATCTTAACACGCGCCCTGGAGGGCCTCTGAGAATTACGCGCACTGGAGGGGGGGCGGATTCCGCCCCCCTAAGATCTCAGCTTCTAGAAAAGCTGGAGGAACGAAATTCGCAGGGCGGATGGGCACGGTAGTGAACTCTATTGTGTGCAATTTTCGTGACCTTAGGTCAATATCTTCAAGGTCAAATGAGGTCAGATTGGCAACATTTTCCGGTTTTGCGTGGCTTGGCTTGTCATCGTTATGGATCGCTGTGATTGTGTTTAAATGCTCAAAAATGGGCATCAATGATGTTTTGGACATTATTAATGATGCAATGCAGATGCTAGACCCAACATTTGACCTCAGGTCACCTATATAGCACCACTTTATCAGGTCAGTTACCTGTTCCAGTTACCGGAACCGGCCGCCCGCCCGACTGCTCCGTCGGGCAGCTCGGAGCAATCGGCTTCGTGAAGAAGGGAGTGAAGTACATGAATAAAGTATGGAAACGCAATGACAAACAGTACAAATGACAACCAGTAGTGCATTTATGGCAACATTCCAGTTGATCAAGTTTGGTTCCATTAACCTGTCATGAACTTGACCTGACTTGACCTTGGTGACCTAACATGACCTTGAAACTATACAGCATATCAATATGCATCAAACAAGTCCCTAGTGTTGCCTAGAACACTTCCCTTTTGTCAGTATACTGGGAGCGCATCTGGCCCGATTTTTGTGGTCTGGCGCTATAACATTTTTTGACTTTAGCGGCCCCTAACTTGAAAAATGTTCGGGCGATTTCCATTTTTCTTACTTTAAACGACGCGCCGTTCATTTGTAAGTAGGTACACGGAAAATTGCATATATCGACCCGTAAAATTTGCAGTTATTTGCGAAAAACCGGAGGGGTGGGCGGATTTCGCCCCCCCCCCCCCTCCAGTGCGCGTGTTAACATTCAGATACCGTACGGCAAGCCACGCCGAATGACACTCACATAATGAAAGAATGAAAGGTGAAACCATAGCGATGAAACGCGAGGTCCTGGAAAAATTAAAACCAACCTTTGGCATTGAGGGTTGACCTGACATGTCCCGGGTTGAAATGTTACTCGAGGGTTTCCCACGGGTTACCTCTTGATACCAAACATGGGTAACTTTGGAACAACACGAAGAAAGGCGGGCGACCGAAGAAGTGACCTCGACCTTTGACTTTGCAAATTAATGTCATTTCTAAGCGGTTTGCTAGAGTACCTCACGGCACGTCAAATGACACCCACTTGATGAACATTGAAGACATAGCGACGAGGCGCGAGGACTTCGAGCAATTTAAGCTAATCTTCGATCATGTGGTTTGGCATTGACATATCCCGGTTTGAGATGTTACTCGAGGTTCACTACGGGCTATTGCTTGATACCAGATGTGGGAAGGGTAGGGCGAAGTAAAAATGCGAGGCGACCGAACAAATCGGTTTGACCTTTGACTATTGAACTTAGTTCGATTTCGTAACATTATAGTACGGCGCAAGCCACGTCGAATGACACCCACTTGGTGCGAATTGAACTCATAGCGACGAATCGTGAGGACTTGGAAAAAATTCAAACTGGCCTCTGACCTTGAGGTTTGACCATGACATACCCCGGTTTCAAAATGTTACTCGCGTGATCACCATGGGCTATTGTTTGATAGTGGATTTGGGTAGACTTGTGCGAAGACCGAAAAAAAAATGCGAGGTGACCGAAAAAAAACAGCTTGAATTTTGACCCGTCGAGATTATGTCGAATTGTCAACTTTCGGATATCGCACAACACGCGACGTCCAATGACATCCATTTTCTGCAATTTGAAGTCATAGCGACGATACGCGAGGTCATTGAAGAACTCAATCAAACATTTGACCTTGACATGCTCGGGTTTGAAATGTTGCTCGAGTGTTAACCACTGGCTATCGCTTTATACCAGATTTGGATATGTTTGAGCGAAAACGAAAAAGAAATTGAGGCGATCAGAGGATCAGCTTGGCCTTTGCCCGTGAACAAGCATTCGATTGCTTAGCTTTAACTTATACGGCATAACAAGCCAGGTCGAATGACGTCATTTGATGAAAATTAAAGTGATAGCAACCGAACCTAGCGGTCGGTCGATATCACTTCAATATCGCGATCTGCTAAATCAAGCCAAACTTTGACCTTGAAGTTTGACCTTGACATGCAGCGGTTTGAAATATTACACGATCGTTCACCACAGGCTATCGCTTGATACCAGATTTGGGCAGGTTTGAGTGAATGCGAGAAAAAAAAATGGAAGGCGACCGAAGAAACCGGTTTGCGTTGGACCTTGACCGTAAACGTGGTCATGTGAGACCTATGTAGTTGCTTCCAGGGTGTTCAGTACAAGCAGAAGCATTTGTGGTATTTGATTCGAACGATCATAAACCCGTCGCTGAATGACAATGTCGAATACAAATACAAATACAAATACGTTTCTGGCGAACTCGTCGCTGCATATGAATACTAATACGACGTTAACTTGGCGTACGTGCTTAAGGCTGCCCATAACACTCCTCCATGGTCTTGAAGATACAGGGTGTAATAATTGCTCATGACGTGACATATCATGTCTGAAATCAATGGCCGGGTCGTTTCAGAGTACTGAAAGAACAATGCCGGAGCAGCCACCCTGTGACAGCTACGATAACTATGTGTGCAAGAACACAGCAAGAGATGGCGATGTGAGATCCTGAGTGCTCTGAGCCTGCGGCGGCACACGCTGATGTGATATGGTAACGGTCGCAGTATGTGGTTCAGACAATGACGGAGATAGACGAACATGTGTTGCCTGATCACCCTGACAGTTACGTCCGGTGATGTGTTGTATGGTGGCAGTTCGGAAATGACGGGTTCTTGGGTCCTAACGTGACAGGCAAATACTATAAAAGCTCTCAGAATATGTGACAAGGTTTTCTGAGCAGGCCGAAGTGCCCAAAATAATAAAAGCAAAGAGACAGGGCATGTCTGTGATAAATATCCACCATCACCATTATCTATGACGTATAGCGATGGTAGCAGAAAATGCCTGCTCCTATGACCATCTATGTTTGACTGTGAACTATGCGTACGGTAGAACATTGAAAGATAATATTACATGATATATATATATATATATATATATATATATATATATATATATATATATATATATATATATATATATATATATATATATATATATATATATGTATATATACGACAGTGTAGGTGCGTTTACCCAGTTACTCCTGGAAATGTAGACTATAGTCATATAACGCGTTCCACACTGCACAAAACGACGATGTGGCATTTTCTCCCATGATGACCTGACTTCACCCGAGTACAATAAGTTCAAAGTATTTAATTACTGGCATCTAAAGCATTCTTCGGCCAACAATTACATTTTATGTTACTCTACTATCCTTATTTACGGTACTTATGCGTAGTGCTGGAATCAGTGATGTACTTTCACTTGACATGGCCCGTAATTTCATAGATATCATTCAGATTATACAGACATGCAAAATTCCGTCGCTTATGCGAAATTCAGATTTTTCCAGATCCTGGAAGATGTGACATAGAATGTGTATTGCTGTATGCTGAACAAAAACAGCAATCTGACCATTTCCCTCAGGTGACCTTGTGCGACCCGAAGCCAGAAAGGGTTCGCATGCGCACTTGTAGGTACTCACGACATGTATTCAACCACAGCAGAGATAGTATATTACCTAACCCCTTGCATTGGGTGAAAAACATCAGCGCCCAAATGTATTCAATTATCTTTACTTGATGTGACCTCACCATTGACTTCCCGATAAACGTCTTATTTCCCTCGATTAAAGCTATGGTGTTACCGAATCCCATTTGAATCGGTGTCACCTGCTTATTGGTTCAAAAGATGCAAGGGGGCATGAAGCTTCTCCCGCAGTGACCTTTTATGCAATGGCCTTCTAAAGTGTGTTCGTCATCCAGATGAAATTTCCTCATATCACATACGCATTCCACAAATAACACTCCTTAATTTAACTGGTTTTAAACTTGACTTTACCTTTTAAGGTTTGCTGATGCATGCGATGTATTACCATATGTTCACATGTGTTCGTTTACTGAGGTTATTCCGAAACCCTTCAAACGTCTATATATTCATTGGAACAGGTATGATCGGTTGCATTGCAACCGCAACAGGCCATTGCAACATGATCGGTCGCTTCAGCTTTTCCACATCTGTTAGTTACGTCCTACATTGGCAGTTGCATTAACAACCCTGACATTGTCCTATGTTGCAGTGCCTCAATGTCAGTACGGCCCGTCCTACATTGACGAGTGTGGCAACATGTGCAAGTGTGAGAGCAGTATATATGGCTGCACCCGAAAGCCGTGTCAGCCCGGACAAAGAGCCAAGAAGCCCGCCTCCTGCTCCAGCCCCTCTGACCTGCTACGCTTGCCGAATACACGAGTCATCTGCCACGACGGCATCGTCAAGTTGCAAGCTCTAGGTGAGCCATCAGGGATTCCTCCTGACGTGATGAGGATTCTTCGCACATCTATAATCCTTTAAGCTGTTACCGAGGATTGTCCAATGGCAGATGGCTTTAAAATATAGCCTGCAATGTCACCAGGATGTAGTGGCTCGATGTTCAACTGAGTGTGATTTTTTCACACGTCCAGTTCGCTGAGCAATATTTGTGATGTTCAGTGCACACTAACAGCGATTATGGCGTCCTGATCGTGGCAATGCCCGTTGGTTTCTGAGTTGTGGTTAGTCTCCACACCTTCCGGCAGATGCGACCTGCCTGCCTGATTTTGTGTTCCTGGATAGCGAGTATTGCAACACCTACTTTTGTAGGGAAGGGATAGTTGGCTGCACCACGAAAGTCTGCAATGAAGGTAATCTGATGTAACACGCCATTTCAGTTTTAAGTTCCATAGGAGGGCGAGTCTTCACCCGGACACATTTTTGCCATTCCTTCACGACAAATTCCCATGATGTCTGTAAGTTGCGCCCTCAGTATATCCTCTAAGCATAGTGTGAAATACATGTATGCATGACAATAGTAAATTGGATAAGTTAGATTGAAAGCGTAATAGCACAAGTTGTCGAGCCCTTTGAGACCACTTTTCCGATCAATATAACTGCTTGTGCCATTACACTTTGAATCTAATACATACAGACATATATATATATATATATATATATATATATATATATATATATATATATATATATATATATATATATATATATATATATGTATATATATATATATATATATATATATATATATATATATATATATATATATATATATATATATATATATATATTTATTTATATATATGTACCTATATATATATATATATATATATATATATATATATATATATATATATATGTATATATATATATATATATATATACATATAAATATATATATATATGTGTGTGTATAATATATTATTATTATTAAATGTTCGGAGCAGATTATCTTTAATGCATCTTTCATTGCATAATGCAGAATACTTCGTGTTGATATGCCTCTTTGAGAGACTCTCAAGTCGTCTTATGACAATGCGTTCTTGTGTGGATATTGCATGCATAATTTTGGCTATATTCTCACATTCACGTAACATTTCGTCAGGATATCTAACGTCTTCAAGCATGCGGATAAGACACAATACAGACACATACTACATTCGTAAGCATTTATATTTTCATATGTTCTGCACATGAACAATGAACAGTTTGTCTTGCTTCTCTATAACCAACACGTAGTTCCCATATTCGGGTACCACTTCGACAGTAATGCTTCCAACACTAAAAGGCTAAACGGTCATGTTAATCACTTTGTCAAGTAGATACATATACACACAGATGAACAAATGTAGATGTACGCTATGACGCAAGTTCCCCAGAGCACAAACAGTACAAAGCCAGTAATAGTTATATGCCTATGAGGAGTGGTTGCTCACCATAAAGAGGCTCTCATATTCAGCTGCCGATAAATTATCGGATCTTTTTCACGTATGAAAGTTGCCTGTAGGGTCTTTAGTTTTGGTACCCTGCAACATAGGGTCAATATGGTAGTATTATTGATCACCATGGATCGGGTACATTTAGTGTTGTGCAATCGGCATGGCGTGCTGTCGTGGTGCCCCTTCTTAGAGGTGCATAGAGATGCGTCAAGACAGAGTGGTGGTGGTGTGTCCAATGTTGTATGAGGCTGGCCGGCGCACACAGTCGCCGGTAGGGCATCGGAACTCATACATTACACTAGTCGTCTTGAGCATGGTTGTATCTGTAGTCAAGTTGTTGCACATGATGAGATCAGAGACTCGTGGACATCGTGGAATACTTATCCCTCCCAAAATGTTGATGAGCGTCAGCATGGGTACATGGGCGTTGACTGTGAATAATTACACGAAAAAAATGCATTTGGATCCCACAATCATTTTGGAAATACTCCGTCCCTGGCAGATTGATATGCATGCACCAAGATGTCATCCAGATGTTGTGGAGCTAACTATCGACCAATGAACATTTCACAAAAACCGTGAAACCACCGCACCCCCCCCCCCCCTCCCGTCCTTCGTCGGTATGATGTGCGTAACTCCTGGTCCACTAAGCATTTCAGTGCTGCATTCAAACTGGGTAAAGTACTGCTTTATCCGGACATTTCATTCGGATGGGGGCATCCATCTTGTGGATACCATCTCACTGTGTAGGAGCCACTTATTTATAAGTGGGTGCATTTGGACCCGCCCTCAAGGGGCGCATTGCTCTCGGAAGGGTGATACCTGCTGGAGCTTTCGGTGGCGAGACGCATTTGCGGATCCATCTGCCCAGTTGGTAGAGGGGATGGAAGGTCGGAATGAAAAACAAGTATTTTTGTTCCTCGGATTTTGGCAATGTACGCCTGAGGCATCATTAAAAAACGATATTTTACTTATAAAATTTGTCTAGAATTCGAGAACGCGCCGAAAAGTCTGACATCCTAAAATCAGGTTGTGGGGTGGGTAGAGGTGGGAGGGGGGGGCATGGTCCGAATGCCCCCAGGATTCGCTAGTGGTAAAGCGCATTCGAACTTACCAGAGGGGTACCTTTGGCTGCAAAATTCCATGGGACATAGTTGGGCTTCTTCGAGGGGACGCCTTGTTCCTATGAGGGGGAGGCGCGCCATTCTCCGATTGGTAAACTACTACTCGAATTTCTCCTTGTGATAACCCATCGATATTTGGTAGCTTATATATTTATTTGCCCTGAGTACAGTACAGTGGCGCGGGAACTGTCGCAAAGTTGTGGGAGATGGGCGGGGAAGAGCCACTTCGAAGCCGATTTTTATCATCGGTGCAGCCAGAGCTTTTTTTTAAAGAGGTTCGACTAAAAAATAGATGGAAAAGATACATCTTTCGGCGCGCGAAGCGGACGGAAGTTTTAGGTTTTGCGTGCTGAAAATCTCAAAATTTATCATTTCACCTGGCGTATTCTGGTTCCTAAGGGGGTGGGCCCCCTTGGCTTTCTATGCAAAGCCTATCACGTGCTAAACCATTGCAGGTGGATCGGAGCCCGAAATGAACAGATTCGGTAAGACGTTGCAAAATTCGGTAAGATGCTTAAGCTGAACAAATTCGGTAAAACGTCCTTAATTATCATTACGTTGTCGATATTCTACAAGGGCACTCGAAACGAACGGTGTTCTCTATTGTCCCATTGGCGCCAATTCTGCATTACTTACTCCGCTACCAAATTTATATGCAACCAAATTACTGGCAGAAAATAGCAGCTTTCTAGATAGTACGAACTGGTATATTTGAGTAGGCGACTGGACCAAGTACTTTTCAAAATTGCATCGTAAACAGCGTAATTGTCACCGGTCTATATTGAAGGGTAAGCCGGGTATCGGTCGGGTCTGTGGTGCGCTTGTCACATTGCGGCAGCGCGTAGATACAAATCCGAATACTGTGTCGTTCATGAATACATGTGTGTTATTAGTTGAGATCTGAAGGCAAATATCCAATCTGAGATCTGAAAGCAAATCCCATTCCTTCTCCTCCCTCGCAATATCCCGATATGTGTACTCTTCCTCTCATTTTATTGACAAGGCCTCCGACATGGGAATGTAATCGCTGTTTGCTCTGGCCTCAGGTTTCTGAGAAGTGTACCTCTACTGCTGTTGGAACTGCCCGAGAGGCGTCTCTGCTGCGTCCGATGTGCACTTCACGGAAATGCAAGGACCGCGCAGATCTATTCACGTGCTTGGTGATGGGAACTACTGCCGCGAATTGTATCAAAAGCCGCTAATATAGCAGGTTTGTGGTATTCGGTGTTCCCGGGTGCATAATCTCAATATGTATCCTGGAGTTGATTCAGCTCCGGATCGGACCACTGATTCAGCCGACTGACCGGATCAGAGGAACGTCGACCTTGAGAGGAACTACCACCTTGACTATCATGGTGCTTATCTTACAATAGGACGATAAACTGGCCTTCCTCGCGTGATCGACACCCATGCCCTGGGCAATAGGACACCCATGTCCTACCCATGCGATGGGCACACTATTGACCCAGAACATGGACTCCATCATAGCCTTGAGAGGAACTCCATCATAGCCTTGAGAGGAACTACCACCTTGACTATCATGGTGCTTATCTTCACAATAGGACGATAAACTGGCCTTCCGCGCGTCATCGATGTCCATGTACTGGGCAATGGCACGTCTTTGGCGATGAGCGCAATATTGACCCAGGACATGGACTCTGCCATAGCCAATAGGGAGCAGGGCCTCGGGTAGCATGCTAACTGGATGGACAAGTGTCCATCCAGTCGAACCAGCTTGCCACCTAATTGGATGGGTCGATCTACCCAGCTAAAATTTGCAAAGTAAAGAAAGATGGATGACGTAAATACCCATCCGCGACGAAAGTTTTAGAGGCCCATGAGAGCTAAAGGAGTCCAATTGATTAGAGGACCACCTGGGACTAGTAGTGGTTCCTGGGAGCTGTAGTGCGCCCTTTGCAGTGGGAGGAGCCCTTGAGAAAGTTGGAAGGTCCCCTCGAAGATGGAGATTCCTCTTCAAGCTGAAGGAACCCATGAAGCTCGACCGGCCTCATAAGGCTGGGGTGCTTCTTTAGGTGGTGCTGCCACTTTTGGCTTCATGAGACCGCTGGTTGCTCGATTGTACTTGCAGTCATTGGAGAACTCCTGCTGGAAGAACCCCAGGATTTTGAGGGGCTATGGACGTTGTGGAGTCTCTGGAAGTTGGGAAAATTCGGGGGTTTTACATAAATAGGAATAGGACCTGTTCGTTGATGACAGGAGCCTCTTCTGACGGCGCAAGAATCCCTTCCAAACCTACAAGAACAGGTATCATTTTCGTATATTTTCGAAAGACACATGCCCCTACGACATACAATGTAGAATTATTCCCCCGAATGATAATCTGTATCCACCCATAGTTGGGTAGGGAAGCTCGGGAGAGAAATCGCTCCCCAACAGATCTTTCCTGGGGTAGCGCAAGCAAGATGTTTCAATATATTGGAACTCTGTCAAAATAAACACGCATATTGTCCATTGTATCTGAAACACCGCGGTCAATGTCAAACAACGATTTTTATGAGCTCAAACAACGACTTAAACGATTTCTTCTTCTAATCAACAACATGGCCCGTACCAAGCAGAGCAAGTCCACCGGTGGCAAGGCGCCGCGCAAACAGCTGGCCACCAAGGCGGCCCGCAAGAGCGCGCCGGCGACTGGTGGCGTGAAGAAGCCCCACCGCTACCGGCCAGGAACGGTGGCACTGCGCGAGATTCGGCGTTACCAGAAGAGCACCGAGCTATTGATCCGCAAACTCCCATTCCAACGGTTGGTGCGAGAGATCGCTCAGGATTTCAAAACTGACCTGCGCTTCCAGAGCAGTGCCGTGATGGCCCTGCAGGAGGCCAGCGAGGCTTACCTGGTTGGTCTTTTCGAAGATACAAACCTGTGTGCCATTCACGCCAAGCGTGTGACAATCATGCCCAAGGATATCCAGCTGGCTCGCCGCATCCGTGGCGAGCGCGCCTAAGGCGTGAAGCGTCTTCCTGACCTTGTGGTGTAGACGTGCGAAACTTCAACCGCATCATCTTCGGACTCCGACCAACTCTACTATACTTCCGCTCAACCCAACTCTACTCAACTCTACTCTACTCAGCTCTACACTACACTACAAGAATCTACTTCGACACTGCTCAACCAATCAATACCCTCTTCCACCCCTCGACTAATCCTCCTACCATACCCCTCACCCCTTTGTACCGCTTAACACCAACACAACAACAACAACCGGAAACAGCCGACATCACCACACGGTGGCAGGCTGGCCAAATTCATACACACACACACACACACGACTTAAACGCCCAATAGTACCCCATTAGAGGGGTATTTTTTTAGGCGTGCCGGACCATAAAGGTCATTTGCGCCCCTTTAAACCGAGTACGTTATATGTCAGTCTATAAACCGAGCGTTTGCGATTAAGGTGCAGGCAAGTGGATATTTACGTTAAGGGAATTTTACGTTCTAGTTTGTGTGATATTTTAGGTTCTGAAGGCGGGGGTCTAGGTTGGGGTCACCTCCCTGCTGTCTAAATGGCTTTAATTATACTTTACTCCTCCACCAAATAATTTGTAGCTTTGGTGGGGGTGGGGGTGTTTTGGGAGTGGCGAGAAGTTCATTTTTCCAGGGTGCCGGCTTTAGCCTACTCTTATCGAAGAGCACCGAGGGATCTTTACCGTGCGAACAAGGAGGTAATTGTTCACGCCGCCTATCACGCCGGCCGCCGCGTGTTAGTTGTTAGTAGCGGGTTAGTCTAAGCATGCCATGCAGGGTTGTCAGTTGGTTTAGTACGGTGTTTTGCAATTCGGTTCTTCTACGTCCGCTGTACCTCTGGGTAGCCGCTTACGTTATGAGATGTAAGGCAAATCGGCTCATCTACGTCTGATGGCTCCTCTGGGTAGTCGTTTTACGTTATGCTAATTTTTATTTTTATTTTTGCTTAAGTTTTCCTAAAGCAAGTCGGCTCATTTATTTCCGACGGCACCGCTAGGTAACCATCTATTTCTAATTGGGAAGCAAATCGGCTCATGTACGTCCGACACCATGCGGGGATGGCTATTTACGTGTTCCTGCGAGTGTTTCGCGGTCATGCATTGCGAGTTGATGTGAGTGTTGGTGGTGTGGTGCCTACAGTGCTCCTGCTAGTTTTGTGGCATGCAGATATTCAAATGGCAATTGAATGAGTTCTGAGTGTGTGTCACCGAGAAGCGATGGAAGCTGTGATGATGTGTGTTAACCCACATTCGATGTGACACCACTCAGTACCTGGCGCCGCCTCTGCGCGCGGTCCGCCGCCGCGGGGCATGTTGACCCATTCGTTGTCCCGTGACCCGAGTGCTCAATAAACCAGTTGGTACCGGACTGCCGCCGAGTATATTACATGGCGACCAGTGAGTGAACTGACCGGGTCTCTGAGGTTTGGTGTGTCAGTTTCGGTTTTCTTTGTGTACGGTGAAAACGAGTGATGGCGTTTATTGGCAAAGCGCCGGAGTTTGATGTGTCAGTGGAGAGATTTGGTATATATAGCCGACGCATCGAACAGTTTTTCGTCGCGAATGGTATCAATGATGATCAAGTGGAGAAACGTCGCGCTATCTTTTTGAGCGTTGTGGGTGCGAGCACGTTTAGCCTGGTCGAAGATTTGATTGCCCCGAAGTCAGTACACGAAGTGTCGTACAAGGATTTGATTAAGCTGCTCTGCGACCATTTCGAGCCCGGCGGATTCATCGATAGTTGCCCGCTTCCGTTTCAACTCGTGCATCCGTGAACGTGGCGAGTCCGTGCGAGTATACGTGGCTCGGTTGCGGAAGTTGGCGACGTCTTGCAACTACGAGCCGTCTATTCTGGAAGAGATGCTTCGTGACCGCCTCGTCTGCGGTATTCAGAACCAGCCTCTGCAAACCAGATTGCTCAGCGAGCCTGGCTTGACTCTCAAGTCAGCGAACACCATCGCCGTGCCGACTGGTGGTGACGTCATTCAGAGCGTGGATTCAGGTTCCCGGCCCTTTCAGCCGCGACCTGGGGTCGGCAGAGTGGGGGAGCAGCGGGCGCCGTGGCAGAGCAGGGGAGGCGTAATAGACAGGGCTCCGAGACACAGCGATGGTCCGAGACACAGCGGGCCGGCGTTTCTGGATCGGTGCGCACGGTGTCACAGCCGCCGACACTCACCTTCTGCGTGCCCCTTTAAAGCGTGCCGTTGTTTCCGATGCGGTGGAGAGGGGCACATCAGGAGAGCTTGTCGCGCAGCGGTATAGGCGCAGGAAATCTGTCACGTTTCAGAGGAGACGGTGGACAACAGTGCAATGGAGCTGACTTCAAGTGAGAATCGCCATTGTGACGGTGAGCGACAATCATACGATTTGTTTCGATCGCATTCGCAGTTCTCTGGGGGTGGACGTAAACCACCGCTTATGGTGGAAGTGTCACTGGATGGTAGGGATGCCTGTATGGAGGTGGATACTGGGGCTGCGGTCAGTGTGTGTTCTGAGCAGGAGCTGTTGCGTCTGTGGGCTCCTGATACACCTGAACTAATACCCTGTGACTCCACGCTTAGAACGTATAGTGGGGAGGTTCTGCCCGTGTGTGGCCAGATTGACGTGGCAGTGAAATACGGGGATCAGTGTGGTCAGTTACCGTTGATTGTTGTTAAAGGGGAGGGGCCGATGCTGTTTGGTCGCAACTGGCTGTCTCACCTCAGACTCGATTGGTCTTCGATCTGCCATTTGTCGGGGAAGGGGGGCCTGAGGGAAACTCTAAGGGAGTTTGCTGAAGTGTTTGAGGATGGCCTGGGCCGTTACAATGGAGAACAGGTCAGGATTTCAGTGGATCCAGATGTTCAGCCGAGATTCTTTAAGGCTCGGCAAGTTCCCCTGGCTTATAGAGAACAAGTCGACGCGCAGTTGGATGAGCAGATTAAGGAGAGTCTGTGGGATCCTGTCACACACTCCAGGTGGGCAGCGCCGTTGGTCGTGGTCCCCCGGGCAGACAGAACTGTACGGATCTGTGGCGACTATCGCCTCACAGTAAACAAGGCTGCACCTGTTGAGCAGTATCCCCTCCCCCGTGTCGAGGAATTGACATCGAAGTTGGTGGGCAGTAAGGTTTTCTCAAAGATAGACCTGAAGTCTGCGTACAATCAACTCGTGGTAGAGGATGGGTCCCGAGAGTACTTGACTGTAAATACACATAGGGGCCTTCTTCGCCCCACCCGGCTCAGTTTCGGATATTCATCTGCCCCGAGTCTCTTCCAGCGTACAATGGATACCCTCCTGGCCGGTATTCCGGGTGTGTGTGTGTTTCAAGATGACATCGTTGTTGCGGGTGACTCAGCAGAGTCTCATCTGCAAGCTCTGCGTGAAGTGTTGCGCAGGCTGAAGGGGGCGGGCTTGCGCGTCAACAAACAGAAGTGCAAATTTGCTGTTGAGAGTGTGACCTATTTGGGTCATAAAGTCAGCGGCAGTGGGATAGAGACGACTGTTGAGAAGGTAGGGGCCATTGTGGGCGCGCCCACTCCCTCCAACGTGGCAGAGCTGAGGAGTTGGTTAGGCTTGATCAACTTCTACTCCAAGTTTCTGTCAGGGCTGTCTACAACATTGGCACCTCTGTATACCCTGTTGAAACGGGGACAAGCCTGGAAATGGACTCAGGCTGAGCATCAGGCTTTCTGCGAAGCGAAGCACCTGCTGAAAGGCCCACCTGTCCTGGCGCATTTTGATCCGAATCGACCTGTAGTCTTGGCATGTGATGCGAGTCCTGTCGGAATAGGTTGTGTCTTAAGCCAGCGATTCCAGCATGGGGAGCAGCCTGTGGCTTATTACTCTCGGTCTCTGAATGACACGGAGCGTCGATACTCCCAGACTGACAGAGAGGGTCTAGCGGTCCTTACTGGAGTGAAACACTTCCATTATTATTTGGCTGGCCGAACTTTCACTATCCGTACTGATCATAAGCCGCTTTTGGGCCTCCTTGGTGAGAATAAGCCTCTACCTCTGATGGCATCGCCGCGCGTGGTCCGTTGGGCGCTCATGCTGAGCGCGTATGATTACAGGCTCGAGTATGCGCCGGCTGCAAAGCAGGCACATTGCGATGCTCTGAGCCGGCTTCCGCTGCGGCACACTGTTGACTGTGCCATCTCCCCTCCGCCTGCTGAGACAATCCACTTGATGGAGTTCTTAGATTCAACTCCTGTAACGGCTGATCAGATTATCCTGTGGACTGCGAGGGACCCAGTGTTGTCGCAAGTGACTAAGTATGTCCGGGAGGGTTGGCCGACATCGGTTTTTTTGGGACCCGAGTTCGCTCCATACAAAACTCGGATATCTGAACTGAGTGTACAGGATGGCTGTCTACTTTGGGGCTCCCGTGTTGTAATTCCGCCACAGGGCCGTCCGCAAATTCTCAGGCTACTACATGATGGCCACTGTGGGGAGTCACGCACAAAATCGTTCGCTAGAATGTATGTTTGGTGGCCAAAGTTAGATGACGACATCTCGAAAGTAACGAAACTCTGTGAGGTGTGTCAGGAACATAGAGCCAGTGCACCTGAAGTGCCCATTCACCCTTGGGTCTGGCCTGCGAAAGCGTGGCAGCGAGTTCATGTGGATTATTGGGGGCCTATCGATGGGTGGATGTTTCTGGTCATTACGGATACCCATTCGAAGTGGATGGATATATATCCTTCTCGCACAGCAACTTCATTAGGGACAATGGAGCATCTGAGAGCGTCCTTTGCATCATGGGGAGTACGAACATTCTTGGTATCTGATGGTGCCCAGTGTTTCATGTCAGGTGAATTTCAGACTTTTTGCCGTAAGAATGGCATAACCCACTTGACTTCCCCACCCTTGTCGCCCAAGAGCAACGGATTGAGTGAGCGAAGTGTTCAGACTTTTAAATCGTCTTACCGGAAGCAAACGTCAGGCAGTCCTCAGACAAAGGTTTCACGGTTCCTATTCCGTTACCGGGCTACACCTCACTCCACAACCAGTGTCTCCCCAGCTGAGTTGTTTTTGGGTCGTCCCATGCGCACCCCACTCGACGTGGTGAAACCCGATTTGGAAAGAAAAATGAGAATCCAGCAGGAAAAACTAAAATGTGTACGTGACAGGGGCACCCAAGACCGGTCGGTTGAGGTGGGACAGCCGGTGTATGTGTCGGCTGTTGATCGTATCCGTGGTGGGGAAGGGAGACGTTGGTTGGCAGGTCACGTGACTGCCAAATCGGGACTTAAAATAACTGTGCGTCTGCAGGATGGCAGAGTGATTCAGAGGCATCTGGATCAGGTGAGACCGCGGCCGACGTGTACCGCCTCTGGTAGCGCGCCGAGCTCACCACTACCGTCGGCAGTGACTCCTGTGCCGTTGTTTGTACCGTTCGTGCCGCCGGTAGCGTTGGCAACAACAACTGTGCCAGTTGAAGTTTGTACCCCGAGGACTCAGGCACAACTCAGTGCTCCGGGTTCCCCAAGGACTTATGATTTGCGTGTCAGACAAACGCTGAAGCAGCCCGATTGGTTAATGTATTCGTAATGTGATGCTGCACGTGTAATGTACGTTTTTTTGTGTGTTTTTTTTGCAGCTTTGACGTTAGGAGTTGCTCACATGGCGAAATAAGTAATTTTCGTATGTTTTGCTCTCTCTGCTTTTGAAGTATGTATTCGGGGTGGAGGAGTGTGATGATGTGTGTTGACCCACATTCGATGTGACACCACTCAGTACCTGGCGCCGCCTCTGCGCGCGGTCCGCCGCCGCGGGGCATGCTGACCCATTCGTTGTCCCGTGACCCGAGTGCTCAATAAACCAGTTGGTACCGGACCGCCGCCGAGTATATTACAGAAGCGATAGGGTGATACCCTCCCTTTCGCAGAATGCCTTAAGTGGTTATCTTTGAGAGCTAAAGCTACTGCAGTCTAGCAGGATGTGGCCTATGCTTACCGTGGTGCTGCAGGTGTCGCAGTGAGGTGTTGTATATTGGTCACCCTCTAATTGAGGCTGTGTTAGTTTTGTGCAACCAGTTCTAAGTCTAGTGAGGATGACCTCTTTTTGTCGGTGAGATTGATTTGATGTGTTCCATGTGCCCACCGGTGGTTTGATTGCGTGGATGTGGTTGGATTTGTATTGTGTTGAGTTGTATTGTGTCCATGTGTTCTGTTGATGTTGGCGAATGTGGCGTTGTAGGAGTGCTTTGCAATCGTCAACCGAATAGTCCACGCTAGGGTAAGTGTTCAATGCTAAGGCTTGCTTTGCGAGCCGGTCTGCTTCTTCGTTACCTGGAATGTTGGAGTGGCCCGGAATTCAGAGGAAGGAAAAGTTCATGTTTACATTATGGGCCACGAGTTGTTGGATTCTATCAATGAAGTGGTGTGGACAGTCGTGGGTGTTGCTAATTGACTAGAGGGCGGATTTGGAGTCTGAACAAATTACTACGTTTCGAGCTTTACGCCTCATGAGAACGGAGATAGCGGTCAGAATGGCCATTGCTTCAGCGGAGTAGATGGAGAAGTTATCCGGTAGACGCTTGGAAAGTCTGAGACCTGGTACAGTGATGCCGATGCCTACCTTAGTCTCGAGTTTCGACCCATCCGTGAATATGAGTGATTTGTGATTGTTGTCATCGGCGAACTTGTGGAAGGTGCCAAGAATTTCCGCCGATGTGATAGTGGATTTCTTCCCCGAGAGCAAGTACTCGACCTTTGGTTGACTGAAGGTCCAGAATGACCTAGTGGGCGACCGCCCACTAGGTCATTCTGGACTTTCAGCAGAGCTGCAGTGGATGGCATTGCGAGGTTAAGATCTGAGAGAGTCGTGGCAATTTGAATGCTATATGGTGGAAGTTTGCGCGCAAATCGGCTCTTGTCGTATCTGTCAGGTGTAAAGCAGGGCTGTGCTGGATGATTTGTTTATGGATTTGATTTTGATGTGGTAGTAGCACAGCTGTTGTGTCCTCCTGCCGTGGAGTTGGGGCTTGTTTGAGTCTACTAGAAGACTGGCTATCGGTGTGGTGCTGAAGGCACCTGTGGCTGCTCTGATGCAGCTGTTTTGGATGCTTTCTAACTTTCGGCTCTGACTTTCTGAAATGGTGGCAAAAATGATGCTGTTGTATTCTAGGATGGGTCGTATGATTGATGTGTACAGTCGCAGTAGCGTTTTCCTGTCCCCGCCCTAGTCTGTGCCTGCAAGTGCACGAGTATGTAGACGCGCTTTGCGCATAGCCTCAAGATGGAGGTGATGTGGGTGTTGAAACTTAGTTTTTCGTCTAAATGCACTCCTAAGAACTTGAAGCATTTCACCTGTTCGATGGCTTTTCCATCGATTTTAAGTAGAGTTTTGTGTGTGGGACGGAGACGAATATATGTGACGGTGGCCGATTTTTCTGCGGACATTAGGCGTGGCCTGTTGTCAGGCCCATTAGATGCCTGATAACTGGCCACGTCTCCCCTCCCCCACAGGCTCCAGTGGTGGGTTCGCAGGGCGGGCCAGTGGATTTGGTCCCTTAATCAGACGGAAGCTGAACTATTGGCCTATGGACGCACACTAGATAAGAATGACATTCGAAGCAGATTTGGCTATGAAATAGGTCATTCCCAAAATCAATTACTCACAATGACGACCATGCAGACCATACCCTCGTAGTACGATGTGGTATGATCACACGAGCCCTTTTGAAAGGACGCCTTTCCAGAACACATCTTCAACCGCATCATGTTTTACGTTCACAACCACCATTGCTTGTCCGGGGTTCCACTTCCTCACTATCAGCTTGTTGATGGCGTGGCCGTCTTGACGCTGGGCGCCACAAACCTGCCACGTCGACCCCGTTGTCGGCTTTACTGCTTTCCCTGTTGACGGCTGTGGAAGTGCACGGCCGTCCGGAGCGGCGTCCCGCGATACACTTACAGTTGCTCCAGCGCCAGTGCCCGAGTGTACGGCGGCCAAGTGTCGCGTTCTCCACGTCAACCAGCTGCATATGCTTGCCGGCAAGCATTTGAAATCTGGGATTCTGAAATGTCACATCTTTAACCGATCATCAGTGGGCTGCTGCATGCCTCGAACCTTCTGGAAATTCTTTATCGCCTTGCTACATGCGTTCACAGCGTCTATGCTCCCACTGTCATGGATATCAAGTCCAGGTCGGATGCAGTGTTCAGGACTCTGTACTTGTTCAGTGAGATCCAGCGTGGTGGCGTGAGAGGGGGAGCTGCTGCCAGCCGGAGGATATCGCCGTGCTTTGCGCCATTGTGGGTTGCAACAGCTTCATGGGCCGCCAAGAGAACGTCCTTGTAGCTACGTTGGGCTTCACTGACGCGGACGTTCGCGGGAAGGCGGTGGAGTTTGTCCAGAAGATCCGAGTCATGTAGCAGTCCACTGATGATCGTCTCTACGTGTGGCACTTCACAGAGTCCCAGATCACAACTCTTCGACCGACAGCTACATGCAGCTGGCTGACATGAAGATCACGATACCGGAGCCGCCGTACGCCCAGATACTGACGCTGGAACAGCTGTAAGGGTACCAGGCGACTTCGCTCCGCAAGGACGTGCTCTGCCACAGCCACTCAACAGAGATAGTGAGAAAGAGAAAGAGAGAGACAGAGACAGAACAGAGACAGAGACAGAGACAGAGACAGAGACAGAGACAGAGGCAGAGGCAGAGGCAGATACAGAGACAGAGACAGAGGCAAAGACAGAGACAGAGACAAAGACAGAGACGGAGACAGAGGCAGAGACAGAGACAGAGACAGAGACAGATAAATAAACAAGGAAAGAGATAGAAAGAGAGAGAGGCGGAAAGTGGTAGAGAGAGAGAGAAGGAGACAGACAGCAAGATAGAGACACATAGAGAGAGACAGAGCGTGATATATATAGAGAGAGAGAGAGAGAGAGAGAGAGAGAGAGAGAGAGAGAGAGAGAGAGAGAGAGAGAGAGAGAGAGAGAGAGAGAGATATAGAGATAGAGAGAGAGATAGAGATATATATATATATATATATATATATAGATATATATATATATATATATATATATATATATATATATATATATATATAGAGAGAGAGAGAGAGAGAGAGAGAGAGAGAGAGAGAGAGAGAGAGAGAGAGAGAGAGAGAGAGGGAGAGAGAGGCAGACAGAGAGAGAGACGGAGCGAGAGAGAGAGAGGGGGTAGAGAGAAACAGAAAGGTAGAGAGAGTGAAATACAGACAGACATACAGACAAAAACAGAGAAGGAGAGAAAGGTGGACAGAGAGAAAAAGAGAGAGAGAGAGATAGAGACAGAGAGAGACAGACAGACAGACATACAGACAGACAGACATACAGACAGACAGACAGACGGACAGAGAGGGAGAGAAAGAGGGAGAGAGAGAGAGAGAGGGAGAGAGAAAGAGATAGAAAGAGAGAGGCATATATAGATAGAGACATATATTGATAGAAACAGAGAGAGACAGACAAAAAGAGCCCACAGATAGAGATAGAGATAGAGATAAAGATAGAAATGGGGGTAGACATTGAAATAGACATAGAGAGAGGATTTTGGATAAGAATCGGACACAGAATTGGTTTCTGGAATCGCTTTTTATTAATACAACGCCGTAGATGTTATGTTAAATTTCACACAGATTGGTGTGAACGAGTCCTCACCGTGGCGACGCCAATGCTTGTCATCTTGCATTAACAGGAATTTACTTTACTTTGCATTTACTTTTCCTTGTGTGCAGGAAAATTAATGCACATAATATCAATGTATAGAGGAACGGAGGATATTAATCTATTATAATTGGCTATCGTAGATAATGGACTAAAAAATACGCAAAAACTAGGTTATCCTTAGTGTGCCGTCAATATCGAGGCCATGCATGAAGAAACCATGCTTTGATTGCACCCCAAGTGTGCGGTACAAGAGAAGTGGAGAAAGTTGCCACTTAATCACAGATGCCCCACAACCCCGTCGAGAACACTACAGGACGCTCTTGCTTGCGTGATCTGAGGAGCCGCAATCAGAAAGCCGGAGAGCCGCCATGCTTTTAGACTAGCGAAATCTTGGTAGAGTAATGTGTAATGTCTTAGCAAACACTCGAACACTCGGAGGTGGACCATGGAGGACGAAATCGTTGGCATTGTGGGTGGCTCCACAACGTCAGGTGGCAGAACTTGAGCTTGAACAGGTGGCAGCGCCCAGTATAATTATACCAGTCAGTTTATTTCAGTTCAGTATATTTTATTTCACGAAACATGCCCTTCAATTACAGTGGCTGTTATGGACAGTCTAGGTATGTTCTATACTGGGTATACTATATATACTACTTATTTACATACTAGTTTAAAATACTTGGTAGGTAAGATAAGCAATATCCATATGTTTCCATGAACTTAGTAACAACGCATATTTACAAAGAAGCCAATTCAGTGCATTTGTGCATTTTCTGTCCGTATTTAATTGCATTCACCCAACATTCTGCATTGCATTCCCAACATTCATGCTACAACTTGCATTCCGAACCACGGACCACCATTGGCACTGTACATCAAATCTAGAGGAAAGCTGGCAATCTGGTTGACGTCCTCGTCAGCGAGGGAAGCAAGGTGCAGCAAGGTTTTTTCTTGTATTGCTGTTGCTTTTATAAGACGAATTATGGTGACAGTCTACAGATGATGAAATTTGTTCCAGAAATGTAACATTTGTGGTACCTAGTTTTTAAACCACATTAAATGCAAAAGTGTGTTAACCATGACATTGTTGTAACGCAAGGGTAGACAATGTTTACATTGATCACCTTTGAAAATGGTTCCTGAAGCAATCACTAATGATGTGATGGTGTGTCGGGGGCTTGCTTTCTTATCATGTTGAAAACTATCGCAAACCACGACTTCCTTACCCTGGAACAGCCTCCACCATTTATGTTCATATTTAGCAACGCAATATGTGCAACACATATCTGCTATGTGCTCATATATATATATATATATATATATATATATATATATATATATATATATATATATATATATATATATATATATATATTATAAATGTGTGTGTGTGTGTGTGTGTGTGTGAGTGTGTGTCATATCTACGTTTTCTAAATATACGTGCCACATATATATCTGTCAATGGTGTTGGCTGGTACTTATGAACACAACGTGCAAATCAGGGGTGTAGAATCGCAAGATAAATTGTGGGGAGGCTCAGCCCTGGGTCCATCAACCTAAGGTACCCCCAAATACCAATTTCTCCTCGGATTTGGGCCACTTTATTTAGCCATCTTGTAGAAGAAAAAAACATTCATTTCATAGATATTATTTCCTCTTCCCAGTTTGTTTTCATGAACTTAGCCTATCCGACGCCAAGATAATTAGGAGATAGTTAATCGAAGAACTACTAACGAATATGGATAATCCACTTAGTGCGGAAACGACTTCCTCTCCTTTCGCTTCGCATTGTGCCTAATTCCAATATTGTTTTTATTATATTTACATATGTTACTACAAATTTACGTCGATCAAAACTTATTAAAAACAGTACGAAAATAAACAACATGTAACCATCATAGCAAACTCCAAATTGCGATCAGTGCTATATGACCAGTGTGATTAACGATGTAAGAAAACTTAAAATAGGATTGCTTGTACTATTTCAACTTATCAAAGGGAACAGTCACCACCAATACTAAAGAAAACTTAGAAGAACCGCGAGAATATCGTCACCACGCATGAGACATTTTGGGCAATCTTACCTAGGCTGGATTCGAGTAAATGTCGTCTCGACATTTATGCAGCATTGCTTGAATTTTTCATGGGTTTGACTCCAAAGTTGGGGGGGGGAGGCTGGCTGCCAAGTTTGGGGCGGGGCTGAGCTGCAAGATGGGGGCTGGATTCCTCCAAATTAAATAGGATACAAATGATACAACATAACGATATCGATGCGATGACGGTAACCAATTAATACAGGGGGTTTCCCGACATGTTCGTTTAGAACGTAGGGCTCTTCCCTCAGGAATTTGGATATTTTTTGGTTTTCCTGCCAGCTTTCAGCACATTACGATTGGTCGACCTTGCTGCTGTGAAATATATATTTGGTTGTCTTTGCATTTTAGTGGTGAATAAACAGTCTTGTGTACATTCAATTATTAGTTATAAATCCATGCATTTCCTCGCAGGGGCATCGCCACCGAGGGGGCAGCGGGGGCAGTCGCCCCCTGCCGTGAGACTGGGGGGGGGGGGCGCCCCCACCCCCACCCACCCACACCCCCACCCAACCCTTGAAATTTGAGGAGGCCCCTATCCGGAAATACACAGGAAAAAAGATGAGCAAGGAGGCCGACCGGACAGAAAATCATGCTGTCAAGGAGGCCCGAAGTCTGACAACGAGGCCCCCAGGATGTATAATCAGGTCCCTATAAGAGACGTAGGACAGAGATTGGGAGGAGGCCGCCAGGACGAAAATGAGGCTACCGAGACGGGCAAGAAGCCACCCACATTAGACAAGAAGGCTTCCGATGGGTGGCAGGATATTCTTAATTTGGAAAACGAGGTGCCCAAGATGGAAGAGGAGGCCCCTACAATAGAAAATAAGGACATATGATAGGAGAGATTTCTCCGGACGCAAGAGGGGGACCCAAGATCAGTAAGAAGGTCTCCACATAAATGAGATAAGGTCACTGAGACCAGCCAGATGAGGCCCTTATTTTGGAAGAGGTGAACACTAGGAGAGAAGATTTGGGACTAGGACGCCAAAGCACCATGCTAAAAGGATAATAAGGCTCCAAAAAACAGATGAGGAGCCCCTCCAAGACGTGAGATGAGGCCCCCTAATTTGAAAAAGGAGTCACCTAGGAGAGGATAGGAGGCCCCAGAAATCAAGGGGTGCCAAAACAATGGCACGGAGGCCCCCAGGATTGCAAAGGAGGCCCCAATACGGGAAGGGAGGCCCCAGAAAATGAGAGGAGGCCCTAAGGCAGAATAGAAAGTCAGAGGATATGAAGTGAGGCTTCGGAGACGCAAAAGCAGGCCCCAAAACGGGCAAGGTTCCACCGAGATGGAAAAGGATGATCTAGAGACGTGACAGGAGGTACCTAATTCGGAAGAGGACGATACAAAATTGGAAATGAGACCCCATGATGAAAGAAGAGGCCCCTAAAATAAGAGATAAAGGCCATTGGATAAGAGAGATGGCTCCTCGGCGAGAAAGAAGGCCCCAAGACGTGTAAGAAGGTCCCCAGGAAATGACAAGGCCACTGAGATAGGAAAGGTTGCCTATAATTTAGAAGAGGAGGCACTGGGAGAGGAAGAGGAGTCCACCAGGAGATAAGAGGTCACCCTTAACATGGGCAAGGATAGAATCAAAACGCAGAGCAGGAGGCCCCCAAGAAGTGAGAGGAGGCCCTTACTTTGAAAACGAAGGCCTCTAGAAGAGAAAAGGACTCGAGAGGAGTCCCTCAAGACGGAGTAGAAGGTCTCCAGGACCAAACCAGGCCCCGAAGATCAGAAGGAGTTCCCAGGAAATGAGAGGAGGCCCTTAAGATGAAAGTGGTAGCAGGTATGGAAGGAGGTGAGGTTTCCAAAATTGAAGATCCCTCAAGACGGGTAGGGCTTTGCCGGAACAAAAGAGGAGGCCTATGAGGCGTTGCAGGAGGCCCTAATTTGGCAGAGAATGCCCCTGGAACATGAGAGGAAGCCCCATGCGATGCTAAAGGGGCCCCAGGATGTAGAGGAGGCCCTCAAAGACGAGAGACGAGAACGATTGAATATGGAGGAGGGTAGGACACACGAGGAGACATCGAAAACCGGTAAAGAGGCTCCAGGAAATGAAACGAGATCCTCAAGACGCGAGAGGAGTCCTATAATTTGCAAGAAGGAGCCCCTAATAAATAGTAGGAGTCGTGCCGGGTTCTTGAAAATCACGATATGGGCCCCAAAAGAACCGGCCGGGGCCCCTGAAAATCACGCTGAGCCTGGGGGTACCAAAAAGTCACGCCCGGACCAAGAAAATCACGCCAGGGGTACGACAGGTCGTACCGTGACCCAACAGTCTCATTGGGACCAAAACAAATGAGGCCGGGGCAGCGAAAAACAATCCGGAAATGGATAATCACTCCGGGGCCCAACAATGATGTCAACAGCCCCCAAAACGTGTTGGTCCCCCAAAAGTGTCGAGGCCGCTAAAACTCTCGCTAGTGATCCAAGCAAATGACGTCTGGGCCCACAAGATCACATTGGACTTAAAAACGTAGATTCGCAGCCCTTGAAAATCACACTGGGAGTCCAAAAGGTCGCGCCCGGGCTCCAAAAGTTGCAGCTGCCCCACACAAAATAAATTCTTAACCGGATCGTCACTCTGAGGCCTCAAAAATCGGGTCAAAGACCCCAAAAACCCGTTGGGCCCCGGAAAAACGTGACAGGGCACCGAAGAAAAAATTCCACCGGGAGAGCGAAAAATCGGACCGGGATCCAAAAATACCGCACAAGGACCTTCAAAAAATGATATCCCCAAAACACATCATTTTGTCAAAATTAATGTCCAAAAAGACTCGATGTCCAAAAAGTTAACACCGAGACTCGATCGAATCGACCACATCACCGGAAAATGAAGAACAGGTCCGGAAATATATTACCTGGAAGGCTTTTCTACTCAGAAAGGTGCCATCGGCTACAGAAAACAAAACTCCTCAGTGGCCGCAGTGGCATATCAAAGGGGCAAATGCACCCTCCCTATTGAGAGGGATAAGCTCCCAGGAATCGTGCCGGGGTCCCGAAAAATCGCGCTGGGGCCACCAAAACTGGTGTAACAAAGTTGGTTTTCGGGGCATCTTAATTCTATAAATTCAGCCTCCTCCCCACAGTTCGACTGGCGCGACAAGCTTCCGGATACCTGGCGCCCGCCTGTCTAATGCTGACATAGGCAAGTCACCGCCCGATCGAGGCCGATCATTGGACCTTGCACCTACCCCTCCCCTCCGGTACCCTGATGCGACCGCCGCCGTCGTCAGATGATGTGATGTCAGTTGGGCTGCAGTGCCCCGAATCCGTCGGCTGCTTGCATGCAGCGCGAGAGTTGCCGAGTTGGCATTATCTGAGCAGCTCACGTGTCCGGCGCGAGGCTGCCGAGGTGCACTCTCAGCACCGGTTCCCATGCGGGGCTACCGAGATGCTCAGACATCAGAGATATCTGATGTATCTGAGATAGAGACAGCGCGCCCGCCTGCAGTAGTCCGCTATTGTTCTCGACCCGGGGCCGACGCCCTGGCCGTGCGGCGCAGTAGTGACGTGGATTAATCACGTGACCAGTGACGTGTCGTACTGTGAGTTACCTCGGACGGTGCCGCGAGGGCTCGCCCTCTGGCTACCGAGCGCTCGTCGCGAGCAGACGTCACTGCTGGCGCGGCTGGCCGGGCTGGCCAGCCGTCGCCCCACATTTAAGGTACCGAGGTACGTCGGACTGCCTGAGAGTCGCGGGGTCTGTTGAGATATAGTTATCTGATAGAAAGCTGTTGCATCTGTCTGTCAAGGTGGAGCTATATTATTAACGCCTATATCACGCTGCGCCATTAGTGTCTGATCTTCGTGGCATTTGAGTGTTTGACTAATAGCCCAATATAGAGGTCGCTGGACTTTTGAGGCGGGCGGACCTATGTCGGTCGCTCCCGCGCGCTAATTTCCCATCTAATTTCGGCCCCTAAATTCATCTGAAAGGCATTATCACGGCTTTCCTTCATAGATAAAAGTTCTGTACTGGCGCCTAACTGTCTCGTATGTTCGTTCGAGCGCTGCTGTGCAATACAGGCAGCAAAAAGGACTTTGGTGCTTTCGCAACCGGGTTATCGCGAACGCTGAGGTCATAGGCTATCACGCAGCCGATATAGGACGCAGCTTTCCTACACTGGCGTCGGTCCACCAGAATTCGCACAGGGGGTTCCCAATAAATACGGCGGGCCACAGAAAACTTGCTCCGAGGTCCGAAAATTTGCAACAGGAACCGCCAAAATCGCGTTGGGGCCACAGCTAAGCACAACGCTAAGTACAAAGTAAACTCGAACCGGTCCCCACAAATATCGCGCTCGGGACCCACAATTCCTATCGGTAGTCCCAAAAGATGTGGTCTGGACATCAAACATTCACGTCGGGGCTCCCAATAAATTGGCGTCTAGAGCCCGACATAAGCAGTGTAACCCCAAAAATCACATCGATGTCCGAAAAAAATCAAGCCGAGCCCTTCAAAGTAAGGAGGGATTCCAAAAACTAAATTTCCGGGTGAGGAAAATGGCATTGGACACCGAACATATCACCAGATGTCTTCACAAATGGCGTCCGGTCCCGAAAAAAACATACTGGAGCTTGAAAAAATCGAGATCGGATAAAACAACATGGCGCTAGGGGCTAGAAAAATCAGGCCGGGATTTGGACTTTACAAAAAAAAGTTCCGAAGAGATTCACGAAAATCGCGTTACGCCCAGTAAACTGGCGTTGGGTCCTCGAAACCACGCGCTTGGGTCCGATAAGCCGCGCTGGGACCCAGAAAAAGCGCACCGAAGCACCAAAATCGTATTGGGGCCCCACAAACGTGCGTCAAAAGCCCCAAATAAACACAGCGGGACCCTAAGAGCACAACGGGGGCCGAAAATGCAACTGGCCCTACAAAGCGCACAGAGTCTAGCAAAACGCGACAGGGCCTTAAAACATGCGTTGCAGCCATAAATAAACAAACCGGGAACTCTTAAAAAAAATGCACCGGAAGATCTCAAGGCACACAGTGGACATAAGACCGCACAAGGGCCTGAAAAAGAGGCTGGGGCCACAAAAAGCAACACGGTTCCAAAACGAACAAAAAGATCAGGCACTAAATAACACATCGGGATCTTGGAAAACGCCCCGACACCTAAAAGAAATCGTCGGCGCACAATGAAAAAGCAACAAACCCTAAAAGCGAGCAGGGGTTTCGAAAATGTGTTGGGCCCTAACCAAACATGGGTTGGGGCCCTAAGACGCATCCTTAGGGGAAGAAAGACGCAACGGGTCCCAAAAAAGATAACTGAGGCAGGGCCTCGGTTCGTAGCCAATCTGGGAGCATATTTAATCAAATATATGAAGTGCATCAAAGCTCAGCGGGTATTCGCATTTCTTAACTACCGGAAAATGTGAGAAGTAGGGAACTAATGATCGAAGTTAATTAATTGAATTTTCGCAGCGAATGCCCATACGAAGCATTCCAACACGTCAAATATGACGCACGTCTATCATGTGGCAGCAATTAGCAAAACGTAGGAGTGTAATAAAGTCTTTTGACTCGACAGGCGATGTGATAGTCTAGGACCTCGCGCTCGCTTCACCCTGGCTGTCCGACACAGACCGTCCACTGCACGGTATATTGTGTAATTTCAGTAATCAATACGCAAACGTTCAGACAAATTTAGAAGGGACAAGACGCCAACCGAAACTACGAGAAAACGACTGTCATTCGAAAAATACACACCAGCGCACAAAAGGACCGCAGAACCGCGTCGCTTGACTGTCTCTTGGCGACTGCCTCGGATGGGCTAGAACACACCAGTATCCCTCCGCAAACAGCTGTCCATTTGCTTAAGATGATTTGTCGCTTGCTGATTGGCTAACTTAATAATGACGTATTTGAGCCCGAATTCCTATTGGTAGTTAAATGACGTCTTCCGTGGATCGAACTCGGCGACCTCTCCACCGCGTCAGAGCAAATCACATGAGTTCATCCTCTCCGTGGGGGAGGGGGGATGCTCGGAATGAGGCCAGCCATTGTTCAGCTGCCAATGTAACACCGACGTCCGGTCGCTACGTTGCGACAGCCGGCCGAGACGCCGGCATGCCCGCAGTGGAAAATTACTGCAGCAGTACATGTGTAAAACGGTATTATGGGAATATGCATCAAATTACGGCCAGAACAGTACATCTATAGAAACTTCGGCACAGGAGGCCGTGCAGAAACCGTAGCATCGCAAGAAATGTGGCGAATGCGCCGAATGCGCAAGATGGGTGTGTAAATGCACGAACATTGGCGTCGTGGCGACCGTGCGCTATGAACTGGAATGCTTGAAATTGGGAAATGTTGCATTTTAAAGTGATTTGCATAGGTGTAATTTCAGCAGTGTGAGGTGGCTTATCAAGGGATACCAAAAGAAAGCCGTAGGACAGGGTGGGGGAGTTAGGGTTCAAATCCGACGAATCAGAAACGATAGTGGTAGATTAGGCCCCTCCACAGGTTAGTTAGTCACTAACTATTATGTTTAATAAAGGTCCCATTTGACAACATAATGGTTGAAATCCGGGGACGTTTTTAATGGGGATAAGTGTGCCCCCTCAAAATCCGTTTGCCCGCCTCCCTCTTAATGCAAATATAGGTACGCCACTGGTCCCACAATATTTTTTCAGAAACATACGCCCATGGGGACAAAGCCAACATTAATGGGGAATTACCTCTCACATGCACACAAAACAACACCCATGCTCCATATAAAATGGGAGGAATGATGGGTTAAATGCAATTTCTTCCTACATACTTGTTTTATGTGATTACAGCCTGATGATTAGAGCTTTCCAGCTTCAATACCTTCTCAACGACGTTATTTACAAAACGGTACAGCATAGAGAAAACCATGGGTGTGACGGCGTGGAATTTGAAGGCTGTGCATTATTTATGCATTGCCATTGATGAATTGTTGCATCGTCATTTATGCATTGTTCTGCAAAGCTTGTTCTTGCCGTGAATTTATTCGCTGAGGATATAATATTTTAGCTTGTGTGCCAGGTGCCTTACAGCCAGCACCAAATGTTATCAAAATCAATAAATATCTAAGATGACGATCAGAAAACTAATTCAATCCACTTCTTGTTGTCACCTTCGCGACATTGTCGCCCTACGACTGATAAATGATCGTTTATGCTTGCTTATGACATCAAGCTAGTGGAAATGACTAACAGTAGTGATGAATCTAGCTATATTCAGTTAGACTCGGAGGACATAATAGTGGGTTGATCAATGGAAGATATCTTTAAGATATGCTTAGCACCAGCCCCGCCAGCTCGCTGCAATCTAGAGGCCAGCGGGAATATTCTCAGCTCGCAATATCTTCGCATGCTCAGATGCAACCCATCTGACTCATCTAACACGCCTACATTTCCACTAGTTTCCCTGTCTCTCTCACTCCCTCGCTCTCTTTCTTCTTTCTCTCTTTCTCTCTTTCTCTCTCTCTCTCTCTCTCTCTCTCTCTCTCTCTCTCTCTCTCTCTCTCTCTTCTTCTCTCTCTTTATATATATATATATATATATATATATATATATATATATATATATATATATATATATATATATATATATATATATATATATATATATATATATATATATATATATATATATATATATATATATATATATATATATCTCTCTCTCTCTCTCTCTCTCTCTCTCTCTCTCTCTCTCTCTCTCTCTCTCTCTCTTTCGCTCTCTCCCTCTCTCTCTCTCCCTCTACCTGCCTATCTATCTATCTACCTCTCGTCCCCTCTCTAACTTTTGTGATGCGTTTTTTTTTGTTTTTCCTAACTGACAAATCTAGTTCTTATCTGATCAATATATAAAACTAGGAAATAATGTAACTGATCAAATGTACCAGGGCAACCGTTAGCAAGGGCTGTCGGGAGGCAGGCAACCAGAGACTACCACCTGGCGAAACAGAAGTCGGCCAGATAGACGGCCAGACAGATGGTCAGCAAACGAGGAGGCGGCCACCAAACAGACAACCAGACTGACAACTAGACAAATAGAAATACAGACAACCTGACTACTAGAGAGGCTGTCAATCGGTCAGCCAGACCGACAACCCAGGCGGCCATACATGCGGACAGACTAGACAGACGGCCAGGCTAGAGAGGCGGGCAAATGGTCAGACAGACGGCCGGATAGACCGCCAGACGACTAGACAGACGGTCAGACTAGAGAGGCGGACAAATGGTCAGGCAGACGGCCAGAAACACCGCCAGACGACTGGACAGACAACCAGCCTAGAGAGGCGGACAAATGGCCAGATAGACGGCCAGGCTAGAGGCGGACAATGATCAGACAGACGGCCGGGCTAGAGAGGCGGGCAAATGGTCAGACAGACGGCCGGATAGACCGCCAGACGACTAGACAGACGGCCAGGCTAGAGAGGCGGACAAATGGCTAGGTAGATGGCCAGACAGACACCAACACCGACGGCCAAACAGATGTGCAAATGGCTAGGCAGGCATCCATGCAGACGTTTTGTTTTGTTGGAAGTTTTGTTAGAGGGGCAGCACCATCATAACAGCTTCAGCGTGCGGGCCAAGTCGACTGAAGTCACATCGTGGGTGGGAGGCTAGCGTCGAGTTGCGGTAGTCGAGTCTGCGCACCTCCCGGAACTTGAGTCGGTTCCAGGCGCGCTCTGTGAAGTTGGAGGCGGCCAGCCCTATGACGGCCGTACAGCCAGCGGCCGGACCCAGCTCCAGTGAGGTGCGCCGGAACAGCTCGGAGGCGATACCCCGCCGCCGGTATCTGCCACGGCAACAGTCACCACGTCACACAGCAGACAATGGCGTGCGGCTCAGCGCTGGACGCCGGAACAGCTCGGAGGCGATACCCCGCCGCCGGTATTTGCCACGGCAACAGTCACCACGTCACACAGCAGACAATGGCGTGCGGCTCAGCGCTGGACGCCGGAACAGCTCGGAGGCGATACCCCGCCGCCGGTATCTGCCACGGCAACAGTCACCACGTCACACAGCAGACAATGGCGTGCGGCTCAGCGCTGGACGCGAGCTGCCGGCGGCGGCTTACGAGCTGTTGCCGGTGGCGGCTTACAAGCTGCTGCCAGTGGCGGTTTGCAAGCTGCTGTCGGTGGCGGCTTACGAACTGTTGCCGGTGGCGGACTACGAGGCGGCTTACGAACTGTTGCCAGTGGCGGACTACGAGGCGGCTTACGAACTGCTGCCGGCGGCGGCTTGCAATGTGCATGCACCAACACATTGTGAAATTAAACACTTTTGGTTGCAGGTTGTCGGGTGGTACTGCTCCTATCGCCAGAAGTGAAACTTTAAATAAATATTCGTGAGTACCCAGCGAGATTATCGCCGTTGGACAGCAACACACATGTTTGGAAGAACGGAAGAAAGTGATCTCGGAAATGATCTGCTGACATCATTTCCGAGCGCACTTTAGGAACGAGTGTAGCATCTGGGAGGTCTGGGATACAAGTCACAAAACACATTTTTGCACTTCCTCAATTGCATTGGTATTTTTAAGTGATGCTGAATCTGCTATTGTATGGCATTGTTACGTCCAAGATCTGCTGGAAATGAATGGCCTTTCCAAACATGCGGATTGTAGAACTCCAAGGTGACATTGACCTAATTGAAATCACAAGGCGAAAGCAATCAACAGAAATATTTATAAATTACATATTTTAGGCTCCAAACCTCACGATAACTGGACCGTCTACCAGACAACTCTGGAAGAGCACGGCAAATATCTAGTTAACATTAAAGAGCCATGGCAATGATTAATTTTCATATAACAACGAAATCCATTTTTTTAACTTAATACCAGAGGTGCAAAGACCAGGCGTCTCGGATAACACTTTAGGCGACACATTTTGCAAATAATTATAATAGATTGAGATAAATTATAGTCGCACCTTACAAATACGAAACAAGGTGTTTTTTTTTAGCTCAGTCCGAGTATAGTTCAACAAACTCTGAATATCGTGGTTCAACTTCGATGTATACATGCAAAGCCGCTGAAGACATAATTTAGTGCTAGAGTTTTAATTCGAACTTGCTCGTGCCAAATTACTGAGATTCTGTCGACTTTTATGGGTTGCTAACATTGCGAGCTGCAGACGTTACCTCTAATTTTGCGACAGATGCAACAGATGCGACAGAGCTTTGGGTAAAGGAGCAGACATGGAGTGGGGTTGCCCCTCCCTTCCCCACTTGGCAAAGAAAAGTGCATTAGATCAAACAAGAACTTTCGATATTTTCACATCTCGAAAGCAAACATTTCCGACGCGCCAAGTGTGCCGAAATCGTTCTCCGTTTCGTTCAATTTTTCCGTCGGGCTCCCCCTTAAGAAAATCCTGACTGTGCCACTGACAGCACATAAAAGCTATTTTAGTGGCATTGCACGCCAAGCTTAACATAGCTCAGGCATCAATGCCGGGGCTCAAGGATGGCCCGAACACTTGCAAAACAAACCGGAAACACGCAGCATACAAAGCATGCACACATGTGACAAAAAAAAGGCTTTGAATCAGACAACGGGTGATTCACGTTAAACTGTCATTCTTTAAGATGCTGTAATCAAGTCTAAGCGAGTCCTCCATTGCGTGCATTCAATCATTTTGACAAATCATGACTTGAGCCATCATTAGTGAAATCGGATCAGCTATTGAAATTATGGCGTCATGGTGACTTTAACTGGAACGACAAAGACACCAATTGTTTCCCAGGGTACCATTGTTTAAAGATACGCAGTTTCGGCTTGCTAGCGGTAGTGGTCCGGCGTTATTCAATAAAAAGCAGAGGGAAGATGTAACAGAGTTCCTATAAATCGCACTGTTGGCTGTTCCCGTAACTGTAATTGATATAATCCCGTAAGCCAACCGACCGTAAATGTATACTGTTCTGTAACATCTCTACTCCTCTATTTGCCGGCCAATTTCCGCCGTCTCGACGGCACGAGATCGTTCTAGAACCTGGAGGTGACGTGAGAAGGGCGTTTTGGGCTTTTCAACCAATGAAAGGCCGAGGACCTCCAAGCGTCACTAGCAGCCGCGCGGCCGGCGGGTAGTCGGGACTGAACGCTCGAGGCGCGTGGGTGTGTATTGAACGCTCGCGCGTGCAGCTCAATTTCTACCTAAATTCGGCTTCTAAATTCATAGAAAAGGCAATATCACGGCTTTCCTTCATAGAAGAAAGTTCTGTACTGCGTCTGACTGTCTCGTGTGTTCGTACGAGTGCTGCAGTGCAAATACAGGCAGCTCAAAGGACGTTGGTGCTTTCACAACCGGGTTATCGCAAACCCGAGGTCATTAGACTATCACTCAAGCCGATACAGGAGCTTTCCTACAAAGAGCGACACCGCCCCCCCCCCATCCAGTGACTCCCGAGATGTCTGAAGCTATTTTGCAAGAGAAAGCCGTTCGTTGGATTAAAATCACTTTCCAAAACCGTACAGGTGAATCGCAACTGTGGCAGTGGGCCGCGTGAGGCAGGTCCGCACTGATATCAGGTCATCGACCGTGACGCAGTGTTCCACTGTGTGCATGTAGTCGCAACAACGATCAACAACCTTGCTGGCATATCGCACTACCCTGTCCATATATCACCACTCACCGTTGATCCACAGTAGTCAATATTCTGTACAGGACCTTTGACGTCGAAAGATCTTCAAATACGTTGTAATCTCCCGCTATTTCGCCGAAGAATTGCAAAAGCATGTCGCAAAATTCATTTTGGTTCCTCATGTGCACCCATGGATCGGGTGATGATGGCTCCAGGACTAGATTTATGGACGCTCCAACTATGCGGTCCGATTCCTTCTCCATAGCAATGAGCCAACCGTCCTTGTGATGCTGCCATTCTTCTATGCTTGGACGCAGCCACTTGTAGTGTTCCTCTGGTTTTCCGCCCTCGCAAGCCGCCAAGGACACGACACTGAAACAAACGTTTTGTTTGTATTTGCTGACATAGACAGAAGTCCTACGGCTAAATACCAGCACCTGACAGAACAACACAAAGGGACAATGAGCACCGGATGGAAGTAAAGACAGCAATCAATTATAACATGATGGGAAAAAGAATTATCGACTTCTTTTAAAGAAAATAGCCTTCATGGTTGGCTTAAATTCCAAGCGTTTCTGTGGACCTCATTAAAGGTACATGAAATAGGTTTAAAAACCTCTGCCTTAGAATTGTTCACGGTATATTTTATCTTGTTCGGGTCACCCAGAGCTTTCGACTATTTCCTCAGCCTGCCCAATAACATTTGACTGGGGGATGGGGCGCTACGATTGACGCCGGTGGGGCCAAATCCCAGCCTCCTTCCCGCAATGCTTAAGCAACGGGAAATGAGATTCGACTGGCAGGCGTGGTATTGAGTGGGGAAGGTGGCCACGGTCCCCGCAGTTACCATGTTAGAGGAAGCCCTGGTCTGATGGGTGTCTTGTTAATGATTCTTGGCACCCCCGTCTTGCAAACGCATTGTGATTTGTCGTGTCGGCGTGGTTGTTGTAACCTGTGTAGTGTATGGGGTCCGGGCCACGTCGGGCTGGGCGGTGTCGGGGCTGATCCCGGCTTTGGCTGCGCAGGCGGGATGGTGGGCGGCTGCGGTGGTCCGGTTGGTGGTCCAGTTGAATGGCAGCTGCTGGTGCCCTCTTGCCCACCACTTGAACCGCTCCGACGTCGTCTCCAACCCTGCTGCGACCCGTCGCCACCACTACACGAATTTATATTAGCGAGGCCAGGCTCCTGTCCGCATCAGATACGCCCGTGAGTGAGCCCAGCAGGTCATGTAGCGAGGAGGAGTTGTGGGCATGGGGTGTGATGTGACACTGATGGATGGCTATGATAGAGGTACACGACATGGGTACTGCCACTGCCGCCGGCGCTCGTCCATTCATGGGACTCGCCCGTGTGCTACCAGACAACACAACACATCCACTCACCACTCTACCCCCCCCACACACACACACCCGCGCAGACAGAAAAACGACGTTCTCGGAGCAGCCAGATGCAAGCGGGGCCTGGGTAATTCCCTAGTCAAATTTTGGCAGTGACGTTTCCAACAGCTGAATACTTGCGTTGAATTCGAACCAATTCCACTGGTCCTTAAAACTACCTTTTTAAGCATTCATGCAACAGTCACTCGCTCCTTTCATTCCGCACAATCATTCCGTCCCTAATAATACGAAAACGAGTTCGCCCACGATTTTCCCTCTAGTGTTACGCAGGCATTTAGCGAGTCGTACTCCCTTTCACAGGGGACTTGGTTAGTCCCGAATGCATATTAATTACCCGCTCCGAGGTCCTACCTGTAAACGGCTGACGCCACTCACCTGATTGCATGATTTGTGTCTCTTTTAGTTACTGCCTTCAAGGCTTGGAAACACTGGGCGGGTAAAATTTCTATCGGCTTCTGTGCGGCCTTAAGACTGGACTCAGGTATCAGTGGCCAACTTACCTAACCTTACTCAATCGACGCCATTCCTGGCCTTACACGTTGAAACCTGCGACCGGGAGCGACATTGATGGGTGGTCCAGGGTCTTGCCTCGCCCAATGCCCACTCCCGACCGTCTTGCTAGCCTATCCTGCCCTATTCAGTTACCCGGGGTGTTATGGAACGTCCAAGTCCTCTCCCACCCAACGCTATAATCACATGAGATCACGAGAGGGAAGGGTATTTCCTCTTGGGCCGTGGTTGGCCTCTACCTAAGCCTGGTGCCAGACGTCCTTCGGAACACCGCCATACCACGGTGCACATCGATGCCGCCATACCACGGAACGATCGATTCCGTCCGAAGGCCCATCCGCACCCTAGGTCATAGGGCCGGCGGGAATTTGCGGCCCAGAGATACCCGAGTTTCCCAGATGCCCAGTTGACAGTTACCACTTGTGAACACTGCCCAGGAGTAACAATCAGGAGAGTTTCGTCATTGCGCCCTTTCGTCTGCAACCTCCCCCTCCCCCACTCCCCCACCCCCCACCTTGAGGAAGGGAGGGTCTAAGGCCACTCACGGTCGACGCCCGAGGACATATCGCCCATAGGAGGGCAGCTGGCAGGCTCTGTCTCTCTCGCTATATCCTCGGATGCCGTCGACGATGGACAGATAACGATGCTGGTATGTGGTCTGTCATAAAAAGCTTTGATGCGCCTTCCTACGACAGATGTCGAAGTAAATATAGAGTATGCAACGTGTCAGCCGCCTGGTTTCGAAGTTATCCATCTTGCCATTCACAGCGCGTTCAACTCGTGATTGTTATGACGAGCCACTTCAAAACAAAATCATTACTGGCTACCTGAGGTAGTCCTTCCAGGGCGGTTCCTTTACCCGTACTTAGACACCACCGCCAGCACCCGTTCATCCACCCCTCGGAACGCCATGAAACCGATAGTCAGGAATTGTGGCCGAAGTGTTTCAGTGAATGCTTTATTAACAAGGAATTTGTCAACCAAAGCCTTCGGATAAAACCATGTCCTCCATAATTATGTCATTATTCCTGAACAGTTTAGCTCAGGGCATTGTCTGTATTTTGATGTGGGTGTTGTCACCAGATACGTGCTCGCCAAGAAAAACTTATCATCTTCCATGTGTGTTGCCAAATAGTATGTACCGAAGAATCAGAGAGCGAGTCTGGTAAATTTCGGCATAGATCAAGTTAAAGAGGTGAAATCACAACAAGGTATTTATTTGGGAGTCACCGTATTACAGTCACCGTATTACAGTCAGAGTATTTGGGACTTGAACTCCGTTCACGGCCACCTTCATTCACACTGCTCTCCTACGCTAAAATAGAAAGAAAACAGTAGGTGCACCTGCCCTATAGCGGCGAACACTGTCTATAATGACACAAACACACGCACACAAACACACACACACACACACACACACAAACACACACACAAACACACACACACACACAAACACACACACAAACACACACACACACACACACACACACACACACACACACACACACACTTATTCCCCCATCATCACGCGGGATGTCGCCGGCGTCGGCTGGGTTGGCGCGAGCTTGGGTATGAGCGGTCCATGACTGGGAGTCGCGCAACACTCACATGGTGGTGATTTGGCATCCTCAGCACAGGTCTTGTTCTCCGTCCGTCCTCTCCTCCATCCCGCAACGTCTCCGTCCTGCTCCCACCGGTGCGCGTCCAAAGTCCATGCCTTGACCGTGGCGCGACACGAGTGTTCGGTCCGGCGTCCACCGCCTGGTGTTCGAAGTTGTTCTCTTCCTCCATCGTTTCTGTCTTTATACCGGTACATTCCAGCCTTCTCCCGCTTCTGCCACGGGCCGGTCAGCTTTCCAATCAATCTGTTCCATTATCCGGTCGAGCATCGTGCCCGGGCGTTAATGGTGGCGGCTTCTTTCATCTCAACGTCCGATAGATGCCCTGCTGACTCTCGGTGGGTGGGGTGACGATCTTTGGGCCTTGAAGACCACTTGCTTCGTCAGCCGCAGCTGTGATCTGGGCACGCTGGGTTTGGAGAGAATGACCGGCCATGTGACGCGACAGGTGGTTTGTGGTCGGCCGTCCGAACATCTTCGAGATAAAAAGGTAAGATCTCTCTTTTTGTAAAAGATAATGTAACGTATGCCGTTGGCCTGAGCGGAGCTGCAGATTTTATTCACGAGTTTGCAGATGGCTCGTTGTCCTTTCTGTATAACACCTGATGTGCATGTTGCTATGTGAGCGTGCACCCAGATGCTTCTTCCACGTGTCTAGTTGATGACTGGCAATGACATAGTTTCAGCTGGCGCTAGTGGATACGGCAGGTACTGACACAAACAACGTTTCCTCTTTTCTTTAATGATGGTGAGATCTGTTGGCTGGGAGTTAAAATCGAAAGGTGCTGTTCTCTCTTCGATGCTGAAAGTGAGAACGGAGCGGAGTGAGCGTTATGAGAATCTCCAAGATTCTCATAACGCTCCAAAGATTCATTCCAAAACATCATACGCTTCGTTGAATATGCCTGAACTTAGTTCAGCAGGGTTCCTTTACTAGTGCTGTCAAGAGAGGCACCAGAGCGCCCTAGGAGAATGCCTAAAATTGCGCTATGGGTGCTAGCTATCTGAAGCGGCTCCTATAATGTCAACTGAGGCATTTCCTGGCGCAAGGAATCTCCTGACTGCGAAGGGAGCACCGGCTGGCCCAAGAGGTCGCCTCATGCTTGAAGCACCCAACTGCCCAGAAAGACGCCTTTCTGTTCGGGAGAGAAGCATAGGTAGCCAATAGTGTTCCGCATGTTACGAAGAGCGGTGCCCTAATGGCCCAGGAGGGTGCCTACATCCTCAAGCCACACGGCTGTCCGGGAAAGCATTGGTCAGGAAAAGCAAAGTATGGGCGGGATAGGCGCCTGACCGTCACGGTCGGGTAGTATCTTTGTCGGGTATCGTTGTCCTTGACATGTGCCGAAATGCATGCCACGTCGGCGCGCGACCTGGCGCCGACCAGCCGCGTCGCCGTGGCGACGGCACTGCGGGGTGACGGCCGGCCGACCAGCCGCGTCGCCGTGGCGACGGCACTGCGGGGTGACGGCCGGCCGACCAGCCGCGTCGCCGTGGCGACGGCACTGCGGGGTGACGGCCGGCCGACCAGCCGCGTCGCCGTGGCGACGGCACTGCGGGGTGACGGCCGGCCGACCAGCCGCGTCGCCGTGGCGACGGCACTGCGGGGTGACGGCCGGCCGACCAGCCGCGTCGCCGTGGCGACGACACTGCGGGGTGACGGCCGGCCGACCAGCCGCGTCGCCGTGGCGACGGCACTGCCGCCCAGGGGTGACGGCCGGCCGACCAGCCGCGTCGCCGTGGCGACGGCACTGCGGGGTGACGGCCCGCCGACCAGCCGCGTCGCCGTGGCGACGGCACTGCGGGGTGACGGCCGGCCGACCAGCCGCGTCGCCGTGGCGACGGCACTGCGGGGTGACGGCCGGCCGACCAGCCGCGTCGCCGTGGCGACGGCACTGCGGGGTGACGGCCGGCCGACCAGCCGCGTCGCCGTGGCGACGGCACTGCAGGGGTGACGGCCGGCCGACGGCACTGCGGGTGACGGCCCGCCGACCAGCCGCGTCGCCGTGGCGACGACACTGCGGGGTGACGGCCGGCCGACCAGCCGCGTCGCCGTGGCGACGGCACTGCGGGGTGACGGCCGGCCGACCAGCCGCGTCGCCGTGGCGACGGCACTGCGGGGTGACGGCCGGCCGACCGCCGCTTTGTGGTGCAGTGCGGCATGGCGATGGTGTCATTAACGGTGGTGTCAGTGTCGTTAGTGACGGTGGTGTTAGTGGTGTCAGTGGAGGTGGTGTCAGTGACAGTGGTGTCAGTGGTGTCAATGACGGTGTTGTCAGTGACGTCAGTTACGGTGATGTTAGTGACGTAAGTGGTGGTGGTGGTGTCAGTGACAGTGGTGTCAGTGGTGTCAGAGGCAGAGGTGTCAGTGACGTCAGTGATGGTGGTGTCAGTGACAGTGGTGTAAGTGGTGTCAGTGACAGTGGTGTAAGTGGTGTCAGTGACAGTGGTGTAAGTTGTGTCAGTGACGGTGGTGTCAGTGGTGTCTGTGGTGGTGGTGTCGGTGGCAATGGTGACCGTGACGGTGGTGTCAGTGACATCAGTGATGGTGATATTAGTGGCGGTGGTGTCAGTGGCATCAATGGTGATGGTGTCAGTGACGGTGATACCAGTGGTTTCAGGGGCGGTGGTGTCAGTGACATTAGTGGTGGTGATGTTAGTGGTGGTGGTGTCAGTGACGGTGGCGTCAGTGGTGGTGGTGTCAGCGGCGGTGATGTCATTGGCGGTAGTGTCAGTGGCGGTGGTGTCAGTGGTGTCAGTGGCATCAGCAGTGGCAGTGGCGGTTCCAGGGGTCGCTGCGTGGCCAGTGTAGCCGACTACGAAAGAAGAAGGTATGCTGCCATTTTAGCAAGAATGTCTGTGAGAGGCATCACATTGCTTTTCTCATGTGTGCGGTTTGTTCAAGCGACTCAGATCGGGTGTCTGACACGTGATGTCTCATGTGAGCTGTGTCACAAATTTGTGTTGTTTGCTGTTTGTATGCATTGCATTTTCGGTACCTGAATAGTGTGTAATGATATGATACCTATGTGCATATCCAGTAAGCAAGGAATATGTTGGCATTACTAGTACGGCAGTTTTGACAAAATGGCATGTCAAGGAGTTGTTGAATGCCATTTTGCTCCTTCACCTCGGTCCACTAGATTACAAGCTATGCATTTTTGATAATGTTGGCCTGATACGACCTTGACCTTCCTGCTCCTCTCCTTCACCTTGTTAGGTGAAAACTGCAAAGCTGCACGCATAGCAGATGCCTCTAGCACACGCGAATAGCACGTACCAATGGGATGGTTTGGCTTACCATTACAGACCATGATATGCATGTGCGTCCGTACGCTTATTCACCACCAAGGTCATCCATTTAACCTTGCATGGTTTGTGAACAAACAACGGCGCTTGTTCGCGTGTCTGATACTCGTAATTACGGCTAAACACTCCAACGTCATGCTTAGATGATGGTCCAAAAAGAAGCGATGGCTGATATTTCAGCTCTCATTTCGACTGTACTTGACCTTACCCTGCGACCTGGTGCGGCACGATTGACATAGTGTACTTCGTTGTGCAGCATGTTTAATCAGTGTACAATGAGTTTACACCGTGAAATTAACTTTTGAATGCAATACATTATCGAAAAGAGTCAAATATTATAATACTTCACATAGTAAAGCTTTCACCTCGACCTGTAGCCTTAACACGCGCACTGGATGGGGGGGGCGAAATCCGCCCACCCCTCCGGTTTTTCGCAAATAACTGCAGATTTTACCGGTCGATATACGCGATTTTCGGCGTACCTGCTTAGAAATGAACGGTGCGTCGTTTAAAGTAAGAAAAATGTTTCGAGTTAGGGGCCGCTAAAGTCAAAAAATGTTATAGCGCCAGACCACAAAAATCGGCGCTGATGCGCTTCCAGTATACTGACAAAAGGGAAGTGTTCTAGGCAACACTAGCGACTTGTTTGATGCATATTGATATGCTGTATAGTTTCAAGGTCATGTTAGGTCACCAAGGTCAAGTCAGGTCAAGTTCATGACAGGTTAATGGAACCAAACTTGATCAACTGGAATGTTGCCATAAATGCACTACTGGTTGTCATTTGTACTGTTTGTCATTGCGTTTCCATACTTTATTCATGTACTTCACTCCCTTCTTCACGAAGCCGATTGCTCCGAGCTGCCCGACGGAGCAGTCGGGCGGGCGGCCGGTTCCGGTAACTGGAACAGGTAACTGACCTGATAAAGTGGTGCTACATAGGCGACCTGAGGTCAAATGTTGGGTCTAGCATCTGCATTGCATCATTAGTAATGTCCGAAACATCATTGATGCCCATTTTTGAGCATTTAAACACAATCACAGCGCTCCATAACGATGGCAAGCCAAGCCACGGAAAACCGGGATTTTTTTCCAATCTGACCTCATTTAACCTTGAAGATATTGACCTAAGGTCACGAAAATTGCACACAACAGAGTTCACTACGGTGCCCATCCACCCTGCGAATTTCGTTCCTCCAGCTTTACTAGGAGCTGAGATCTTAGGGGGGTGCGGAATCCGCCCACCCCCCCTCCAGTGCGCGTAATTCTCAGAGGCCCTCCAGGGCGCGTGTTAATACGCATTTAGAAGGAAATTTCTCAAGTGCTGTGAGATCACACGCCACGGCGCCATCGATTGGCTTTTTAGATTTAAAATCGGCTAGTCGTTCTTGAGACCAGCAGGGGGTGTAATATCTTCCCCTCCCCCTGTCAATGGCGTCCGGCTGAGGAGCCCGGTCAATGCCGGGTTGATATCAGACCAGACGACTGAGATATGACCTGAAGCGTCTCGACAGCATACGATTACAGGCGGTCTGGAGGCCAGACTTTGGATTATGGGGCAAAATGGTTAAGTGAGGGTCTACAATGTTAATGTACGCGCTGATTTCGGTCCCGATGTGGGCAGTGCCACGAAGTTTGATTTGAGGTGTTTGTTTCTTTTTAGGAAAAGCTTGAGGTTTTTAAAGGTGAAAAAGTTGTGTTTGTAGTGCAAGTTCTCAGGCAAAGTGGAAAAGCATTAGGCTTCGTGTTTGTGTCACTCATTGCATTTCCCTGAGTACAATCTGTTTTAAGACTCCAAACCAGCTAACATTATAGTTTAGAACTTAACTTCTTGTTGGGATTGATCTAGGGCCAGGCATACGCCTCCTTTGGGTATGACTACATACAGCATTGATTATTGTTAGTTTTATTGCTCTTATACCGGGTGCTATGTCTGTTTGTTTATTTGTGTTCCATATCTTAGCTGGGAGTGCCGCGACTTTACTGTTTATTTTATGGTGTTAACGTAAGGCGCTTGCAGTCGTTGGGTAAGGGGAGAGGGCGCTCCTGGTCACCTGATCTTGGGTGGTGGACCTTTAAAAAAAATCGTCAGCATCAACATTTCAATACCAATCTCTTCGTGCTTGATGTTGACCTGATTGATAGCTCTGCCCTTTGCCATTGTGTTAGACCACGTCTTCGGTGTGTATATCATCGGTATTGAAGCACAAAATCGCATTTGTTTCACGACCATAGTGCGACATCTACGGCGATGACCGGGTGACTGACTGACGTCCAACATTGACCCCTTTGACCCCACCTGGATGATCAACCAAAAGAGGTAGAAAGTTAACCAAGGGAGGTTAATGTTCCAATTAACTCCGAATGTCCAAGGCGGAAGCTACGTCACGCCGTTTGCCACTCTAGGGCCATTGTGAGAAGAAAAAAACTTTTAACCCTCGCACGGCTGGGGGGGGGGTAGATACCTACCCCCCTAAGGTTTTCCCGCGATAGCGGGAAAATGGCGAGCGACAGCGCGCTGAAATTTGGTATACCTTACCATTAGCTATTTTTACATGTTCTGAAAAAAAAATATGGTCGGGTCATCAAAGGTCACCGAGTTATCGCGGGTCAAGTGAGGTCACCTCCAAAAATATTCAAGCAGTCGCCACGCCTTCAATAATAAAGATATTACAATGACACTTTCAGGGTTTACTTATCTTGACTGAGCGCCAAAACGTACACTTTCAGAATTTTCGAATTTTGATTTTTTGAGACGTCATTTTTTGCACTTTGTAGTTTTATCTAAACTAACATCAACATTGCAGACAAACTATGGACTTTTGTATAATGCTAAGTTGACTTAGAACGTCATATTTTTGGTTCGTATACCTATTTCAAAAAGGAAAAATTCACAATTCCAAAATTTAAAAAATTCCAAATTTTGAAAATCCAAAATTTTGAAAAATTTTAATTTCGAGTTTTTGGCTAATTGTAATGGTAAAATAGCTAATTGTAAGGTATGCCAAATTTCAGCGTCCTGGCGCGCGCCGTTTTCCCGCTGTCGCGGGAAAACTTTGGTGGGGTAGGTATCTATCCCCCTCAGCTGTGCGAGGGTTAAATTCAAATCCTAGCGTAAAAACTACCGAAGTACTTTCGACTAGAATTTGTTCGAGCTATCCTATACAATTTTCACATCCGTTCTATCTTGCTTGGTTCGTGAGATACCTGGGGGGGTATGTATCTACCCCCAGCCTGGCGAAGGTGGCTCAGACCCCCAGCCGTGCGAGGGTTAATGGTACCAGGTAAACTGTTTGACTAAATCACTATCCGAGCAATGTACATCAAGTGCATGTGGTTCGAATTCGTTCATATATGACTAGTAGGACATCATCAGCTTTCAACTTACATAGCGTTATCGGGACTGAAACACCGAACGTACAGATCGAAAATTTCTTCCAGTCTGCTCTCATCCAGAGGCCGGTAGACGATTGTAGAGGTAGTCTCGCCTGTCAGTTTTCCTGGGAATCGATCGGGTAGTTAGTGAACGCAAAGAAAAACGCATAAACACACGGTTCAAGCTGACAAATCATTTGCTAAATAAAAGTCATCTATCAGTCCTCATTGCTCTTATTCACAAATCTTTCTCATCGCTTCTAAGTATATGACGAATTGCTTATCGCTTCGGGCACAATTATTAATAATACAAGTATATATTCGATTAGTCTGGTTTGAACCAAGAGGAATGGTTGGTCGGATGGCGTCAGTAACAAAAACATAGATTTTGCAACAGATATTACACCATACTATATCTATTTCTAAAAACAGAAATAACGGAACTAATTATGAAAATATGAAGCCTTTGGCAAAAATTTCTTCGGTTGTTGTTTTTATCAGCAAGAATCTTTTATTTCAAATCTACGTTCGACATGCCTATGTTGGAATGAAATGACATGAAATTAATATAGGGGACTAGGGATAGCGTAGGTGTTGATGTACATTTTCTCTTCTTTTAGTCCATTAGCTGAGACAAAGTGCCATCTACTAGAGACTTGACGTTAGGCTTGAAAAGCTACACTAAGCCGGCTTACGTGGCATCCGGTGATAAGCAAGACCAAAAGCTATTCGCACACTGTGCAAAAGGTTGGAAGCGCAGCGCTGCTAACGAAGGCACTGGTATAGTCGACAGGCACACGTGGGACGCACATGCACACATACTCTGCATTGAACAGTACACTGACGCCGTGTATTTCCCGGATCCGCCGTAGCTGGATCGTTAGTGAGAGATGATGGACTTCGCCGACCACTCGCGATCTGGAGGCGAAGCGGTGGCTCCAGCGCCCAGAGCAGGCCGGTGGCTTGCGGGCTCACCCTTGGCTGTGTATGTGGTGTGTAATTTAAAAGCTGAGAAACCACGGGGGAGAAAACCAAGCTGCTTGCAAAACTGGAAGGCAAGAATTCCAGCGCAATTCAATTGGCAACAGTTTGTTTTTTCCAAATTGGACCGGCCCTAGCCCGCCTACCGGGCAAAATACCTTCTACATTTATGTAATGCAAATGGAGGAGTAATTGGCTTTGAACATTCAATTACGTGTTTAAATTTTGTGTCCCGTAGAACTTCGCAAATTAGCCAGTAAGAGCTGTGGGTGCCTGCATCTCCCAGCAGCGTCCTCAAGCTCGGTTGGACGTTGATATCTTTGTGTTACTGATAAGTGGACATCGCAAAGTAGTATACATGGGATAGTGGTATAGGAGGAAGTGCTCGATGGTATATCGGATGCCACACGATTGGCATCGGGCTGGGTGTCGTGGGTATTGGAAAACATCTAGCCCTTGCTAATCCACACGTTCGGCACACCTACAATAACAGCAATAAAGATACATTGCTACGAGTAAGGTTGGTATGGCCTAGCCGTAATCGTGATAAGATGACTTATTTCAGTCGTGTGTTTTGGTGTGAGGATGGCTATTTATGGAGAATGGGCTGTACACGCTATGGTATACGCTGTGTATGCGGTTTTATGTATACGCTATGTACATGCGGTCATTACGGGTCCAACAGTCCTGGATGTATTTGTGAAAAGTGTGCTTACGAGGTGGGGGCACTTGCTTGTGGGTGGGGCGAGGAAGCGCAATGGGGGCTATTTTGGCGAGGTCGGTAGCTCGCTCGTTGCTCGCGGAGCCCATGTGGCCAGGGAGTCAGAGCAGTGTGAGTTGGAGGCAGGCGTAGTGGTGCAGTAGAGATGTCTGACAAGAGCGTCAACGGAAGAGAGTGAGTCAGTGCGTATGCTGATGGGTGTGGTGATGTGATGTTCGATGATGTATTGTATATCATTAGCATGGCGGCTACCTCTGCGGTATAACTGAAAGGTGTAAATTTTATTCGACAAGTGTTGGGCCCACCGCACGATGCGACTCCCGTGCCATCGTTGGTTCGGAAGCCGTCATTATAAAGGCATGGGTACTGTTGATGGGTCTGCTGATGTTCAAAAAATGTGATTTTAGTTTCGATGGCGGAGAGTAGGGTTTTGTTTCGGCGGAATATACACTCGTTTTGAGTGTTCAATGTGCCAAAATGGGATGAGGGTGGACAAATTGTGTCGGGGGTCGGGTCCAGGAATTCGGGGGTCGGGTCCGGTCGGGTCCAGGAATCAATGCCAGTGTAAAACCTGGATTGAAATGGACAGCAATGTATCTTTATTACTGTTATAGGTGTGCCGAACGTGTGGATTAGTAATGGCTAGATTTCCTGGCTGGTTATGATGTGTAATGGTCCTAAGGTGGTATATAACTAGTCGTAGTGTTCTGCGTTGTTGGAGGTTGCGGATGCTGCCCTTAACCCAGAGACTGGTGATAGGTGTTGTGCGGTGTGCTCCGGTGATGAAGCGTAGTGCGTGATTTTGTATGCTGTCAAGTGACATGGTAAGAAAGGGGTATATGAAGATAAACGCATTATATTCCAGGATTGAGCGCATCAGAGCGATGTAGATTTTGAATTACGTAGCCCCATCAGCACATCAGTTTTGTCTGGTACAATTCCAAGGTGTCGAAGTGTTTCGGTGAGAGATAATTTGGTCACGACAGCAGAGCGAGGGGAGGGCGAAATATACCTGTGAAGCCACGAAAGGAGCATTGCTGCTGATTTAGTGCGGGGAGGATCTGTAATCCCACAGAGAGCACCGAGAATAAATGATTGGTGCCGAGTTGCACAAAATGGTTGGTTTCATCTGTTAATTGGTAAGTGCACCCAATGGTCAGGTCGTATGCTTAATTGGAAATTTTAGACAAGAGCAAAAAGGGAAGTTGGTCCAATGCGTCGTTCATCGTGATCAGAAATAGTGTTGGAGATAAAGCGCTGCCTTATGGGACGCCTTGATTGAGGTTGTGGGAATGGCAGGAAACTCTTTCATTCCCACGTTACCGGAAGGAACTCTTTCCTTCCGGTAGGAGAAGATTGCGAAACGTTCTCGTTAGGTGAGGATTAGTTTGTTGCAAAACGATGAATAAAGATATTATTTGCATTATCTATTACTTATTACTATTGCTTTATTTCGCTTTTTATTACTATGCCCTTTATCTCTCTGAAACGTTAGTAAGGCGAACTGCTCACCTTTTACCCTGAAAATCGAAAATATCTGCGCTCCGAAATCCCACCACACAATTTCGGCCTATCTCAATACTATTTTACTTTTTGCAGAACATCACATCCCCACACTCGTTCCTTCAGCCGTAAGCACGTGCCGTGGTGGAACGAGTGTCAACGCACTGCCGACATGCGGCGGCGAGCTGAGCGAGACTTCCGAGCAAACCGCATTCTCCAAAATCAACTAAATGCCGGAGAAGCCAAAACCTTTGTTGGCGAGCTTTCCTCAAGGGCAAAAAACAGCTGGCGACAATATTCTAATTTTTTCAATCGATTCGTCCCATTGAACAATTTTGGACCAACATTCCTTTCTTCTCCAATGGAAGAATCCCACACCGCGAATTCCTCAACTAATAACCAACACAACATTACAGAATCCACGGCCGTCGCTTAGCACTTCTCCAATCACTACGCTGACATTTCATCAAATGCCCAATACTTACAACACACCACCACATAACTTCACGACCCTCTTGCCATCTGCAGCTTCACATTCAATAACTGAGAATCATACAGCGCCATCTTTGCACTGTAAAAACTGATTTGTTACTCCCAAAAGTATACAACACTGCTGTTGGCCCCGACCAGTTGACATGCCCCTTCTTCCAAAATGCATCAGACTTAGGAAAGAACAACCTCCCTTTGGTGCTAAATCAACTCTGGTCCGATGGTGCGTTTCCATAGCACTAGCACTATCATTCCTCTAGCTAAGCCTTGCGAACGTTGACACTTCAAGCTATCGACCGATCTCTCTTACAAGTTGTGCCACCAAACTGATTAGGGTTCATCACCAAATGAACAAAATTGTCCGCAGTTCAAAATGACTTTCGGCAACGATGAGGGAGGTTTCATATTGGGTTGCTCATCCGTCCGAAAAGTACTTAATTATACCTCAGTCTTGGGATCCGCAGCTTCGGGGCCGGGCCAGACACCCCCAAAAAGCATGCACGAAGCGCGCATTATGTTTTGCAGCGTTGAATATGAAGCAGAAGCTTTGGTGGCATGCCGTGTTGGCCTCTCGCCAACAGACGACACATGGGTGCACCGTGACCTGTGTGGTGTCTAAAGGATGCCCTACGTTTGGCCCTGTACAATGAACGAATCATTTTCAGAGAAATCGACGACAAAAGCCACCTCTCGCTCTGCCGAAAGACTGAATCTCTAAGATCGCTGAAAGTGTGGCTTTGTATTTTCGAAGTATAATGGTACTTGGCTAGACTAACTATACTTTGACTTAGCATGAGGCCGAAGTCATTTCGCTGCTTAGCCAGCGCCATCTCCGGGGGAGTCTTTTTCCGCCCTCTAAGGTATTCGTGGATAGTAAAAACATGGCACGGGGTTTCGCGCCGAACTTCGGCATACCTTTTCCCACATGAATTTAACATGTTGTGTGAACATTTTGAGGTCAGATTATCCATGGACACCAAGTTAATGAAGATCAAGTGAGGTCACGTATAAGATAGTTCAACATGTCGTCACGCTTTAACGGGTAAAGATATTTGAATGAAACTTTCGGTGTTTACTTATCTTTAGATACGGAATAAAACGCATTAGAGAAAGTTTGGAGTTTAAGCGTTTTTCATGACTCGCTCGTTCTGAATATTTGTCTATGAGTGCTACAATCGAAGATTTTGCCTGAAGTAAACGCCTTGTATGAGGCCACGTTTACTTATAACAGCGTTTCTCGGTGCGCTTATCTCATTAGAAAAAGAGATATAAAAATCGGAAACTCAAATTATCCAACATTAAACAAAAATAATTGGTGGGCAAACATTTTGGAACCATGGTACGCCTTCCTTTTCTGATTCCAAATTAGTTTTGTTTTTATAATATTCTCCAAAATGAACTCACCAGAGCCAGAAATACGATATCAATTGTGACCTCATAAAGCCCCTTAATGACTTCACTTTTTGAGGATAGAACATTCTGGGGTTGGTTTCTGGGGATGGGGAGACGGTGCATGCGCCTGCAGGAGAACGTAGGCATTTTGTTGTGACTAGCTACAAACAGCTTTGTAGATAGTTGTGATATGTGAAATTGACGTGGCTGTGAGATTTTCTTGGTGTGAACCAAGTCGGTGCCATGAACTAGCAATGTGGCCTGGCCTGGTTCGTCCAGCCAGTTGCGGCTGTCAGTGCTGGAACTGTGACCAGGCCTGCCGCCCGCCGAGTCGCCAGACATCGCTGAGTCGCTGAGTCGCTGAGTCAGGGACGACGGCGTTGCTAGTGTGCCCTTCGCCACGGGCGTTCGGGTGGCCATGTGTCTCTGAGTGGTGAGGCGACGATAGGGCCGGCCTGTACAGTGGTATAATCGGTCATTGCAATAGCAACAATCGGAGGACGGACAGACAAGTCAGCCTGTTGCCGTAAGAGGTTCGCATGGCGATAGGCATGAGGTCGGTGGACTTTGCGCTCAACGACGCGGTGTCATAATGCAGATACAGTAGTCGTTACCGACGGTTTGGTATCGACAACTCTGCTTTCATGTGATTTGTTGTATACGTTGCATACTGTTTGAAGAAACATTCGGCAAATCGCATCAAGTTATTTTGCAGACGGTGTTCGGGTAGATTTTGGAGATCGTTTGCATCCAAAACACACTCGAATACTGCCTGAAAAATAACATTATGCGATTTGGCGAAGGTTCTTTAAAGTCTAAGAGGATTGTGATGTGTAGTCGATAGATCCATTCATTGCTGTCATTTTTTTAAAACGCAGTCGAGACGCTACTTCTCAGTTCTTGAGATCTACGGCCGGTGACATACATTAGATACATAGACGATGTCCTTGGTATTCTTACATTCGGATTGTAGACTTTGGACGAGTTTCCCAAATGTATTAACAGTTTTCATCCATACTTAAAGCTTAGCTGTATGCGAGAAGAGTGATTAATCACATTCCGGAAACATATATTTCATAGGTCTTTGACTGACAGTAAAAAGCACATGGTACTTTAAAACAGAACATATGTTAAGAGGTTCAACACGAACCTTTCCAACTGCCCAGTTGTTCAGAACATAGATTTTCCCAGTGATAGTTGTCCAGCGAGAAGCACCGGCCATGGTCAGTACTTCTCGACTTTCTTTCAATGTGCATGGCGCCGGCAATTTTGAAAAATGGTCGCTGCGGCCGCCAGGTGGCAGTTGTACGATGGTCCAATATTCAAATATGTTCATAATATGTTAGGCTATCTCGGTATCAAATTTGGTGCTTTCGTGTCTTAAAGATATTCTCAAATTTGTGATGCGTGAGCAAAATGGACTTGAATTAGCAGTGACATTCCACGATTTTGTTGGATGGTCTGCTGTGAAGAGTGCAATTATGCTGAATGCAAACTTGCATTCTAGATCAAGGTAACATTGAGTATGTGCTTAGAAAGTTGCATGCGCAATAGTATAATCGGGTTGTCGGTGGTGGGTGTGGCCTGAGGTCAAATGACCTGAGGCCCCTCGGACGGGAGCGATGTCTGAATCACCAGTTGGGATCCACGCGTCTTTGATAATGTTTCGGTAGACACACACCACCGAGAAACTGCGACAAGCATTGCTTTGGGGGTACTATGTCTAATAAGCAGTCCCGCACGTGTGGCCTGGTGACGTGCAATTCTTTTGGAAATTTAAATGCGCCTGCACTAATGTTACGTGTTTTTATCAGACTGACGGTGGCGAAGACAATTAGTCTGCGTTATATACATCCCACTAAAAGAAAATGTGTGTGGAGGGGAAATTCTCTGATCTCCGCGAAGTCATGGAACCGAAGATAGGTCGCCGCGGCGGCGACCTATTTTTAGAAGCCATGGGTGCAGCCTGGTCACGTATCGCTGCCATCTTGGCGTTTGACCATCTAAGCTTACGTCACCCAGATGCAGTTTATTTGAATGTTTTGCATGGACCTTGAGCATGACCTTGAACACAACTCGTTGGCAACCGCTTGTAGACATCGAGTGCACCTAGGAACAGTCGGTATGGCTCATCATGCAGCCAATCGGACACTGTTTATATATTCTGGTGGTGGTGGTGGTGAGTTCGTGCTGTAGAGCGCACCAATTACTTGGGTCATTTTGCGCCCATGTACTTGTGTACGGTGTTGGCTTACTCTGGTGGGTGACAAAGTGGAGGGGTGGTGTTGCGAGGAACTTCGACACGGTCTTATTAAAGCTTCCTCAAATTGGCGGTGCCTTTTCTACCCCCACCCCTTCTGTACTTAGTTCCAAAGTTGGCAGTGTCTGCACTACCTCGCCGCGTCTGTCTGTGTGCCAGTGGGCTTCAGGGACGACTAAGCATCGAACGCCAGTAGGTATTGCAGTCAGACCGAGTAATTTTGCCGATCTATCGTCGAATCAGTGTGATTGACCAACTGACCTTCAAAATTACCCTGGTTTGCATCTATCCTATATATCTCGGTCGAGTACTCCTTTTAGGTTGGTTCTATATTTTGCGTGTGACGATATTTCAGGTAGACCCCCGATTTGGGTAATGATATTATAATTTCTTTGTTAGTGGGTAGCTGTCTAGGTAAACGTTTTGTCTGTCAGATGAATATTCTAGACGCGGTATGGTACACAAGGGTAAGGTTTATGCTGGCCTGTCCTCTCATCCTGTGGCGATGACGTCATTGGAGTCGCTATTGGACCTTACTAACGTCTTAAAATAGACGATAATATTCAAAGTGGCGTAAACTACATCCATGGGGAGCACATCAGTGGTCATGTTTTGGTCGTCAGGTGTATATTCCAGAAACGGGTGGGTATTTCCCTGCAGCTATGTCCGGTACATATCACTGGGCACATCCAAAGTTTGCTTGATATTCCCCTGAAGCTATGTCCGATACATGCCACTGGGCACATCCAAAGTTTGCTTGATATTCCCTTGCAGCCATGTCCGGTACATACCACTGGGCACATCCAAAGTTTGCTTGATATTCCCCTGCAGCTATGTCCGATACATGCCACTGGGCACATCCAAAGTTTGCTTGATATTCCCTTGCAGCCATGTCCGGTACATACCACTGGGCACATCCAAAGAGTGCTTGATATTACCCTGCAGTTATGTCCGGTACTTACCACTGGGCACATCCATAGTTTGCTTGATATTCCCCTGCAGCTATGTCGGCACCGGAGCTGGGTTCTTGCTTCTGATGCGATGCTTGACTCCGTGGACTTATTGTCTGCGGCATAAAAACAGAATGTACACATAAAAACAGGATGAACTGTTTGTGAGTTGTGCCCGTAACCGACGGCCACTTATTATTCCGACAACATTGTGTAGGGATGGCGGCTCTGCCGTCGGTGGGGTGTGGGGGCGTATGGGGTGTGGCGGATGTGGGGTGTGTGGTGTGTAGCTGTGCTGGGACGTGTGTAACGTCAACTCGGGTGTGTGATGTGATACTATAATGGATGTGTGAAAAGTAATAAGTGTGTGAGTGTAATGAGATGCGGCTTATGGAAATTTAAATATACTAGATTCATTTTATAAATTATGTGGCAGCAGTCGGCAGTAATGGACGGGAACAGTGGCGGAGCAGGAACAATAATGCTATAGCTACCCACCGGCTGTGGTGCAACCCTTTTCGTTGCAATCAAAACTTTACGTGAACACAAGGGATGATGTTCACATGATGTTTGATGTTTGCCTGAGATTAATTTGCCATATAAAGTAAATCCACATATAAGCGAGGCAGTCGACCTGCGAGCCGTTCTCCTATGAACTGAACGTTCTCGGGTAACGGTAATGAGTGTCAAAGCCAGTTTTTAACTTGTCTAGAATATTAATGTTGTTTATATATACATATATGATCTGCGTTTGGATGATGTCGAATTGCGAAGGGGTGCGATGACCGTACACTTCGGGGGGGGGGGGCATTAAGCACATGCTGTGGTTCTTTGACTGCGAAATCCCGCTGGCCTCTGTGATCCAGGGGTACAGCTCGGGGCGGGCACAGTATGCAGGTCGGATGGGCTATCGAGCCCCACCTTACGTCCGTCGAGTTTGGCGCCGAACAATAGGGTAAGGCAAAACACTGCACAGTCGTGAGTCCGCCCCTGTTCGCTATACGTTTGGACACGGAGCTGTATGGCGTTCGGGGGAACGTTCGGACGGGTTTGGCGTGCCATAAGCCCCGAGGCTGAAAGGGTAGGGCAGGCTAGGTTATAAAGACGGCCAGGGGGCGTGCCCAACGTGGTAGGGATCCGTGCCCGCTCGTGAGCATGTTCACCTGGTCGCACAGTATCAGTATACGGCGGGTAAGGCCCGGTGCGGCACCGACCTTTCTTTAAGGCTAGGGTATGTCAGTCAAAGATACCAGAGCACCTGTATAAGCCAAAAAAAACTAGCAAGTGCTAAGTCTGAACGCTTTATGAATTTCTGTGGGATCGATACTATATCTATGGTTTTTGCACGTTGTTTGATATTAGTGTTGAGCGTGAGTGGTGTTGATGCTATTATAGCTTCCTGAACTTGGGATAGATTATGGTAGTTGTACATTCTAGTACTTTTCTAGATAGCTTAACCCAGATGGGCCCCTTGGTTTATTAAGCCTTAATATTTATGTTACGATGAGCCCCCTCGTAGCATTAAGCCTTCATCCAGGCGAGGAACGCTGCCAATAATGGCGTGGCCAGCTATGATGGCAGTGGAAGATTTACATATTCGGCCAATCTACCACAAAAAGAGCAATGATCCGTCGATATATATGTTTGTGTACCGCTGAGGGGGAGGGGAGGGAGCCAAATTGGGGGACCAAGCACTTCGTTAATTAATAAGGAAAGAATGAATGGGACGAACGAATGTGAAGTGAATGAGGAGAATGAATGTGTGTTAGGTAGCTTTAAGGACCAGCGGAAGTCGCTTGTGGCTCAATCACAGGCACCTATTTCGTGCGGTACATTGTACAAAATTATACTAGTATTAGCATCCAAAAGTCCCATCTCGGCACATTTCATCGACCAAGGACAAATTGCATTCTCATTAACTTTCTAAATACAACGTAATCTTTCTAATTTGGCTAGAAGCACTCAATTACCTATATGGTGTTCCCAAAACTTTGACCTCGCACACATATAAATTCGTGTTAGGGACGGTAGCTCAAACAACAACAAGCCGGCTGGGGTTTGGGGAATGTGTGGTGGAGGTGGCGGGGAAACACAGCACAACACATCCCTGACACAGGCATAGCAGAAAAGCGGATATTTAGCCCTATCTAAGTCTAGAGTCAGCTCATGTTCGGCCGTGTTGAAGTGTAGTATCTGTGCGGGGAACCAGGACAGTGGCTGGCGCGTAAGGACTCGCGCGCCAGCAAGGCGGTGTTCAAGTGTTGTGACTTTGTGACTGTGAGGATTTTTTAAGAACACCGCCTTTTTACCCCGCACGGCGCGTGGCGGCGGCGGCGGCAAGGACATCTTCGCGGGCGACCCGGCACCTGGAATTATCGAGGTAGGTGGAGTTTACGTCCTCTACGGCCGTCCGCCGTTGTGTTGCTTTGGTTAGGGCCCCTCCCCTGCCATAGCGGCACGGCGGCGGTCGCTGTGCTGAGGTGGGCTCCGCCGCCTCGGGGATTCTGCGTGTCGGGATTCGCCCGCTCTTCCCGTCGCCGCCCGCGCCTTGGTCTTAGCCAATTTTATCGGCTTTTATCGCCTCTGTGCGGGTCGCTTTTACACGGCCCGCACATGCGTTTTTATGGCGACGGTTGCAGACGCCGGTGCGCGTGAGGGGGCCGCACCATGAGCGGCTCCCCGGGCCCCGCGACTATTCGTGGGCCCGAGAGGGACGGGGACGACTTTTTCGTCTACTTCCCCGTCCCGGGCACCCTGCGCTGCATCTTTGCGGGGTGCCCACGCGCGTATCGGCGTAGCCGGGCAGGCTGGACCGCCCAAGTCCAAAGCCTGTCCCGGCATTTTATTCGCTTTCATGACTGGACGCCGGCGGCCGTCCGGCGGGTCTGCTGCGCCTGCAGGGCGATACTGTCGGCGCGGCCGGGTGCCCATCGTTGCGCCCGGTATCCGCCGCGTGACCCCACCCCGTCGCCGGGGCTGCGCCTCTGCCCGCGGGGGTACGCAATGACATGCGACTCCCTCGTGGGCATGCGCAAGCCACCTCACTCGACCATGCGCGGGTGGGGTGACCTTGGCGCCTGCCCGGCGACCATCGCCCCGGGCCGGCCGCGGCGGAGCCAGCGCTGGCAGTGGGGAGGGCCCGCCGGACTTCGGCAGCGGAGAGGACTTCGCCCCGCCACGTAGACGGGGCCGCGCACCGCTGCCGACGCCGCCGGCACAGCTGCTGCCGTCGCCGCCACCATCACCATCACCGCCGCCGCCGACATCGTCACCGACATCATCATCATCATCGTCATCACCGTCGCCGCCGCCGCCGCCGCCCTGGCTCCGGTCGCGCCGCCTCCCCGTGCCGGGAGAAGGCGCGCCCCTGCCGCCGCACCGTGACGGCGCCGAGCCGCGACCACGGGCGCTCCCGGCGTGGAGCGCCTCGCCGGCGCCGCGAATTGCAGCTCTGCTCGAACGCTTCCGGCGATCCCCGTCTGAGGGGCCCCGCACGTCGCGGGGCCTCGTGTCGACGGGGTCGTCGGCGCGGCGCCGCCTGCCTCCGACGCCGTGGCGACTCTCTTGGTCGCCGGACGGCTCGCTGGATTTTCTGGCGGGTGCGTCGGGCCCCGGCAGCGTGGGGCGGCCCACCGGTCCCACTGACCGGTCTTCGGCCGCCTCGTCGGGGTCCCGGCTCGGGGGCGGGGGCTCGGAGGGGGCGCGCTGGGCGCGGCCGGGGCCCGCCGGACTACTCGCCGCCCCGGACTCGGCTCCCGGGCGGCTGGAGGAGCCGCGGCGGATCGGGCGGCGTCCCGGTGATGAGGTCCGCCAAGTGCCGCCCGGCCGCCGCGGCGAGGACCTGTTGGAGCTGGCCGGCCCGGGCCCGACCCCGAGGCGGCCGTGGATGGAGCCGCGGTTGGGCGGGCGGCTAGCGGAGGAGAGGACGACACCGGAGGTGCCGCCCGCCCGCCGCGGCATGGACATCAGTGGGCGCGTGCGGCGGTGGCTCGGTGGTGTGGTGGCCGGGCCGCGGCGTGGTGGCCCGGCCGGCGGTTATGCGGCGATGGCTCCCGCGCCGCGTGCCCCCGCGGCCCGGGCCTACGGGGGGCGGGGCCGGCGCCATCTCCTCCTCCACTAGTGGGGAGGGGAGCGTCCGGTCGCGGGTGCCCACACCTCCTGTGAGTGTGTGGGGGCCCCAGCCGCCCTCGGTGGGTCGCTCGTCGGCGTCCCCCGTTGCCGTTTCGCCCGACCTCTCGGGTTTCCCCCCACTGGGGGCTGCGGCTGGGCCCGTTGCCGCGGCCGATTGCCCTGCCGCCCGTAGGCGGTGGGATCCGGTCCGCGACGGGGGGACCTGGCACCGCCGTGACCTTCGCCCCGCCCCCTCTCCCGTGCTGCCTGGCCGGCGTGCGGTGGGACGCCCCCTGTCCAGACGGGCAGGGGGCGTTCCCCTGCTGGCGTCCGGCGCGGCGGTGGGCGGGGCGTTGGCTGCTGGTGGGGGCCGGGTCTCCCTTGCGGCGGGCCCCCGTGGCCCCCGTCGTCTAGCTCTGGGGGATCCTCAAGTCCCTACGTCCCCCTTGCGGCCCGCGTCCCCCGTCCCCTCCCTGCCTGTCGCGGGCCCGTGTCGTCGTCCGTCGGCCGGGCGGTGCGTGGCCGGTGCGGCCATCTGCCGGCCGGTGGTGGCGCTGGGGCTGCGGGCCGTCTCTCTGGCGGACCGCGCCCCGTGGTGCCGCGGCCGGCCGGTGCTCGTGGCGGCGTGCCGGCTGCGGTCGGTCCGGCCGCCTCCTTGTCCCCTCCCCGGCGGGCGGTGCCGGTGTCCGACCCTGACTCGGGGTCGTCCGGCGCTGTCCCGTCTCCGACTCCTCGCCGACCCTCCCCGGGGTCAACCCCGCCGGGGATCCGTGGGCCCGTGGCGTCTGGTTCGTCCGGGCCCCGGTCCCCGCGTGGGCCTCCGCCGGCGCCCCGTGGCCGTGGCCGCGGCGGTGGTCGTGGCCGTGGCCGAGGCCGTGGTCGTGGCCGGGGTCGTGGCCGCGGCCGTGGGGCGGCTGCGGGTGGGGCGGCTGCCACTTCGCCCCGCCCTGCCCCGGGGACACCTGATACCCCCCGGGCGGTGACCCCTGCTCCGGCTGAGAGGCGCTTGTCGCCTCTCCAGCAGGAGCTCCTGGAGCGCCTCCGGGACCTGCTCGATCGCAGGGCCTGTTGGACGGAGGTCGAGCCGGTCCTGGAGGAGCTCTGCCATCGAGCGGAGGAGCTCAACGCCGAGCACCATCTCAGGCGTGCGGACGGCCGGACGGGCGGCGGTCGCAACGGTGCTGGTGCGCCGGGCACTGCCGCCCGGTCGCCCGGCCGCAGACCTCCTCCCTCTCGCCCCTCTCATCCCCCCGTGGCCCCGCATGCACGTGTGCCCGTCCACGGACCCCATGCCCCACCCCGTCCTGAGCCGGCTGTGCCGCGCGGTGAGAGTCACCGGGTCCCCTGGCGGGCCCCGATGCATGACCCCCGCGAGGCCAGCCGCATCCAGCGGCTCTACAGGACCGATCGCGCCAAGGCGGTGCGGGGCCTTCTCGAGGGGGCGGCGCCGCGGTGTGGGGTGTCGGAGGCCGACCTGCGAGCCCACTTTGCCGCTTTCGACGTGGCGCTCCGCTGGCGAGTGAAGGGAATCATCGGCGTGCCGTGTAGTGCCGTCGGGGGCTACCTGTACGCGCCTGTCTCGTCGGGTGGCGTGGGGCTGACGGAGTTTGGGGCGGAGGCGGACGTCTTGATGGCGGCTGCCACGTCCCAGCTCCTCCGCTCCCGTGACCCCGAGACGGCGCGCCTCGCCAGCGTCGAGCTCGAGACCGTGGTCCGCCGTCGGCTCGGCCGGGCACCCACACCAGCTGACCTGGCAGCCCACTTAAATGGGGAGCGGATGCGAGATGGCGGTGACGTGTCTTCACGATTCACGCGTACTCGTGTCGCCACTGTGGCGCTGGCCTCCCGAGTGGCCATCGCGTGGCACGCTGCTGTCCCCGGCCCGGTGCTCCACGTGGACACCGCGGCTGTCGAGCCGCGCAGGGAGGCCCGCACTGTCCGGGATGCGATCCGCCAACGCGCGCTGGCTGACCTCCTGGCCAAACCCCACCAGGGCAAGGTCATGGAGTGTGTAGCCAGCCAGCCTGTGAGCTCCCATGATATGTATAATGGGAGTTTCACACGGTTTGCCGAATGGCGGTTCGTGCACCGGGCAAGGCTGGGCCTCGTGCCGCTTAACGGCTACCAGCGCGGCGCACGGGACCGGCGCTGCCGTCGCTGTGGCTATACTAAAGAGACGTTGCCCCACGTTCTCAACCATTGTCGGCCGCACAGTGCTGCGTTTCAGCTGCGCCACAACGCAGTGCTGTCCCGCCTCACAAATGCGGTGCCGCAGCGTGGCGGCACGGAGCTGCGCGTCAATCGACGGGTTCCGGGCGTGGACTCTGTCCTCCGCCCGGACCTTGTTGTGACGCGCGGCAACGAGGTCTCGTTGGTCGATGTAACAATCGCCTTCGAGAACCGAGCCGCGGCGCTGCGTGCCGCCGCCGACGGGAAGCTGGCGAAGTATGCCCCCCTCGTGGAGCAGCTCCGCCAGCAGGGCAAAACGGCCTCGATCCACGCCTTCGTCGTGGGCTCCCTCGGTACTTGGTACCGGAGGAATGAGGCCGTGCTCAAACAGTTGCGTGTCAGTCGCTTCTATGCGAAACTGATGCGTCAGCTGATGGTGAGTGACACCCTGAGGTGGTCCCGTGACGTGTACATCGAGCACGTCACCGGACACCGCCAGTACCAGCAACCCGCGGCCGTACGTCACGACCGCGGATAGGCAGGGTGTTACGCCATATCATGCGGGGCCCTGGGTGGAGGGGGCGAGGGACCCTCGATGGCTCCGCCCTGAGGGCTCCTTGTCCTTTCCCAGGACCCATCTACCCCTCGGGCGTTGCGGCGGCGGCTGGCGCTGACTGGAGCAGCGTTGGGTGCTGCCGCCCCGACCTTTGGCCCGGCCGCGTGCTCGCCTGCGAGCGTTGCGGTCGGGCCCCGGGGTGGCGCGCCAATTGTATACCGTGCTGGCGCGCCGCTCCGGGCTGGGGCGTGTGGTGCTCGCGCCGGGCCCGCTCTATGAGCCGCGGCGTGGGAGGTGTGTTTTTTAATCATCTTTACTTGTTTGTTTTAGGGCGGGCCGTCTCTCGGTCCACGGTTTTTATGGCCCTTTTGGCCGCCGTGGCAATTATTTTTTATCTGTTATGATTGTGTGTAGTGTTTGTTGTTATGTTTGTTTGTTTTTTTATTGTTTTTGTTGCTTGTTTTAATTAGAGGGCGACCCGCCCGGCATCTTACATGCCATTTTAGCTTTTTAGCCGGCGTTGCGGCCGCGGCCGTGCGGCGCCGACTTTTTAATGTTCTTGTTTTGTTTTGGATTTGTGTGTTGGTGTGGTGCGCTCCCGGGCGGCCTGCCACGCCAGGTTTCGGCCGCCGGGGGCGCACCGGAGCAGATTGGTGTGTGGCCGGGCACCAGCGTGGTGCCCGGCCACGAGTAAATGTTATGGAAAATGAAATGTATGTATGCTGAAACATTTGCTGAAATAAAATAAAAATCCGTTAAAATAAAGCCCCATAGTTCAATCATCAATCAGTTCCAGTTAAGGCTTGGCTGGCATTACTTTCACACAATTATTACTTTTCACACATCCATTATAGTATCACATCACACACCCGAGTTGACGTTACACACGTCCCAGCACAGCTACACACCACACACCCCACACCCGCCACACCCCATACGCCCCCACACCCCACCGACGGCAGAGCCGCCACCCCAACAATTGCACCATTTGAGGTGTTTTAGCGGTTCAACTTCGCCGTTGCCAATGGGTGTCAATTTGTATGCCTTTGTGGGCATTGTTTGCTTCCCCATGTTTGCTTTGACCCCAGATACTTTAAATTTTAAGATGGGACTCGCTGTTCGCCCGTGCATTTTGTCACCTTCGCCAGTGGAGGGGGGTAGTAAGATTCCCTGGCGCTTCCAAACCAAACGTGTTAGAGAGAGAAAACGAGGGTGTGCGGTGGGATGAAATTTAGCAATTTACAACGGACTTGTGTACTTTAGTCGTAATAGGTGACCCTCCAGGTCAGGTCAAAATCAAATTGTCGCAAGAATCGTGACTTTACACAAATTGACCGCGAACGTCTCCTAAACTGCAATATATATATATATACTTTTAGCTATTATGATGACGTTCCTTAATGTTTTGTGGATGTAATGTTACACTTCAAGCTCCATTTAAATAATAGGTCATGGGTCAGATCAGGCCAAGGTCCAATCTCACATCTGAAAACTTTATAGAATGCTGGCTAAAACCGCTACTTCCACCCACTCCAGGGCAAAACCGGACGGTGAACAGTCGTATTCAAGACTTATAACAACACCAGGCGATTCGCAACCACAGAAAGATTACCGTAGCTCAACCAAGGTCAGTGACCGTGAATGACCTTTGAGATGTACAGGGACAATGTCCGAATATGAATCCAGTCACCTAGTTGCCCAAACCGCACACGACGTGTTGTTTTAGGTCACAACAGCTCGTCAAGATGCGATAATCTGCGATTTCGTTTTAAAAAATGGTTCGAGCCCTTTATGATAACATACCTGCGTGACCTAACATGATGTAACAAAACAATGACCAAAAGTTGGGCAAAGGACTCCCCAGAGGGTACTGAATATTTATAGGAGTTCCGTCGAGCGGTTCGGAAAATATCCACGAAATTCCTTATGGGTGTTGCATCAACCCCCCCCCCCTCTACTGGCGATGGTCAACATGCCCCAGACTGCAATCGACAATCGACTGCAATGCAACTCAGTTCTTTCTGGCATTGCCCACACCTTCCAAATTATTGTGGATGTTAGAAAATGAAACTCATGAAGCGTCAATCTCCCTCATTTATATTTATGCATTACAACCGTTTTCTCTACCACCGCATGCACATTTAATGAACATAGAAATCGGGCTATATTTACCTCGTTCTACGCTTCATTGCAAAAGCCATCGTTTCTTTCGAATGTCAATCGTAGAAAACGAGATAGCAACCAGAAAAGTTCGAGACAGCAGTGTCGCCTCTTAATCCTCGTGGGACCACGGTATAAACGATGTATGCAACGACGTAGGGCAGAAAAGCACAGATGTCGGCTTTGCCCTTCTTTCTCTTCTGTTCTTGAGGATTCATTGGGGCTTGGCTGGGATTTGAGGAATTCATCACTCGTACCTGGCCAAAAACCTTCATCCATGATTTTTATCTTCCTTGAATGAATGAAGAGAACTATAATTCATTCTGATTTGAAGTTCTTACAGTCAGCTTTCTTAAAATTCCATCTCCGATATCTCCAACAAAGCACAATCCGATCCTCACATGCGATAAGTACTGGGAAATGGTCGCTACCATGAGTATCGTCATACACTGACAAGGTAAAGCATGCGTCAGATGTGAGCTCGCAAGGCTAGGATCGATCGCAGGTATTGCACCACAAGGGAGTGTAGACCATAGAACGGCCTCCATGTTTGGTGCCATCGCATGCCCAAGCGACGTGATGGGTGTTTAAGTCGCCAAGAAGTAGAAAAGGAGAAAGTCCCAACATTAGCTGTCTCAGCTCGACGGAAGGGAACGGAATTTCTCGTGACATGAGCACAGTGTAATTGTGTGGCGACTAAAGTCAGCACTAGCAGCAACGGTTTGGAGAGATGTCTTCAGAACGACCTCCTCGTGTGGGATAGTATGACGCACAGCTAGTATAACTCCTGCATGTGCGACTGTGGTCGATGGCATGCTTTTCGAGCACCGAGTAGCCTTCGAGACGAAGTGATGAGTGAAGCGGTAACTTAGTCTCTTGGAGCCACACTGCAATTCGACACCGCACACTAGTTCCAATTCTGCCTTGTTAGAATGAATCGCTCTGTCGGTCCTTTGTAAGACAAATCGCGTCAGCGAGTTATTGAAGCAGATTAAAAGGCAAAAAAACCGTTGTGATTGACTAGAGCTCACTAGAGTAGGTGTCGAAAAATCGCTTTCAGCTCGTAACTTCGTACCACGGTCCGGACGCGACCCGAGACGGCCTCCGGGGTCTAACCCAAGCGAGGAGGTCCTCGGCCGTAATCTGGGCGACATCTCGTCAGGAGACAACACCGCCCAGTGACGAACGCTCATCTCGGCGGGCGCCGTTCTGCAGGGCGATGGAAGGCTGCATCGGCCAGGGGTGGTGGTGGCGTGCCCATTTGGTTAAGTCGCACTTCAGCGCTGAAGCGTGGGGCATGCCTCCAACTCGCTTGCGAGGCGAGGGAGTAACCGCCGTTGGGTGGATACATTTGGTTTCTCTTAGCGTTTCGCTGCTCGGTTCTCTCCATATCTGCGAGGCGCCCCTGCTTGGTCTCGCGGGCGTGCCTGTCGGACCGCTGTCGCTGAAGGGCTCCTTCCGGCACATGTCAGTACATGTGCTGACTGACCCAGCTTCACTTCCGATCGGAAAAGCCGACACCTGGATCACAACGGCTGTAGAGCTCCCGGTGGAAGAGCTTGTGTGGTGCTTGGACGTAGGTGGCGAGTGCTTCTCAGGCCTCCAGGTATCTGGGCTTGGTCCACTCACCGTCCGCCTGCGGTTCTCGTTGTGCTCCCTGCGCGCCATTGCTTCAGCGGAGTAGATGGAGAAGTTATCCGGTAGACGCTTGGAAAGTCTGAGACCTGGTCCAGTGATGCCGATGCTTACCTTAGCCTCGTGCTTCAACCCATCCATGAATACGAGTGATTTGTGATTGTTGTCATCGGCGAACTTGTGGAATATGCCAAGAATTTCCGCCGATGTGATAGTGGACTTCTTCTCCGAGAGCAAGTACTCGAACTTTGGTTGACTGAAAGTCCAGAATGGCCCAGTGGGCGGTCGAGCTGCAGTGGATGGCATTGCGAGGTTAAGATCTGAGAGAGCCGTGGCAATTTGAATGCTATATGGTGGAAGTTTGCGCGCAAATCGGTTCTTGTCGTATGTGTCCGGCGTAAAGCAGCGCTGTGCCGGATTATTTTTCATGGATTTGATTTTGATGTGGTAGCGGCACAGCTGTTGTGTCCTCCTGCCGTTGAGTTGGGGCGTGTTTGAGTCCACTAGAAGGCTGGCTATCGGTGTTGTGCTGAGGGCACCTGTGGCTGCTCTGATGCAGCTGTTTTGGATGATTTCTAACTTTCGGCTCTGACTTTCTGAAATGGTGGCAAAAATGATGGTGTTGTATTCTAGGATGGGTCGTATGATTGGTGTGTACAGTCGCAGCAGTGTTTTTCTGTCTCCACCCCAGTCTGTTCCTGAAAGTGCACGGAGTATGTTGACCCGCTTTGCGCATCACTTCGAGATGGAGGTGGTGTGGATGTTGAAACTGAGTTTTTCGTCTAAATGCACTCCTAAGAACTTGAAGCTTTTCATTTGTTCGATGGATGTGCCATCGATTTTAAGTAGAGTTTTGGGTGTGGAGCGAAGACGACTATATGTGACAGTGGCCGATTTTTCTGCCGACAGGGTGCAGCCCCAACTTTTGCACCAGTTTGCAATGTGGTCTAGTCCTGCTTGAATTGTTTTTTTTTAGCTTTAAGGAAGCATTGTGATGTTGTCCAAATTGCTATGTCGTCCGCGAAAAGTGAGTATTGAAGTGAAGTGTCCGTGTAGTCAGCAAGTATGTCGTTGATCATGATGATGAAGAGGCTCGGTGATAGCACGCTCCCACTGCGCCAGGCCCTGCTCCTGAGTTGTGGTGCTTGATATGACACCGCCGCATCGGACCTTAGGAGTCCTGTCTCTGAGGAAGTTGAGAATGAAATGTGCCATGTGTCCGCGTAGGCCTATCTTGTGGAGTTTGTGTGTCAGTGCGGACTTGTGTACTCGGTCGAATGTGGCAGTGATGTCTAAGTAGGCAGCTATTGTTGTGCGTTTGATGCGTAAACCTACTTTTGATGTCATGCACTAATCTAATGAGATTGTCTGTAGTTGATTTTTGACGCTGGAAGCGCACTGAAATTCGTCGAGCAGGTCGTGTTCCAGAAATTTCCTCAATCGTGTGTTGACCATGCCTCGACCAACTTGCTAGCTCAGCTAGTAAGTGATTCCATTGACCTTGTAGGTCCTTGTCAATGGCGTGGAATGGTGCACAGACTGGGGCGGATACAGGAAAATGGGCCTTTTTGGGTGGAGTGATCTGTGTGCGGCTTTGTCAATGGAATGACTACGCTCTCCCGCCAGGATGCGGGAAAGGTGTCGCTTTGGTACTGTTCATTTATGGCCGCTAGTAGGTACGTTAGGGAATTTTTGCTAAGACGTTTTAGAAGCTGGTAATGGATGTCGTCCGGCCCAACCGACGTGTTTCTACACTTGCCTAAGAGCAAGGTGTAATTCGTGCATAGTAAACGACTGATTGTAGATTTCTCTATTGCTAGAGCAACAATTTGCTTTGGAGGCAAGGGCGTCTAGAGCGCTTACTATAGTGGTGTCGTAGTTGCTGTTGCCAGATACGCTGGCGTAGTGTAGTTTAAAGTGGTCTACGACTTGTTGTGGGTCAGTGATGTGCTGTCCTTTCACCGGGAGAAGGGGCCTGGTGGTGGTTGATTCAGGTTGAAACGCTGCATCAGGTCCCAGATTCTGCCGGTAGCGGTGAACCTATTGAATTGAGAGGCAAAAGACTGCCAACAGTTTTGGCGTGCTGTTCTAATGTGCTGCTGTGCTTGCTGTACCGGCAGTATTTTTAGATTGTCTGTATGCTGATAGGTGTGCTTCGCACATGCATCTTTTGAATTGTGTGTGGGCACGGCGCCATGCGGCCATTGCCCTTTGACACTCCGGGGTCCATCATGACGTAGATGCCTTTTTCCTAGGTTTGTTACTTTTTGGGACTGAGTCTCGTGCTGTTGAGCTGATGGCCCTTAGGATTGTCTCGATTTTTCTGGTCTCTGAAGTTGCTAGGTTGAGGTCCATCTGATCCTCGAATGTATCCCAGTCCGCTCTTGTCAAGTTCCAAGATGGTCTACATAGTTTAGTGTGGTGGATAGCGTCCGTGCTGAGGCTAATTGTGATTGTGTAGTGATCGCTCAGCCCGGGAACGTCTGAAACTGACCAGTCAAATAGTGAGCTAAGTCGTTGGGAGCAGCACGTTAAGTCAATGCAACTGTCCGATCTTCCTAAGGTCGGGTTGTAGTGGGTGGCGGCCCCGGTGTTAGGAAGTACTAAGTTGTGGTCCGAAATAAACTGGTAAATTTCGCGTCCTCTAGCGTCAGTCTGGTCTCTTCCCCAGGAGGAGTGTTTAGCATTAAAGTCTCCCATAATGAGAACTGGTGGAGGGACTTGAAGCAGCAATTCGCTCAGCTCCTGTGGTGTGGGGGTTTCAGCTGACAGCGAGATGTATAGTGAGATGACTGTGGTTTGGCAATGGGAAATTTTGAGGCTGACTGCTACGCAATTCAGGGGAGTATTTAGCGTTACTCGACGATGAGGTATGCTGTTTGTAATGAATATGGCTGCGCCCCATTTCCTATGTGGGCCGTTTACGTTGTCGACGTACCAAGTGTAACCTGGGATTTTGTTCCAAGTGGAGTCAGAATCTCGAAAGTGAGTTTCTTGGAGCGCAGCTAGTAATGGTTTTTGTTGCAAGAATTACGATTTGAATTCTATGAACTTGCCTAGAAGGCCACCGGTGTTCCACTGCAGAAAAAGTCCCATTTTCGAACGCGTTTAGTAGCTGTTAGTGTTCCTATACTGGGGTGGTGTCGGTGTCGAGATGGGGAGAAAGGTTGAACCGGTGAACGGGGAGATGGTTGGGCGGTGACCCAGGCAGGGGTGGTAGACTGGACGTGGTCGCACCTGGGAGGTGATTGGGTGGAGTGGCGACGGGATTTGCGCTTGGGAGCCGCAGTGGGTTCGGGCGGGATTCATTGGTCTGGAGTTGTGTGTTCGACGGGCTTGGCAAGAGTGGTAGGTTCAGTCTGAGTCCTGGCCTCAGACGAGGTTTTGGAGTGGGTTTTGGTGGGTGTGCAGGAGGTCGTGAGGGTTCGGTTTGGCAGGAGATGGTGGCCGTGGACTTGGGGGTGGTCTGGGTGGATATTGTGGTGGCCTTGGTTCTAGGCCTTGGTTTGGGCCGGCCGGATGGGTGTGGTAGGAGCAGAGGCCCTGAAGGAGGCAGTGGAGGGAAGGCTTCAGGGTGGCGAGGTGGGCCCTGACCGGTTGGAGGCGGTGACCCGAAGGGTTACGGCCAGGTCCCGTTGGGGATGGGTGGGTACCGGTGGGGGATGGGATGGATACCGGGTCTGGGTCTGATGGGTGTTGGAGAAGGGATGATGTGGATGGTGGTGCTGTGCCTGAGAGGAAGGGTGGTTAAGGCGGGCCTGGGGAGGGTGTGAAAGGGAGGAGGAACAGGAGGAGGGCCCTAAAAAAGAGGGTTTTTTTTATAGGTAAATATATAAGAATACTGAAAAAAAAAAAAAAAAACCATGAAAAAACCCAATCAAAAAAAAACAAAAAAAAAAAAAAAAAAAAACAAAAAAAAGAAAAAAAAAAAAAAAGCAAACGGGGGGGGAGAACCCAGTAATAATACCCCGTTGTGGCAATCGGCAAATAAAAACCAAACGCCGCTAGGCACCCGCCGTGCGAGGGCCGCGAAAAAAGGGGTATGAAGTAAAAAAGGGAAAACATAAAAAAAGATTATTATAAAAAAAAAAAAAAAAGGGAAAAAAAAAAAAAAGATTGTAAAGATTAAACTTCACTGAAGGACTAAACGTTCCACTTTCCCTTTTTTTTGTTCTTTCCTTTACAAAAACAAAAATCATCATTCGAAAAAAAATTATAAACAAAAAAAAAAAAAAAAAAAATAACAAAAAAAAAAAACTTCTTTTAATAGTTAAATTAAATTTTTATTTAATTTTTTTTTTTTTTTTTTTTGATAAAAAAATTTTATTAGAAAGGGAACAACCTATTAACGAGGGCGACACGAACTGGCGGCGATCGTCGCATGGCGCGGGGGAGGGGCTGGGATGGGGCGGGAGAAGGCAGGCGCACGGTGAGGTAGAGAACACAAAGAGCGAGACAGGGCAGGGGAGGGAGGGAGACAGGGGAGGGAGGGCCGCCGAGACAAGGCAGTCGGCGGCGGAGACCCGCGGGATGGCCCGAAAAAGAGTGGTTTGGTGTCTGCAATTTGCCCACTGCCTGTGAAGTGTGATATTACCTGTGTCGGTGTGATCGGGGTAAGAGTTCGAACATGAAGACCCGAAAGCTTCTACCAAAGGGCTTTTGGTTCCTTCTGAACTAAAAAACAAACCGATTGCCCACGAGAATTGACGTTCTGAATTACTTGAGTAAAGTAATAGAGATTCATGTGTTGCGAACAAAAGGTTGAAAGAGAGCTAGCACATCATATAAAGTTTGTCGCGGAAAGTGTGATGAAAATGTGGTGCTGCGAAGGAATACCAATTGTTGGGAGGGCCCGAGTTGAACATATGGTTCGAGAATGCCGCGATCGCTACTTGCGATACATGAAAACTGCTGGAAAGAAGTCGGCATCACCAGGTGTACGTCCGTCCGGTGATGAGTGGTTTTGGAAAATTGTTTGATATAGCCCGCTGCAAATGTGCTGATATCGATAGCTGCAAATGTGCGATGGCCGACAAAGTGCCACGAATGGAGTTTCCTTTGTCCAAGACCAGAGAGGACCTCGCTAAATGCAAATCGGCACCGCAGATATCCGTCAAACCACTCGTCGACGCGCCATGGACGAAAGGAGGTGTCTGGCCGCCGAGAGAGTCACATCACCACAACCGGGACCTTCTGGAATGGCCCAGCTAGATTCTAATTCAGACCAAGATTCCGCCATAGATTCATCATCGCTCACATCTGTAGTCAATGAGTCAGAGTATATGGTGAACAGTAACATAGACAAACTGCTAAATACGGCTCTAGCAGCAGATCGGTACGGAGTGTCTAATCGTGCGTGTGCTGCGATCATAAACGGTTTCCAAGTGGACATTGGTCGGATCATTTCTGACGATATGGACTGCATAGTGGATAGCAAAAAAGTATGGCGAGCAAGGGATCGGATTAGAAGAGAGGTAGTAGCCCAGAGCCATGAGGATCACGCAGGTCGTGTATCTGGTCTCTACTTCGACGGTAGAAAAGACGACACGCTTATGACAGCCAGTTCAAAGAAGACGGAAGAGCACATTGTGGTTGTATCCGAGCCAGACAGTGCATATTTATGACATTTTACCCCACAGACTGGGAAAGCGGAGGACATTTTTCAGGACCTGAACGCCGTGGCATATGAGTTTGGTGCGGATGTTTTGTGTTTGGCTGTGACGGCACGAGAGTTAATACTGGCCAAAAAGGTGGTGTTATCCGTTTGTTTGAGCTCGGACAAAAACGCCCCGTCCACTGGTTTGTGTGCCAACTTCATGCAAATGAACTTAATCTTCGTGCAGTATTTAGCCAGTTAGATGGAGTCACAACAGGACCTAAGTCGTTTAGTGGGCTGATTGGCCGGGCTGCTGCAGGCGCAGTAGAAACCTTGCCAGTGGTCGATTTTGAGCCAATCGATGGCGGAAATGTTTCAGAAATGACTCAGGAGATTCTCAGTGACCTAAGTTCAGATCAGGCTATTCTGTACAGTCTGGCGCGTAGTGTCCAGACGGGCTGTATCTCAGATAGAACTGCGAAAATCAAGATCGGTCCACTAAACCACTCCAGGTGGCTGACTCTGGCGGTGCGAATTATCCGGCTCTACATATCAACCGAACAGCCATCAGACAGTCTGAGAATGCTAGCGGAGTTCATCGTGTGCCACTATACTCCCATGTGGTTCTGCATCAAGAAGAACTGGAAATGTTCTGACGGTCCTGGCAATGCGCTGCACAGCGTGCAACTTCTCAAAAGTTTGCGACCTGAGATAGCGGCCATGGTGCAGCCGGTAATACAGCGCAACAGCGACTGGTGTCACCCTGAGGCAGTACTGCTAGCAATGGCAGCGGGCCAAGATCAAGCCACACGGGAAAGGGCGGTCACTCAAATCCAGCAGTGTCGCAGAACTCAAGTCGATAGTGATACTGACGAAGTGCGGAAGTTCAAGCTTCCAAAAGTGAATATGGGGGCAAACAGCATCATGGAGCTGATTGATTGGTGTAATGAGGCGATAACCGAGCCGCCCTTGACGCAACAACTGTCCGATGATGACTTACTAGACATCATCGCGAGTCCTCTCGAAGTACCGCCATACCCCGTGCACAGTCAGACGGTGGAATGGATGGTGAAAGTGGTGACCGAGGCGTCTTTGAAGGTAATTGGTGAAGAGGCCCGCCACGGTTACATTGTGGCGAAGTTGAAACACAGGTCAGCAATGCCAGTGCTCAGCAGCAAAAAGGATTTCATGTCGGTTTTCTGTCGAGCATGTAGACAAGTAGTACAGTTATAAAATGATAGTTCGTACAAAAAATGTGGCCGCTCGTACAAAAGGTGACGTCGCTGTATGCCCGTCTCCTTCGGTTGTAGTGGAACGGAGCATGATGCCGATTTCGCCTGGTCTATTTGTCATAACAATAAGATATCAAGTGTCTCAGAATGATTTAATTGGTCTTCGATGTAAACAGACGAGGAATTTTGAAGATGTTCAAGCTTTCAAAAGTGAAAATATTAGCATTATACGCCGATAGATCTACTGATTGAAAATGGAACGAACAAGCGACGTAAAGTGAACCTTTCTTTCATGCGTCAGATATCCAGGCAACTTATTAAGCGACTGGTGCTTATCAAAAGCCTTTTACCCCACTAAACACTTTCATTGAGTTTTATTAATGAGCTTCATCACCAGAATCCATTCATCAGTCATCCACAGCACCGACTGCCGCCTTTTTCGTCACAGCGCCGCGGCGGCGCTCCGACGGTGGCCGGACGCGTGGTGTTAGATGCCAATCGCAACGGAGCGCCATCACTGGAGACTTCAACGCCGGGCGCCCGGCAAATTTGTTTCTTTATCGGCCTGTCGCATATTTTTGTTTATTGTTTGATTTCGATTTGGTTTCGACCACAGGTTTTTTTTAGGTGATCTGCACGATAATTTCACTAAGCAAAGTGCAATTTCCAAAAAAGGTCCTTCGTGACACACCCTAATGCCCAGTCCTCGGTGGGGTGGACGTGGGAAGCCGGGCCCGCGGTGGAAAGAGTGTGGGAGGAGGCCGGGTCGAGGGTGCAGGGGATGTGGATAAGGGCCAGGTCTGAAGTGGAGTGGGTGTGGGAGGAGGCCAGGTCCGGGTGGGGTGGCGTGGGAAGGAGTGGTGGTCGGTGAGGTCGAGGGGCGGTGTGCCGGGGAAGTCGGGGATCGGTGGGGTGGTTGAGGCGAGGGTCGGCGGAGCGTTGAGGAGGGATGTGTGTCGGGCTCCGGGAGTCGGCTGCTGGTGGGATGGTAGGGCGGGTGGGAGCTGGTGTTGGAGGAGGTGTGCGGTTAGGTGTGGAGAGCGTCGCTGCGTAGCTTAGCCCGGCGGTAGGTGCGGTGTGGGGAGGTGCAGTGTGGCTGTGTGAGTGTCAGTGGTGGTGGTGCGGCGTAGGTGCTTCCGTGCTGTTGCATGTGGCACCCTGTGAGTTGCCGCATGCTGACACACCGCCCTCTCGTATGCCCACTTGGGGCAATCGGGGTCGGTGGCGGGGTGCGGCCCATCACAGCCTGCACACCTCCTTTCGGAGGAGTTGCAGTCGGATGCCGTGTGGTGACCGGCGCAATGACTACATATTGGAGTTGGCGACGCGCATGCGCGTTCGCCATGTCCATAACGCAAACAGAACCGGCACCGTAGTGGCAAAGGCACGTAGTGGTGTATCTCGTAGGCCTTGTTGTGTATGTGGATGTGTGATGGCAGGTGTTGTGAGTGGAAAGTCAGTACTAGAAGTTTGTGAATCGAACGTGCCCCCCGTCTAATCTGGCTGATTGGAACTGTGGCATCCAGGTGGGCTGAGGCGTCGAACAGTGCGGCGATGCTGTCAAGTGGTAAGTTATCCAGCTCTGGGGCGCAAATGTAGCCCAAGCTGGTGTTCAGAGTGCGGTGCAACGCGAAGGAGCAGCGCTGGTTGTTAAAGGTGGTTGTGTTTAGTAGAGCTTGTGTGTCCACGCTGCTCTGTGTTTGGACGATGATGTGTGTGGTGTGCATGTGGACCTTGAAGTGTGTTGAATTAAGAATGTGTCGGAGTGTCCTCTCGAGAGTGAAAGGAGACTACTGTGTGATGTCGTGCCCTGTATTTATGTACGCACCTACAAGATAGGTGCCTTGTGTGGTGCTGGCGACAGGCGCCATGGTGAGTAAGGGTCGGTCCTCCCCCCCCCCCCCCCGCAAGTGTTCCTCCTGACTGAAGAACTACCCGGATTCGTTGCACGCTGGACCGAGCTTTCGCTCTCTGGTCCATGCCCCGGCCGCAATGGCCCAAGACAGTGTGCTCGACACCGTTAGGTTTCCTCCGGGTGGTAAAGGTTAGCTGGGAGACAGAGAAGTTGGTGATTTGGTGTGGGAGGTTTTCCTTCTGGAGTCGCAGGAGTGCTTCTCTAGGGTCCTTGGAGCTCTTCGCGTCTTCACTTTTTCTGCTTCTATAGGTTTGTCTTCTGCTCAAACCTTGGCCTTCCTGCTGCTCTTCTGGCTTGCTGACTGCGGGCGTCGATCGTGCTCTGAGAAGAGCGTGTCTGATCCCAACGCTCGCGTGCTGCGGGAACATCGTGACAAAAGAGGCGTGATGGGCCCCGTCACAACTAGCACCGTGCGACGGGGGACCTCAGCCTCCAGGACTCAGTGTGTCTGAGCGTGTCTGATCCCAACGCTGAGCGTGTCTGAGCGTGTCTGAGCGTGTCTGAGCGTGTCTGATCGTGTCTGAGCGTGTCTGAGCGTGTCTCAGAAGAGCGTGTCTGATCCCAACGCTCGCGTGCTGCGGGAACATCGGGACAAAAGAGGCGTGATGGGCCCCGTCACAACTAGCACCGTGCGACGGGGGACCTCAGCCTCCAGGACTCAGTCAACCCAAGTGTTCGGACCGAGGGGTCACGACTACCCCGATAAAACTGAGCGGACGGATAGACCAACAGAAGCTGGCCTTCCTGCTCGTGACAGGAGAGGGTTTGTTATTACAAGATTGGATGAAGGACATCCAAAGGGATGCTAGCACGCTATAGATACTGGGATGGGAAGAGACGGATGGACTATGGGGACTGAGAGAGCCCCTGGAAACACCAAGATGCTTCCACACCCCCTGTCGGGATGGCTGTGATAACCCTGGGGAGCGCCATGTCCATATTCGGCCGAGTAACGATGGCCACTGCAGGGATGTTCCAAAATAGGGAATCGTGTTATTAGTATCCGGCAAAACATTACATCAATGAACAATCAAAAGACATTATTTAATAGGGAGAACGACAATACTTGCTCTCACGACACGGCCTTTCGAGGTGTTGTTTATTGAGCATGGTCAGATCGCCATGTGTGAATCATATGCGACAGCTTTTGTCGATGAGAACCAATTCCCGGCTACCGAGTTAAATACCAGTTTAGTTTCGAGTGTAGACTAGCTCTGGACTCAAGTATGTGTTACTTAGCATTACCATGCATAATTGCAATTTTGGACCAAAATGAAAGTCATAAGACTGAAAATTAAGAAATAATATTACATACTATATTTGCTATGTTTGTGGTTTTAAAAACGTGATGTCAAATATGGCACGTAACTGGTTACCTTCTGAATTGTATGGCTTATCACTATAATACAGTGCTGCTGCTAGATCTAGTCGTCTATGCGAACTAATCTAGTATACGAGCTAAACTAGATTCATAGAACAATAAACCATATTTAAAAAGGCGTTTGGGTATAATTATGGACACTTAAAGAAACAGAATTGATTGTCCTCCTCATGCTAAATCATTTTCACCACTATTCACCTTAATATATATAGGACGAATTGCACTCAAAATGAAGCTACAAAATCATCAACATTGGGTAATTTACATAGTTCACCTGCGGTTACCCCTCAAAACCGCCCCTGGTATTCATAACAGATGTTTCCCTACACTGCATGTCCTGCATGTCTTGCGTGGTAAAATGCATATATGTCACCATTATTCAGGTGTGTACGTGCCTGCGAAGTAGATAAAATAGTCGTTACAGTAAAACTCACCGATTGTACAACAGAAGGTAATTACCACACATGGAGTTTAAAATGGGCTGGAAAATAATTATTCCCCATAATAAAAGGCCACTGAAGGGTATCAAGGCGTCCAATAGTTTGTCTAGGCACCGGGCTGCCTATTGGTTCCGAAGTCCCGCTATGGGGTGATACCCTGGGACATGTTGAGGCCCCTAATGGCGTGTTGGGCGTTGGAGTCCCCTGAAGTCTGTTATATGCTTCTAGAGCATTATGGGCCCCTAAAGTACATTGGTGGCTGCTAAAGCATATTGGAGGTCCCTAAGATTATCATGAGGCATCTCTAACGTGTGCCGAAAGCAAAAGGGCATTGGGTCCCATACACCGGGTTGGAGGCCCCAAGGTTCACGTTATTAGGTGCTGCAGCACGTTTATGGGGTGTTTTATGGTCACATTCAACACAGGTCAGGGGCCCCAAACAAGCCTTAGGAGCCTTCGGTATGCCTACGTGAGCTCCAGTGCACAATAAACATCATAGCCATCTTTGATGCGCCCCAGTCGCTTACCTAGAATTTGAGTCGGAGGGGGCAAACTGATTTGGAGGTGCCCACCAACTGCCATTTTTTTAAAGTCCCTGGATTGTGCCCAAACTTTCAAAAGGGACCAATTTTTTTTCATCAAATAAGTAGGGACAAGCTCATTTTATCTGGAGGGAGAGCAACCTACCGTCATCGTTTCTAAATGACAGAATTTCGGCCCATCCCTCTGTCCAAAGTTTGCCAACGACTTTCGGACTTCTCGGAACCCCGGCTCGATTTTTGTTGCGCCCGGAGCGTTCTTTTAGGTTCCTGGCAATAATTTTGGGGCTCACTGTGATTTGTAGGGCAGCACGTTTTCCTAGGATCCTACGTGATTTTGGAGGGGCATATGGCGCAACTTGTGGAGCTTCAGAGCAAGTTACCAGGAACGGATATATTGTAGGGTACTAGGGTGATTACCGCTAGTCCCCAGCGGGTAAAGAAAGTTAAGTTTCGGAGCGCTTCACGCTCCGAAATCTGGCCCCTCTGACACGACGGAGGAGGCTATAGCCCCTTAGTTCCCCCTCTGGTTGTGCTACTGAGGGAAAGTCACTCACCCGTGCATGTATTTTTACTCGGAATTTAACCACTCCAATTTCGGTGTCGATTAGACGCCATTAGATAGTAGATATAATTTCTTGTTAATAATATTACACCATCATACTAAGATGTTACATACTGGGTTTGCTTCGGTTGCTGGGTTGCTGGGTTGCTTACATATATGAAAAACAGTGCCAAATTTGCCCAGGAATTGGAGACATGTATGCTTAATTAGATACCTGAATGCTAAAGCCTTCCGAACCTGTGGAGTCCTGTATTTATTTATCATCCATTTTACACTAACTTCAGGTCTTTAGGTTACCATTAGGGGTTGGTAATAGTTTAGCATTCTGATCTTCATTGTTGGTATCTTGGGGTGGAAAATTATCTTCCAAACAAATTATCCTTTTCACAATAACTTAAATGATACAGCTCATTACATACTCACATCGTTGTGAACTAACTGGTAATATTCAGTCACCTCCACAAATACAAGATCAACACCAATGGGGGCACATTTAGGATGATGTCAAAGCATGTCGGTGTGTGCTTATGTTTAGCCTGGGAAGGGCCAGCCGGCCAGGAAATCATGCCCAATTTTGTGGCATCTTGTATTTACTTTACGTGACCCGTACCTGCATTTCTGTTGTCATGCTCAGAAGGAATGACTCTGAAGAAGAAGAAGGAATGCACTGCTGTGTCACTGCAACTGCCATTGTATAGTCACTGTCATGAACCGGTCACCCAGTACTCACCTACGATGAACAGAGGTTCGTCGCCGTTCCCGCTCTCGACGTCTGTCCGATGGGCTATACGTCCCGTGCTCTCGGAGTGGCTGACATCTGGCGGCCGGTATAGGAACTGATTTAGCAGTCCTACCAATTATCCTGATAGAAGACACTCATGGATGGTGTTCATACAGACGGCCAGTGGCGCAGCCAGGATTTTCCTAAGGGAGGACCGACCAAGAAACATGATGAAAGAGAGGAAAGCTTCCGGCGCGAGAAGCGCGCCGAAAATTTAGGGTTTTACGCGGTGAAAATCTCGTTCTAGCTAGTATATTTTCGGGTGCTAAAGGGGCCGCCCCCCCCCCCCTTGGCTGTGCCTCTGTAGACGACATTGGGTGTTCAGTGTGGCGGCGCTGAAAATGGAGTGTCTGTATTGCAGGGACTCGTCTAACGTCTGGTGTACCCGCGTGCATCTCCGCGTGTTATGGACGGCGGACGTACGTTTAAAACGGGGTGGAAAAAGTCGAGAACCCAGGCACTCCGTCCAGTTGTATTTCTAACGGACGTCGGAGGGACGTTCGTGGCGCAGTTGTATCATATTGCGCCCATGGAAGCTTCACTAAAAGTCGAAGCAAATCACACTTTTGGACGGACGTCAGACGGACGTCAGACAGACATAAATTATCGCTCCTAATTCGCCGTTATGTACCGCGCCCGTCGAAAACAGATACCAGCTGGCGATTTTACGGACTTTCACCACCGTCCGTAAAATTCAAAACGGGCACAGCGTGTACTGAGTTTAAGAGACTGTGTATGGGGTCCGCAGAAGTCCATTGCCTTCTGCGGGGCCCTCGCTACCTCCCAGCTGACTCCGACCCTCGCAGTAATGCTAATGCAATGTGATATGCCTCATGACTGCGGGACCGCGGCCACCGCATTGACACGCTAGACGAGTCAGTGATGTGGTGCGTTATTGAAGTATGGGTATGGGCGAAGTGTGGTATTTAAGGTGGTGAAAGCTCCTTATTGGAGGCTAGGCAGTCATGCCAAGCATGGTAATCCACGAATGTCAAGCCTCCTCTTGGGAGGCTCGAGCCCACCCCACTCACCGCTCAACTGATTTTTTTAGCAGCCAAATGCGCCCCTCTCAGAGGAATAGGCCAATTTTCTCTTGTGAGGAAAAGGCGCCCTCGTGAGCGGGAAGGACTCTCCTTCAGCCCTTCAGTATGCCCAGCCCCCAGCTCCGCGGCTCAACGAATGTTCGGTCAAAGGCGCCTCTCGAGAGGATTTGGATAGACTTACCCGCCCCTCTGGGCAATGGCGCTGCTCCAGGCGAATTTCACTTCCACCCTGAAGGCTCCTGGACCTGCCCACGATGCCGAGGCATCGATGTCACGGTAACCACGGATGTAACGGAAGAGACATCGATGTCACGGTAGCCATGGATGTCACGGAGAGGCAGAGTTCGGTTTGATGTCACAGAAGAGGCAGCGTTCTGTTTTGTTTTGTTTTTTGTTTTGTTTTTAATAAATTTAATCCAAGTTTCTGCTGGGGTGGCTTTATGAACCAGGGTACTATTGCTAAGCAGACCTTGTTGCGTAAACCCTGACCCCACCATCCGATCCATGAATTCCAGTTCAACGGCAGAATTTCGACCGAAAGTTTTACGTGCCATCAATATATCGAAACGGCCGCCCAGGTAGCTCGTCCCCGGCCTTATCGAGCCAGCTGCCAACTGACCCTCCCAGCCGGGGGCTAAATGCGAGCGCGAGAAGCGACTCGAACCCTGTGTCGCCAGGACAGGGGAGACCAGAGCGGGCCAGCGCTCTATCCAACTGCGCTTTCGGGGCGACAGTCACGGTGTCACGCAAGGGGCACCGTTCTGTTTTATATTAGAAATGAGGAGACTTTTTGTGATATGGGTGCGGAGCCTAGTACGGATAATTTATGACGTCAGACTTGCGATTGGAGGAAGACTGTGAAGCAAACTTTGATTTTATGTGTGATGATAGGGTTTAATCTGAATCAGCTTGAATATTTTTCTTTAAATGAACATTTACATCGGTGATAAGGTGGGATACTGTACGAGTAATAGTAGTATTAGTGTTAGAAGAGGGGTGGTGCTGCTGTCATACTTAAAGCATTCTGTGTCCCGAAGTTGAGAACAGGTTCTCCCATGTTTTCGATGCTGAGCTAGAATAACTAACTGCCACTTTCAGTTGCCATCAACGGAAGGTAAGATTTTAACTACATTACTATTAACGCCATATTTTGATTCCATGGATTTTATCATCATAACCGTAACAATAATTTGCAAAGGAGTCATGGCTTCACAGACGCAAGGTCCAAGCCCAACCGTAATATTGAAAAGTCTTCATTCCTCTTGGTCCTATCTAGATGTGTATGCTTATCAACTTTACCTACCGAATATGGGAAACTAATATATCATGTAGAAGTAGTAAATAATTAATAGTATAGAATATATCCAATCTAAGTTACCGGACTAGTATAATTATACAGGATGCTGCCACCTGGTGAAGCGTAAGTGCTGCGTGGCGGAGCCACCCACAATGCCAGCGATTTCTTCCTCCATGTCCCATCTCCGAGTGTTCGCTTATATGCTAAGAAAATACTCGGCCAAGCTTTCGCAAATATAAAAGCATTGCACTCCGGCTTTCCGATTGCGGTTCCTCAGATCACTCGATCAAGATTGTCCGGTAGTTTCCTCGAGGGGTTGTCGGCCATTAAAATATGGACATGAATACTTCGGCCACTACCACACCGCCACTAGTATGTATATTATCAAACCCGACATCACAAAGGAGTATCGCGGTTTAATGTGCATTGTTCAAATTTAGAATTATTTAATACAGTGAGTACCTGTGAATATGTGGTAGCTTTCTCCACGTATTTTGTTCCGCACCTTTAGCGGTGCAATCTAAACGTGCTTTCTTCATGCGTGGCCTGGACATTAACAGCAAACTAATTATAGCCGTGTCTTTAAGTATGTATTACTCATTATTTACGGTACACAATTATAATGAAGTAATATCCCCTGTCCCTCTATGCATTGATTTTGTTATGCATTTATTTTCCTGCACACTACGTTATGTTGAGGTGTGGACAGGGTGCCTCGTCCCCGCCAATCTGTGTGAAATTTAGCATCACACCTGCGGCATTGTATTCGTAAAAAGTTGCCTCCAGAAACCCGTTCGTTGCCTGATTCCTCATCCAAAATCCGCGACGACGCGCATGGCGCCGAATTGGATATTGCACTTAACATAGCTTGCTCACAATATGCACAGCGCGAGCTAAAACCCTGAGATGAATTTGAATGCGAAGTTAAGGTATTTTCTGTATAGATGAGCATGTATATGAGAAGAAAAAAATGTAGATGAATGTATACGTATATACACACATATATATATATATATATATATATATATATATATATATATATATATATATGTATATATATATATATACATATGTATGTATATATATATATATATATATATATATATATATATATATATATATATATATATATATATATATATATATATATATATATGTATATATATATATATATATGTGTGTATGTACGTATAGATGTATGTATGTATTTTCTGTATAGATGAGCATGTATATGAAAATAAAAAATATGTATATGAATGTATACGTATATACACACACACATATATATATATACATATGTATATATATATATATATATATATATATATATATATATATATATATATATATATATATGTGTGTATGTATGTATATTCATATACATAGGTGTAACTTCGTCTTTGAAACCGAGAAGAGGCCCACGTAATTTGTTGAATTTTTCGACACACCACAGCCCTCCTCATATCAAGAAAAGCAAGACATTTATATATTTGCACCACGCTAAACCAGATATTTTCGGCGCGAAGCAAGCCAAAGGTGGTCTTTTATGAGCCCAACGGAGGAATATCGGGGAAATTTTTGGCCCAGCTGGGGATAGGAGAGGCTCCTGAGAGCTGGAGGGACATCTTGAGATGGACGGGTCCTGGATATTGGAGGGGCCATTTGGCGCTGGATTGACCATTTGAAGCTGTAGGACTGGAGATGGAGACTGGTGGAACAGCTTGCATTAAAGCTGGAGGAGTCCTTGAAGCATGAGGAATCATTGAAACTGGATAGACCCTCTTAGTTATTTGAGCCTATGGAATTCGAATATCTCTGCAGGAGTTGGATGGCATCTGGAATGAGAAGTGTGCATGGAATTCGAAGACACTTGAAGATGGAGAACCCTCGGAATTTGAGGCGTTCATGGAATTCTGATTTCTTCAGGAGCCCAGACAGCTGAAGGAAAGGCTCTGTAAGATGAAGAGTCTCTGGAAATTTAGAGAATTTCAGAAGCCACCGAGAGCTGAGGCAGTCCACGGGGTGATAGGACCACCTGGGAATCCTAGTGGTTTCTGGAAGCTGTAGTGCGTCCCTTGCAGTGGGAGGAGCCCTTGAGAAAGTTGGAAGGTCCCCTCGAACATGGATATGCCTCTTCAAGCTGGAGGAATCCATGAAGCTGGACGGGCCTCATAAAGCTGGGGTGCTTCTTAAGGCGGTGCCGCCACTTCTGGCTGCATGAGACCGCTGGTTCCTCGATTGTACTTGCAGGCGTTTGAGAGCTCCTGGAAGAATGAGTATCGCTGGATTTTGAGGAGCGATGGGAGTTGCATGCCTCTGGAAATTTGGAGAATTCGATGGACTTATTGAAATAGAAATAGGGCCTATTGGTGGCTGACAGGTACCTCTTCTGACGGCGCAAGCAACCCTTCTAAACCCACAACAACAGGTATCATTTTGATATATTTTCGAAGGGCGTAAGCCCCTGCGACCTACAATACAGAATTATTCCCCGATTGCTAATCTGTGCCCACCCATAGTTGAGTAGAGAAGCTCGAGAGCGGAATCCCCTCCCCCCACCCCCAACAGATCTTTCCTGGGGTGGAGCAAGCAAGATGTTACAATATACTGGCTCTGTCAAGATATATACGTGTATTGTCTACTGTATCTGAGGCAGCGCGGTCAGAGTCAGCAACGATTTTGTGAGCTCCCCACAGGCTCCAACGGTGGTTCCCAGGGCAGGCCAATGAGTTTGGCTCCTCAATCAGACGGAAGTTTAACTATTGACCTATGGACGTGCACTAGATAAAAACGACCTTCGCAGCAGGTCTGGCCATGACAAAGATCACTCCCAGAATCAATTACGCAAAATGGCACCCATGCCCTCTCCTCGTAGTACGATGTGGTAGGTGCGTGGTGGTGCGAATGTGGTGGTACTGAGACTGTAGACTAGAATAGTAGAATTCGGATGCGCTATCAAGTTTTTAAATTGTCAATAGATTTCAAGATCTCAAGGGAATGGTGGGGTGGGGTGGGGGGGGCAAACCATCTCTTCACAGATTCAACCCTAAACGAGCCCTACTTTGAATGCATGTTGATGTTGTCGCCCAAATAATCCAGCTGTATATTGGCGCCCCTCTCAGCTTGCATGCGCATGGTAACCAGCACGTCATAGACTACATGTCTCCTAATCTTCAAGGAAATCTGAACAGCGTACCCTTCTTGGACATGCAGCGAATATCAAACCCAGTGTGAATATCAGTCGGGTGCTAATTTGTTGGACGTCTGGAAATTAAGGAATCACGTCTGCAAAGACAGAAGCGGAGTACCAATGGCTGTATAATAATTCGACTATGCACAGCATGGGATTGATAGGACGCGGTATGAAGCTTGAAGGATAACAAATATTGTAGTTTTCAGTTGTGAGATAATAGTGTTAGGATTCTAACGTTGCAGGTAGGGTGCAACATATTACAGATCATTCATTCAAAGATGAGTGAATAAAATGTTGCTCATGGTTACAATTACCCTGTTTTCTCTTAATTAGGAAGTTAACTATAAAACCATTATTTCCATAGCCGAGCATAGGTTCTAGTTCAAAATTGTCATATTCATTATTCAAACCTACCAATACAAAAATGAATATTGTTCAAGAGAAAGTTTGTTTTTCCTCGCATTGTGAGTGAACACATTTTGAAAAGTGACGAATTTCATATATAGTTAGATATGAAAAACACTGGTACTGCTACATCATGCTGACCAATGTATTGCAATACTAGTCTTGAGTTTGCATTATAATTCGAACATCCTAACCTAGCACCAGCCATATTCTTTTGCTTGACATGTGCTAAAATCAATTCATTCATTTTTTTCTTGATTGTAATTGCAAGTCTTACATTTGACAATATTTTCAATGATAAGCTTGAGCTCCTCACATATTTGATGTTCTGCTATTTTGAACAATTAGCATGCTTTGATATTGTGGAACTATTTAATGATTTAATTATATTTAATGATGAGGCACCTTCAAATTATTGGTTAGATGGAAAAAAAAACATTGCATGTTGACATAGACCTCAGAATGTGCCTCATCATCGGATTTTAAAAGGTGTAAATTAAACTTTTTGTGTTTTGATATCACACAATGACAACAGAAACCAGCTGAATGTTCGTTGTATATCAGAATAACCTGTCAAAAACCCCGCCGGTCTCGACCGGGTTTTCGGACCTCGAATTTGTTCCTCTACCTGAGAGTATGAGGGACTTTCACCATACACCAGTACAGAGCAGGTGCAGCGGTTCTTAGAAGTATGCTCTGTGTCCGGTAAACTCAAGCAGCATGAAGCAAGACGTGAAGATCGCTCGTCTCGGAAGCACAACTTCATGACTCTTCGGGGATCAGACACTCTATTCTGGATTCAGGTGGTCACGCTGTCAGGCCAAGGACAGCGTGAGAAGACCGCAGAAGAAACGTTTGTTGACTGGGCCATGGCCTTAATGAGAAAAATGACAGGATAGACATGGAGTATGATAGGTTCAAAATGGGCTTAAGGACAGATGTTGGACAAGGGAGGCGAGAAGTTTTGTTCGGTTATTTCTTTCCATGCAACGCCATACGCGTAATTTTAAATTTCGCGAAGCTTGCAGAACGCATATCCAGCCCCTCTACCGCGGCGACGCCGTTGAGTTCAGAGAAAGTGTAGAAAAGATAGCCTGAAAGGAACGTCAAGGGGAGTGGAACGTATGCGTGGGGAACGGCGGGCGTGATGGAAAGGACGGAAGTAGTCTCGGAGAAAATAGTGTCACTTCGATTGCTGTTTTAATTCCATGATTAAACAGAGAAACGCAACATAAATAAATGGCGGTAGCTGACCAGCCCAGTTACACCCAGCAGTACATGATCAAGAAACACGCATGTATGCCAATCATCACCCAATCTCGCTCATTGATAAAAGTGAAAGCCGACTGATTTGCGTTGCACAACAACGCAAATGGCTCGCCGCGTCTCGAGTTATTTTTCAACGCGCATACTAACCAACACTTCCACGCCGGGCTAGCGCAAGACATGATTTCAAACAATTTGCTGTGGGAGTGAACAATTCATGGCTGGAGATCCGTGGTAGGTGCGGGGTCCGGACTTCCCAGTTCGGCACCCTGAACTTGATCCGAAAATATGTAATGAAAACAAGAATATGGACCCCCTGGCTCGAGATCTCCAGCCTTTGTCAATTGGAAGTGATTTTGGTGACAATGTGGTGCAGGTCGACTCTCATACATATCCACGGAAAAGGAGATGGCATAGGTTAGTAAACACTTGATGTCCAACAATTTATATTAATTCATTCAGGCCCTTCAGTTTTCTGGGAAACATAAAATTAATAAAATTCGCCGTGTTGCCCAGTGTGGCCATGGATGACATAGTCCAGTGCAGTGTTAAAATAATGGTTTTTCGTTAGGTGTGAGATGTCGAAATGGGTGCAGTAGGATGTAGAAATTTGCCGTGGAAACATGCCGATTAAAATACAATTTCAGTCATTCAAGCTCCATTTGAGCCAACAGTGTACTCATCAGTGCATGTTTTTGGTTTAATTTTGGGACACCTAGTATATGGATACATATGTCAACCACATCAATTGCAATGCCATGTTATCAGCAGATCTCTGTGTCTGGAATTATGCCATAAGATGCTTATATAATGAATCTGTAATGATGATCATAAGCATGCTGTTGTTATTGGGGTTTAGGGGCACATCAGCTGCATAGGTTATCCAGCGCCCACCGCATAAGAATGCTATTTATACTCTAAGGAACAAGCCATGGAGATGTCATAAGCACACATCAGCAAGCACGATGTCGATGCGTCCTAGGAAAGGATGTCAATTCAGTGCTCAGAAAGTGGTATATTCCACCCTATTTCATGAATAATTTATCACTGGTCCAGTGCCATGAAGGCGAACACACTGGAGAAAAGCATATGTTCACGATCATTACCCTGCATAATAAACCTAATGATGTGGTAAGCAGCCGACACCAGGCTGTAGAGACTCGGCCGGTGCGCTATACCGCCACGACACCGCTCCGACGATACATTGGTGGCGACCAGCCGGCCGCCGGTCTGTCGACTGGGAATTTCCGCAGTTCGTATATTTACCAACGGATTTGAATACTTATGCGATGTGCGGATTTGAATATTTGAACACTTGAACCGCATGCGATGTGCGGTCCCATTTGCAACTAGATCCAAAAAATATAACATTCCTGCTTGTTTATGAGATATCCTCGGAAAATATGACGGGGTGTGCGGATCACCCCCCGCGCTCTTTCCGGTGCGCGTGCTCAGCAGGTATTGGATTGCTAGGAACGGTGAATACTAATAAAACACCTTCACAGTACATCCGAGTCTCCAGCATTGCATTGCTTCCAATTACAATCTAGTGGTCTGTATAGGTGATCTGAGTCAGACAGTTAGCCAAATTTTAGGTTCAACAGTTGGTAATATTGTTCTCCAATTACAATCTAGTGGTCTGTAAAGGTGATCTGGGTCGGACAGTCTGAAATATTGTAAGGTAAACAGTTGGTGATGCGCTTCTCCTATTTAATTCCTGTAGCCTAGATCTGGCCACTTCACAACTACGATATCGACAAGAATGGAGTGACACAAGAACGGGACGGTGCTTCTGACTCGAGAGAGGGATGAGATGGGAAGCCACAGTTCTACGACAGCAATGTCCAGCAGATATATGATACGGAATTCCATTCGTGCGCATTGAGTATGGGTTCCAATGCAAAAATGACGCTAGATCATATGTAGATTGGACTCGAACAGATGTGGATTAAAGCCATGGCGAGTGAATTATTTGCGCCTAAGCTCATCACGTGCAAGTGCTCCGTAGTCCATGTCCATTTGATCGAGGTTCCATTGCGCACCCATAAGTCATAGCAACAATGCAATGAAGAACAATGTGCTATTTCACAGCATTAGTCGCAAATGTAATACATACACAGCTCCAATCACCCTGTAAAAGAGAAGCTGAAGATTTGTCGTGAACTCTTGCTGGTCGTACTCCTTGCCGAAGCTCGTGTTCCGTTCGACTTCTGTCCAGCGGCCGCTCGCGTTTCACTACTTGGGTCTTTCCTCGCCGCTGAGGTTGCTCTGGGGCGTGTTCGGGGCAGCAGAGTAGGCGCACTATGCCTGCCGGCTCGCTGTGCTGGTCGGCGACTGACAGACCCGACGACAGCCTTAGAACGATGGGTCGTGGAGAGCTGATGCGGAGAAGATGGTCGTCGTGGCGTCAAAAAGCGTCTCGTCGTTGGCCGCCTAATTAAAGAACGAGGTGTCGTTGTCGAGTGAGGTGTGACTGCAAGACGTTTGAGTGATGGATGCTTGATTGTAGGAAGGCGTGTAGCGGATGTTAGCCCAGTTGTAGGGTGTTTGGTATGACGGTGTAGTGTGGTTGGAGGGCGGCGTGCGTTAGGAGAACGCCTTGTGGTACGAGGACGATGTGTGGTGGGACGACGATGTGTGGTGGAAATACGGCGTGTGATGGGACGACGACGTGCCGTGGGAGGACGAGAAGTGGTGGGATGTGTAGTGGGGGGACGACGGGTGGTGGGACGACGGCGTGTCGTGGGAGGGCGAGGAGTCGTACGATGTGTAGCGGGAGGACGACGGGTAGTGGGACGTCGGCGTGTCGTGGGAGGGCGAGGAGTGGTAGGATGTGTGGTGGGAGGACGACGAGAAGTTGATGTCCAAAGTCTGGGAGTTTTCGTTACTCCAGATGTTGTTCTCGCTGCGTAATATTTTTCCCAATACGATTTTGTTGTGGCTGTTTGTGCTGGTCTCTGGGTTGTCGTGGTACGGGGTTTTGAAGGAGAGATCATTTTAGAGGAAGGTGCAGGCGTCCGGCTTTTGAAAGCCTGCTTTGTTGTGCGATGTTCGTCAACTACAGGTGGGCGGGTCGCAGCGGGTCGCTTAGCTACAGTTCGCGTCTCTGTGGAAGATAGGCGTCGTGCTGGCGTTGTAGATTTTGGGTTTGCCGTTGTAGAGGTATATCTCATATCCATGTTAGTGCTTGTTTTACGGTTTGTTGACGTTGTGGATGCTCTGGAAATGGTCTGATACTTACGACGTGGGTGCTTATTCGGGCCTCTATTAGCAGAGAGCCGATGTATTTGGGGTTGGCGTGCTGTGTGGCGGGGAGTTACGGGACGCACTTTTGTGGGACGTCGTACTCTGGGTCGACGTGTCGTGGGTTCTTGCGGGACACCTACAGCCTGTGGTTTTGGTGTATTTCTGGAGAGGAATGCATTGTGGTTGAAGGAGTTTCGGACTGGTGGCAGGCTTAGTTGAAAGACGGCAGTTGGCGACGTGGTGGCTTCTTGCGCAATGACTGGGCTGCGTGACGCAAGAAAGATATTTGCGCCGAACGGGTTAAGCTGTCCGTCGTTTTTCGACCCTTGGATTAAGCTGCTTAGGAACACATTGCCGGGGAACCGGTTTGCCGGACGGACGGTTGGAATCCCTCGCTGAAGAAACACGTTGCTGGTGAACGGATACTCCGGAGACTGAGTTGATATTGGTGGTGGACCACCACCTAAGCTTCCCAAAAATTTGTTCGCTTGATATGGATGCGTGGGGAGATTGGCCTCCACCGGCCGGGCCCGCCGCCGCGCACTCTTGGTCTGCTGGCGCTGGTTCGCTCCACTGGCAGTGGTAGTCCCCAGTGCTATGGGTCGTCGGTCGCTGCCCAAGAACGCGTTATTCCGGAACTGGGCGGCGCTGGTCTTCGCTGGGCCCCCGACCGACGCCTCTGGCCTGGAGGCCGCGCCACCTGTCGATGTGTCACGCGACTGCGACTTCTGCCGGCCACTCGTGGGTGGCACCCTCCTGCCTGACCACCTGGCGCTGGTCTTCGCTGGGCCCCCCGCCGGCCCTTCCTGGGGGGGTGGCCACCTCATGTTCCTGCGACTTCCCCGGCCTGACCACCTGGCGGTGGCGGCCGACAGGCGGCTCGGACCGGACGTGGCTCGGCCCATGGTGCGCAACTCCTGCGGGCTCCACTTGGCGATCCGCCGACGGCCCGGCGCCACTGGCGGCTTCCAGCCGGAGCTGCTCTTCACGTACGGTGACAGCCGCGCCCTGTTGTGCGCTCTGGTGCGAGCAAGCGCGTTCGCCTGCGGACTGCGGTGGCGCGCGTGGCCGTTGGTCATGCCGTCGGGCATGAGCGTGGCTGCGTGCTCGTGGTGGTGGACGGCGGGTGGCTGGGCGGCCGACGACGTCCAGCGGCAGTCGCCGGCTCCGTACGACGCCATGGCGGCGCCGTGGCAGTGATCCCTCCATGCCACCCTGTCGGCAGACAGTCGGCGATTCAGCTGGCAGGTGCCGGTAGAGGACACTGCAGCGGGCAAAATATAAATGGTCACTGACCGATGCGGATGCAACCGACAAATCAGCGCAATTAAATCCAACAACATCCTGTATTGTCGGTTTAGCAATCGAACTGTGCAACAAAGACGATTGACAAATTAATCCGACATTTATGTTTTGATTTTGAAAGCTTGTCCAGAACAAAAAAACAGCGCGAACAGGTTTCTAGCTCCCCATCACAAAAATGCACATGACTAAATAATGAGGCGTGCACTGCTTGTATTGCTTGGATTACCTTCCGTATATGAATGCTTGTTTTCCTGCAGACTTCGCATCTTACCAGGCCATAAAACCGTTCCCCTGAAGCTTTTCTTGCTCCTGATGAATCTTCATAACACATGCCAGGTCATCAGCGATATTCTCGTCCCGGAAATCTGAGCAAGACATATTACATCAGAAATATCTGTGCGTTAGCTGATGGAAATGAACGTCGCATGATTAAACTTGAGTGTACATTTGGCAACACCTACTTCTTTATGGCAAGAATACTTCAAGCTGCACGGGCGTAGGAGCGCAAGAAGAAGCGGGTGAGGATGTAGGGCACTTCTATATCGGGTTAGCGCCAGGGTGACCACACAGACAACTTTGGCTCACTCTCGCGAAGAGTAGCAGACCCCGCAGCCATTCGGCTTCCACCAGTCCCATACAATACATCCTCAATGAATGTCAATGCGCCTACATCAGCATCATCGATACCATCTACACGTCCTTCCCCACTGAACACACACGAGCGAGTGCCAACAAGTAGACCACCACCAATGCATACATACAACCAACGCTCAACACGAATTAAACCATTCAGCTTAGGTAGAGTCTGTTGTGTCGTCATCGTGTACCAATCAGCTAAGGTAGAGTATGCTGCATCATCATCACGTACCAATGCATTGTTTGGGTGAGATGTATGCCCGCTAAAAGTGCGTTTCCTTGGATGTAGAGCTAGTGAGACCAGTATATTTGTATTTTAGTGTCAGGATATCGTATGCTTAAGCTCTGTTGTGCAAATATGCAATATGTCACTTGAACTGAGGATTACTTCTAAGTTATTAGATGGATTGTATCATGTGACGTTTAACTGTCTTGGCTCGTGATTTTCTTTTTCTTGGTGGCCTAAATGTTCCACAGTTGATAAAGGCCTGGAGCCGAACTACAACTTATTCATTGAAGATAACTACCATTTATTTATGATGAGGATCAGGTTATTTACTTTTCTGTTTATCCCCGTTAGCTGATTCATCCCGGAACAGTAACAAAGACCATGGAATCACCTTGAATATATGCCGCTAACAAGAGAAGCATGATGCTTATTTTTAAACACGCATGCACGTATGCACCGCACACGTACACACACAGACACACTCACACCTACACACACACACACACTCACACACACACACACACACACACACACACACACACACACACACACACACACACACACACACACACACACACGCACGCACGCACGCACGCACGCACACACACACACACACACACACACACACACACACACACTCACACACACACACACACACACGCACGCGCACGCACGCACGCACGCACATGGGTGTAACGACGGTTTCGAAATTGGGGGGACAAACCAGGGACGCGGTAAGTTTGGACAGGATGGAGCCCCGCCTCAGCGCCCCCTCCCCCCCCCTAAAAAAAAATCCTTGGATTTCAACTACCTCGTTTTCAATGTCTGGTTTTCAGAGTTACCATTGTTAAAAATGATATCTTAGAGACAAAACGTTCCGCCAACATTAACAAGTTTCAGTTCCTATCGCTGCCTGTGAACATTTAGCTTTATGTCGTATGTGCTGGGCCCGATTTCACAATCACCATAGAGCAATGCTGTAAGTACGTTAAACGTTGCCCTCTTGTATCAGGAAAAACAAGAAAATATTGGACGATGGTTTTATTGTAGTAAATATAGACATATAATAACCATTACAATGCTCTACTTTTTACGGGGAGACATTTCGATGCAATGACAACAAGGGCGGATAAAGGGTGTGACGCCCCCACATGGAAGGTGGCGTCCCTCCGGCCGGGAAAAGAGCGGCTCTCTGAAAAGGTTCCAGTGTACCGCTCGAATTTTTCAGCCAGAGGCGCCACTATGAAAAAAGGCATCCCTTGGAAGAAAAGGCCCAGCTATCTTCAGGAAGGACCGAGTGCAACCCACCCCCTCGAATCTTTCAGCCAGAGGCGCCCCTCTAGGTGCTTTCACAGTGGCACCGCTCCAATGAAATGGCGCCCCTCCAGACAAGTGCCCCCATGACAATTTCTGAATTCACCCCTGATTACAACATTACTTGTTTGTTCAAGACATATCGAAATCTGTGCAGGGGAATTCAACCTAAGACGTATGAAGCCTTGCGATAATGCAAATTTGGTGTCTCGCAAAGCACAATTTTCCACCCAAGCGAAAACGTAAGGGTCGCGGTTAATTTTGTTCAAGAATGGCCTGGAAACAGAAATGTCAAACGTTTGCGATTTGCCGCTTGTGATTTTGTGACGACAGATAGTCTGTGAAGCCCGTTGATTGGGTAGATCGGTTTCTAGTATTTTTGGTGATTATCTTGCATATATATTTCTACTTTATAAATGATTAATAAAGTTTTGCGCCGATCATGCTCAGGTAGCTGAGGCTTAGGGGGACACGAAAGAAATTGAGGGGGACAAATCGCCACTTTTCAGAAATTGGAAGGGATAATTTCGGCGCGCAATGCGCACCAAACATTTCTGGTTTGCGCGGTGAGAATCCCAAATTGTATTGTTTTCATCTGGTGTATTCTTGGCTCCTAAAGGGGCGTGACTCGGCCCCACCCCTGTCTGCGCCAGTCTTGTAATACGCCACATTCTTTCTTTTCGACGAGGACTGTTATTATATTTATGCATCATTAAACAAAACTGTTTTAACTTTAATCCCACCGCAGTCACGTGAAAGAGAAACCTCACAACTTATGGTCAACTTGACTAGAGAAGCACTGGTAGTTATCATTATTGCTGCTAGGCTGCCTTGAACTTAATGCTTTCATAGTCAGATGCATCTGGCGACATCTTGGGGGGGGAGAGAGAGAGAGAGAGAGAGAGAGAGAGAGAGAGAGAGAGAGAGAGAGAGAGAGAGAGAGAGAGAGAGAGAGAGAGAGAGAGAGAGAGAGAGAGAGAGAGAGAGAGAGAGAGAGAGAGAGAGAGAGAGAGAGAGAGAGAGAGAGAGAGAGCGAGAGAGAGAGCGAGAGCGAGAGATATAGTCGGGAGAGTGTGCATCCGTGTACCGTCGCAGCTGGCGCCGCAGATGTTGTTGTAGTTGCGGTGTGGTTCGGTGCCGCTCCAGTCGCACCAGTGTAGGTCCGAGATCTGGAAAAGACCGTGGTCCACCGGTCCGCTCCAGTTCAGGCGACCCACCACGGCCGTGTTGTATCTGGACTCCTGGTAAGCCAAGCACAGCCCTGGAAAAGCATTTCATCTACAACAAACTTCCAAGAGACCATCGACAGACCACACGAATGCAGACACGTCCTTGCACCAATAAATGAGTAGGCTTCCTATAACTAAAAAGGCACATATAATCCACATCAATGTCAATTCCAATGACACTACTAAATGCGGAAACTACAATGGAGAATGAAGTGGAACTCTGGAACGCCGGCCAACGCGTGATAGGTATACACGATGAAGATCCGCGTGATAGGTATACACGATGAAGATCCGCGTGATAGGTATACACGATGAAGATCCGCCGTTTGTTGGATAGTGAAGCGTGAGACAATACGAATTTGCATTTCTACGCTGTAGGATGTATTTATGCGGTTGAATTTGTCAATGAGTTCCATCTTTATGATTTCATATAGTTCAATCTGTTTTTCGGACTCTGTTTCTTCCGCATGTTCCATCTCATCGCCATATACTGATGACAGATGTCTGTTGATATTTCTCTTTGCTGAACATAATTTACATTGTCCATTTTTCTGACGCTGTTAAGCTGACAATGAATCTGAAACCCAAAACGTGACACGGTATTTTATCTCAGGTGTTTATATACAGCAGGCCGAGTAGCTTGAACAGTTTAAATTAGACCTTGTCGACCCATATCAAATGTATGCCAGCGGAGGCTTCGCTTCCATAACATCAGACTTCGCTTTCCTGTCTGTTTACTGGATATTAAAATCTGGACATTGATATAGGCATGAAGTAAAATATCGATATATATATGTAGCTCTGGAAAGTTCACTGGTATCAAAATTCTGATTGTAGCCCTACAAATAGCAATTAAAATTTCAGCATAATCTGATTAAGAGCTATTGCAAATACTATGAACGAACTATCACAAGAAGCTTAACAGGAACGTCTCGTTGACCAGGTACGCTTCCACGCCAAGCTTATTAAGTATTTAAGTGTATTTAACGGGGTCTCTCCGACTGCAGTCATGATATCATTCAGTTGTTCATCCATTGTGGTCTTGTCTGGGCTGTGTTTGGCGGGCTTCGCTGACTCAGATGATGGTGATGACGTGCTGGTGGCGAGCGACAACACGTCAGCTTTGGCGTCACCGGTGCCTTCAGCTGGGCCGGAGTATCCGGTATCTTAAGAGCTGGTGAACCGCAGGTATCCGGCCGATCGCTGTTCTTCATGTCCTGAGGAGTGTTTTTTGCCAATTTCTTTTACAAGTCGTGCACAACTTCATTCGCTCACAACTTCATTCGCTTATTCATTCGCTGAGAAGTTCATACAGGTTGCGCCTTGCTATGAAGTCACTGCGTACTTCTCGACACTGCACTCTTTTTTTTTATTGGGTGCCACCTGTTATGTGGGTTAGCACATACTTTGACAGCCTTAGACAAATTCTTTGCATTTTTGTACTTGGTAAGGACCTGCTCATGATGCAGAGATATTGCCTTGATTTCAGTTGCGTACATTTTCGATCTCTGCGCCAATACTCTCAGGAAATTATCCTGAACGGGCTTCACACAGCGCTTTCTCTATAATGAACTTCCTCTGATGACAGGCAGGGGTGGATACAGGTAGCACTGAGGACATGTGCCCCCCCCCAATAGAAAGGTGGTGCCTCGTGGTCGGGAAAGGCGCCACTTCAGGAAAAACTAGATTGCAGAATGCACCCCCCCCCTCCACATACACAGCGGATTTGTAAAAAACGCCCTTTTCAGAAGAAAGGGGATCCTCCTCCTACGCTACGTTGAGAGGATCAAGTTCAGGAGCGGAATACCCAGGTGCAAATCCAACTGCATCAATCTCAGCCGCCACTTCAGTCAAGTTCATCCCGACCTCGATCCAGTCACTGACAAGAGGAGCGCCGGGTCTGGGTTCACTCCCGGCGAGAAGCTTGCATCCTGATGTCACTGATTCACGGCAAAGTGGGTAGGTACCAGCATTCCTACCACCGCTCTCGAGATCGCGTCTTCATGTAATTAGTATATAACGTGAGCATCGACTAGGTGTCAGGGTTACCTTAAAGACCAGTAGACCGCGTAGGAATATGTATTTGTCTATATATATATATATATATATATATATATATATATATATATATATATATATATATATATATATATATATATATATTGTCAATGAATGAATGGGCGATGTACTGAGGTACATCGCTGCAGGCTGTAGAAGCTGTAGAATTTAAAGCGATGAGTCGCGTATTTTGTACGTAGATATAAATCGGTGCAATTCTCCCAATACATAGTGTTGCGAATGGACCAAAGTAATGTGAAATTATAAGAAAGGAAGGTCAGAAAGATTCAAGATTACGTCTCTAGCGATATGGAACCATGACGCGGGCTTCACATTCCTCCAAAAATCCGTCCCTGGAGACGCCCATGGACAACCCCTGGGATCGCCCTTGCCAGCAGAAGATTCATTTTGTTCCTCATAGATGATGTTGTATGAGCTTGCTCACTTAGAAATATCACTCGGAGGCATGGAACACATCATATGAATATGGAGCCATAACAGGGGTACACGTGCCACGGAAAATCGCGCTAGAGCTGCCCCTGGGCAAGCCAAATAGAAAAAAATCACAAATTGAGTGCAAAGAATACGTTATGAAGATCCCAAAATTTCATAAACATTTCTCTAACGATATGGATCTATGGCGTAGACACCTCATGCCTTCCAAAATCCATCAGGGATGCGCCCACGGACAAATACAAAATTTGCAAAAATAATAAAAAGGATCACAAATAAAGGCTAAGAAAGACAAGACAGATTCAAGAATCCTACCACCATTGGTTAGAGGGCAGCAAGAGATTCTATTGGACACCGAGGCATAACAAAAATTGAAAACATGTCTCCCAATATCCTTGCCTGGAGTTGCTCCTGGGCAACGCAGTATTTTGGAAGCAATGACAACATGTACACAATTAATATTTAAGAAAACTCACAAAATTGCAAGAACCTATCTCTAGTGGCTAGAGGACAGCATTATAAAAAAAAACTACAGATGGAGCCGATTCGCCCCCTCCCCTCAAGAGGAATAGGGTTAAAGTTCATTTAGCAACACTTCCATTGCTACTGTGTGGTCAGCTGACACCTAGAAAGGTGGTAGGGCTGTTCCGCACGTGTAAGGTGACCAATCTTCACAATCTCTCTACCGAGACCAGACACATAAGGCATGGCGCCCTGTTGCGCGCAGTCTTCCAGTCCAACCAGGCTTATTTGCGTTCCTTTGTGCAGCGCTATCATATACCGTGCTTGTGCCGAGCTCAGCGGGTACAACACATTTATGGATCGTGCAAGTTAATATGTCATGGCCTGCGCTGCCAAATAAAAAAGCATCTATGGTGAGCAGAGGCTAGTGCTGGCTTATGTGTATTCTTACGCTGCTGTCATGAGGCCAGTGATAGGTTATATATGCATTCTTATGCTGCTGTCATGAGGCTAGTGATGGTTATATGTGTATGCTTATGCTGCTGCCATGAGGCCAATGATAGGTTGTACGTGTATGCTTAGGCTCCTGTCATGAGGACAGTGATGGGATATATGGGTATGCTTTTGTTGCTGTCATGAGGCCAGTGATAGGTTATGCGTGCATGTGCATGCTTATGTTGCTGCCAGGCGCTGCTGATGGATCACCTGTGCATCGATCGCAGCGAAAGCCCAGGAAGTGAAGAAGAAGTGTCAGGGGCGCATCAATCATAGCCTTAGTATGTTGCTGAAAGCAGGCAAATTAAGTATTGCAATATTATAAAAGGCATTTATACATTCCGCGCGTACGTCTTCCTGTTCGTACAATATTAATTTAATCAATGGAAATATAGACTTCATAAAGAGCAATATCATCAATGTAGTCTTAGTTCATAAAGTGTACTTCATTGCATTCACACGCCTGCTTGTTTTTTTTTATAGTTTAACAATGATGTGCATAGTGACGAGGGGGTGACGAACGATAACGTATGCGTGGACAATACCATCGACATGTAAATTCAGCCAGCTGGAGGCGGACCAATGTGTCTGCCTTGTTCTTGTTTTGTTTTTCTTCCACGGCAATCGCTGGTCTTGCCGAATTGGGTCTTTTAAGGGATGAAATGATGCGATGGTACGATTTTACCGGTACATGGGATTACAGTACAGACATACAGCACTGCATGTAACGAGATGTCTTCCTGAGCACCAGAGGACCAACTTACCAGGAATGCCAGGCATGACCAGATAGCAGACGCAGCTAGCACACAGTACTCACAGTCCGGTAGGTCTTGCTCCTGTATGCCGTGACTCCGCATATGCTGAGCCAGCTCACACCTGTCGAAGACACGCGCCCGGCAGACTGATAGCAGGGTGGCCACGCAGGCTAGTCGACGTATCGTCCACCTGATCGGGAGGTCAATATGTCAAGGGCTCGGCGAACACGGTGTAGCGCGCGGTACCCCCTCCCCGCTGCATGATCAACAAGCCAGCCGCCAGGATGGCAAAGGGCCTCATATTGTAGTCAATGCATCGTCCACCCGATCGGGGGGTCAAGATGTCAAGGGCCCGGCGAACACGGTGCAGCGTGCGGTACACCCTCCCCCCAGTATGATCAACAAGCCAGCCGCCAGGATGGCAGAGGAGACGCACGTAGTAGTCATCGCGTCGTCCACCTGATCGGGAAGTCAGTATGTCAAGGGCCCGACCAGCACGATGTTGTGCGCAGTACTCCCTCACCCCCAGCACAGCATCATCGAGTTGGCCCTCCCCAAATCAGGCTAATGCTTAACCATTACGCCAGTCGGCGCACACTAGTTACAAATGGTTTTCGAGGCAGCTTTGGTCATCAAAAAGTTGATTTACTCCCCTCCCCCTAACCAACTTCATAAAGTAAACTTCATGCTCATGTTAGTTACCTAGTTATAGCTTCACTACACATGCATTGTTCCAGCAAGCCTCCAATGATCACCATCTTGCAATACAGGCGCAATCAACCTAACTGTGTGGACGTTTTGAACATTCTGGGATACTCTTTCAACATATGCCGCAGAGATTAACCCGCGTAGGACTAAAGGGAAAGGTGGTTGTTGCAGCCTCCCACTCTGAGTTGCGTTGCAGTACGAATGAAAAACGGCTTGTACGAACGCACTGAAGTTTTTAATAGCTAATGGAACGTGCATTGTGCGCCGCTTGATATATAATTTGTATCTTAGCGTATGCAGTGTTCTAGTTATAGTGCTTTTTAAAAATACTACACCGAGCATTTCGGCCCCGAGTGTAGGTAGGCAGATAAGTTCGTGTCTTTCATTAAGCAGAAATGACCAAATAAAATGCAATTCAACTCTGCACAGACCTGCTGGTATTCATTGCAGAACTCTTAGTATAGAGGCTGTTGTTAGGTCATGTCAGGTCAAACTGACCTGAGACTGTTCTTCGTCAACATGCCCTGGCGGATTTCCGCATATTTGGCACTTATTCAAGTTCAGGCCCAAATAGATGGCGCACTGTGCATGATACCTTTATGAAATAGGCATTATCGTGTCCCACACTCAGTTCCAAGTCAAGCGAGAGGTCGCATGCATGTTGCATGCAGCTCCTGTGCAGGCGGGGTCAAGTTATGTGGGGTCAATATAGGGTTTTGGTTTTGGGGACTCAAAAACAACTTGTGGCCCTGTGGGACAAACATGACGCCAAATTCGAAATCAGCACCCAGAATTTCCCTAACATCAGCTTTGATCCACTTTGATCCCATGTGCTTATGTTGACCTCAGATCAACAAAGGTCAGTTAACTAAAGGTCGTCCTAGCAATTCCATAGGGCAATTTTTGGTGCTGAATTAGAATTCAATGTCCATTGTTACCCCTCTCGGAACACAATTATGCGCTTGGAATTAAAAACCAACACCCCTGTTGACCCAGAGTGACATGACCTAACCTGCACAGGTACCCGTGAATACTATAGGATCATGCGATCCGTCAATTTACTTTGAATTGTGTGGAACACGATGATATGCAATTCATATGGGTATCATGCATACTTTGCAACCTATTTTGGTCCAACTTGAAAAATGCGAAATCTGCCGAAATCCGCCAGGCATTCACGGAGAAGTGCCACCGGTCAGTACCCTGACCCGACATGACGACAAGCTTTAACCCTCCTCTGCTTACGTGCTATTGGCGCTAATCTGGATGAGGGTTGAAGCGACGCGCCCGCTCCCTGGACCACCGAAGGGAGCAAAAGGTGCCATCCTTGGCGATTCGGGCACCGCTTTGCGCAATATGCGGGTAATTATTGGCTGCATGTGCTCCTCTCCCGACAAAACATGCATCCTTGTGGGTTGTTGGATGCTTTGAGAATGTAGGCACCCTCCTCGGTCAGCCCGTACCCTTTTCACAGTCAGCTGGTGCCCTTTTTCGAGCTCCTTTTTGGGTGATGCCTCTGTTGAAGATAAAAGTGCCGTTTCGGATAGTTGCCATCCCCAGTGCAAAAATGGGCCCCTCCTAGGGCACTGTGGTGTCTCTCTTGACAGTACTAGCACAGGTGCCCTTCTGGGTGCCACTCTCAGTAGAACTTACTCACCCTCCCGGGTCAGGCGACCGCCCCTCCTGATAATGTAGGCACACTCTTCGCAAAACAGCGCAACAACCGGCAGAGCATGGCCAAAATTACCATTGGAGCAGTTAGTCGCTCCTCTTGGGGGAGGAGTTGCCCTGGTGGACCAGTTGGGCATTGCTTAACTTATACTTGACAATATGGTATATTGTCAAGTATAGTATCATATTGAGGAAATATGCGTAAAAACGAAAATGTTATTAGCTGGACTAACATTGCCCCTAGAATGTGAAAAAGTGCCCCTGGAAAAAGTGATTAATGGAGGGGTAGGGTCAAGCATCCTGACTCCCCCCCCCTGTTAACGTGCTGATCAAATCCCGGGCTCCTGTTGCAGTGAAAGTATTCTTGTTCCACAATAGGTGTAAATAATTACCCAACGAGAACACAAAAAGGGCATACAGTCTGCATACCAGACACAACTTTGTCATACCATTGCCCCCAAGCAATTCACTGGTTCAGATCGAGAAAACGGCTGGGTAATTCATCACTCACGAAAAAGCAAAGCAACTATATCTAAAGCAAATGATGGTTACAAGAGACAAACCTGTGGAGCTCCGAAGCATGCTGGTTAGGTGAAAATTAATTGTATCTCCAGGATGACGTCATAGAAGCAATGACAGATAGATCAAGGAATTTCAATGCAGTGGTGCCTTTATCTCATGGGCCGGGCACCATTTCCCGGGGTAGTGCGCCACCAATGGAGAAAAATGAATGGGGTGAGCACTGACTTCACCATGAGGTCTAAACTTTCCAGCGAGGTGACTGGCTGAAAAAAGGAAGAGTAGAGGCTGCAGTCGACCGTTCCTTAGGGAATGCAGTTCTGGTGGACACATCCTTGGTGAGTCCTTCTGGGTCCCAGGGCATGTAGATTAGGCATGGATTTTGTAACCATCTTTTACCGCCGTCAGATTGTGCGTTCTTGTTTAATGTGCAGGAATCTTGTTTTATGTCTGACCCGGCAAGCCTTTCTCTGCCGGCTCTTACTCGGGAGATCACAGTAACTGAGATACTGGTTAATGTTCACAACTGAGTTGTGCCACTGGATTAACGCTGACCGACCAGTGCTCACGGCATCCGGTTTCAAACCGGATGCCGGTAGTACCGACATGATCTGCATTCAACGAGATCCCGCAGTCCAGTGGTACGCTCCAAGGGCACAGTTTCCACTTCGGGTTCACTGGAGCCGTCCTTTGTTCGCCCGGTCTGGCAGGTTAGGATAGCCCCGCGGTGTCTGGCAGATTGGAATAGCCTCGCGGTGTCCACAACGTGCTACGGCGGGGAACCTGAGAGCAAGCGATTGTGCAGGACTGTCCTACAAGGGTGCCGAAAATGAAGCCTCTGCCGAGTAGGTCATGTGTGTGTGTGTGTGTGTTTGTGAACAGGACAAAATAGCCAGGTAGGGGACAATTGTTAATCCTAGTTGTGTAAATGCAAGACTGCTCTCTTTAATATGTGCGGAAATATCAACATTCCGTCATGCTGGTGAGGACAGAATGCGAGAGTGCCATGCTTACCCATTCTTTTGACTTTAATTCCCCTGAGACTTGTACAATTTCGCAAGAACTCCTCGCATGAGGTCCCCTGATGCAGGCGAGTCGGTTACGTTTTTGTGACATCCGGATGCAGCATCTGTAATAGCTTAGAATCTTACAATCAAGAGGATCGATTTCCAAAAATTATTGGGAGGGCGAAGGGAAATGCCTGGAGGCAGTGGACGAACCGAAATCAATTGAGGGTGCGGGAAGGTTCACCCACAGGGTTTCATGTTAAAAGCTGAAATTATTGGAGGGCCAAGCAGACATTGGAGGAAAGAGGGGAAAGGTCCTCTCAAATGTATACAAACCGACACCCATGTTTCGCAATAATGCATACACACATCCAGCCAATTGCATAAGGCCCGTGCAAAATGTGTATGCATTGCAGATGAAGACATACTTGAGAATCCGGAATGATTGGCATTTGAGCTCACCGTTGTTTTCCTTCCCGGTATTCGTTCTCCGGACTGGAGAGGGACTATTGCATACAGGGACTCGAACAACGTGATAACTTTAGGTGAAATCCCCCCCTCCCAGTATTCCGGAAACGTACTAATTTGCAGGGTCACATCGGCTAAGCTACAATAATATTCATTTTCGAGCACATGTCTGGAGCAGTTTCCCCACCACACCCGGTGGAAAATTGCGGGTCCGTTGTGCAAGGCGATGGTCAGCCTCACCTTGACATGTTGGGTCGGCACCAAGACGTCACTCACAATCTGGTCCAAAGCCTCACTACCCAGGAGCATCCCTCCTCTCTCCCCGACACAACGTGCACAACTCACCTGCGTCGCAGCATCCAGGCACGTGGAGCTTATTCTGTCAATGTCTCAAACTGCGCCGGCATTGTGCACCAGGGTTCGTACGTCAACGAACAGGTTTTGACCGGGTGCATTTGCGACCGGCTGGGAGCGATCTATGAGCCCGTTCGTCGTCACGGAATATCGTGATGCGTACATACACTCGAGGTGTATTCGAGGGACGACAACATCGGACGCAAATTCCAGCGTCCCCCCCCCCACTCCAAATTTGAGCGGCAAATCCCCGTTCACACTGCCGTCGGACCGGAAAAAAGTCCGGCGGCCGGTCCGGCATTCGTAGCCTATTTGGTAATAGTCCCGGGCCGGTCGCCAGACATTTTCCCATTGCCCAGCATCGTCCGGCCACAGTATGAACCGAGCATCGCGCACCAACGGTCTGGCTACTGCCGGAGTCCGGTCCGGTCGCCGCACGCCGCACCGGCAGGCCGGCCAGGCTGAACTGTCTCCAACTGTTCCGTTGGTGGGTTTGTCGGATGTGAATCGCGTGGCGGGCGGGCCGGGTGGGTGTGAGCATGCCGAGTAGTCCGGCGACATCGACATGATCACGTTACGTCCGAGTGCGAGACGCGGATGACGTCACAGCAGGGCGTCCAAGGTCGCCGGACGTGAACCGCTCCGGCGGGGGAGCTCGACAGGCTGTGAATTTGGTATGTTCCGCCTGGTGGGCCGGATTTTGTTCCAGTCCGGTAGTGCAATGTGAACCGGGCTTGCGCTGTGTTCAGTCTCCCGTTGCCCGTTGTGCTCCACTCGGGTGGTGGTGTGAGGAGCAATGCCAGAGGGTCGCATGTGTCTCATTTTGTGATCCTGTGGATACGCTTAAAATCCCAAATATAATTATTCGTTCACATCCAGCCGCACACAATTAATACCATTTGCGTATTGCTTACATTGTCATATTATCTCAGCCATCAAGAGGGAATTTTATATTATGACAGATGTATCCTTCAATTGGTATCATTTATGAAGTATTTTCTTTATGGGTGTCGGATCTGGGAGCCTCGCGACCCGACTGATGAATGTACTTGCCCAATCAGCACATCACGTTTGCAATGGGATTGCTTCCGTTAGTTAAACAAAAATGGCGCGGTGTCTCTGACATCATATGTATGTGTATGTATGACAATGTGTATGTGACGTGGTGTAGCACGAATTCCAAAATATGTCCAAGAAGATTGTGAATTATATGACATATTTATTATTTAACTGGCAGCAGGAGTTCCGTCACTGGTGAGAACACAATATATTCTCTGATAAATGGGGAGCGCTCACCCTTAGACCATCGATTAGGTTGAGCATTCTAGGTTGTTTGACAATTAGATAGATGTGTGGGTATAGGTCAGTGACCTTATCAAGTTGAATAACCTTGGATGACCTACTATTGCCCCTTGATACATATAGGTACATTTACAGGAAACGAGGGATAATTGTAGGTCCCAAACACCACATGATCGTCTATTTTACATAGAAAATGAAAACTACCAAATGTCAGGCGTTAAAAGAAATTGAGGATACCTATTTGACCTGACCTGGCATCTTCCATATGGACCTCAGCGTAGCACTTGGTGCTTGTTGCTACTGTCGAGACACAAAGATACATTTTCGTATAAATTTGTTCTGACATGTTGCATATATATTTTGTTAATCTGGACTAGACTGATAATTCACATTTGTGCCAAAATTTGGTCTTTTATCTGATCCCCAGTGGTTTTACCAATTACTTCAGTGGTTCTTACTCTATGTAAATCGTGAGGTCTAGTGGCAAGCTATGCGCTGGCTTGCTCTTCATGTCTCTAGGATGTTTTGGGATCACCAGCTGGAGCGAAGGCTGGAGACTTCAACTACGTACGCATGCGAACACCAAATAATCATGTTTTGTCAAACACGTGTTGAGGCGATCGAAATCGTGATATTTTTGGACATAAAAATATTACACCTGTCAATTAACATCCCAAGGAACCATAGACTTCACAAACCTAAGCGTTCCTAGAAAACAAAATGAACAATCTGTTCAAGGACAAAATCAAGAGCCGCCTAATGCCTATTGCCTTCCCATCCAGCATGAGACCAGAAATGGCAATGCGTGAATTAGCTGACAGACCGGCAAAACTGGTGGAACATGTCTACCTGAATATCTCCCTGTAACCGTTCATGGTAAGATTAAGGTTCACTCCTCTTCACAGCATCAACATAATGAATGCTATAACAAGTTACCAATTTGCAGAACTCTGGTGAATACTTCGGAAATCGGATATCAAATGCAACCGCAGGCTCAAAATTAGTACACATAAATCATGCAAATATTCAACATCTTGCCTTGAATATATGTCGCTCCCTGGGCTTCTTCAGTTCAAGTACCCTCAGGGCACTTGAACGCATGTGTCTCATTGTATGTAAGCCCGGTGGCGAATGTAAGCCCGGTGGCGAAATATGTTAAATGTATGGTATTTAATATTTGCATGATTACTTTGAAGTAATTTTGAGAGCGCGGTTGGAATTAATATCGGGTACACAACAATGCTGCTTACTTTAGCGCTGCGAACCCCCATTGCTCTTTGGAAGTAGCACGCGACAAACCTCAGGGCGTGGAAGGCGAATTCAGCCACCCTCCTCACATGAATAGGTGGCCGTGTTTAGTAATATCGGCACGCATAATTTCAGTAATTCACTGAACACATGCATAACGATTCCAAGGCATATTATGCCACCCACAGCGATGCGATACGCACCAAAAATGTCAAGATGTTCAAAACAAAGACGCAAGACAATTTGCTATGTGCAAATTAAGTTTTTGGGTGTACAACTACAACCTGGGTCTTGTTGGCACAAATAAAACTTGTGGGCGCATGTGCGCCAATGAAGACATATTCCTGCAATACTCAATTGAGGACCACTTAGTGTATAGCTGTCTAGCTTCACAAATGTTGGCCACTGAACTGTAAGTTGCATTATTAAATTGTATAATGTACCATGGCAGCCGTTGGGTTAGGCTGACATCACTGCAGGGTTCGCGGTCGGAAATTTCGAGCTTCATTGTGTGCATCATGAAGTGCAAACACTGGCTAATTTATAGCGCGCACGACAGCCATGCACTGCAGACTCGCAAGACTAAGCCCCGATTGTGATATCATCCAGTAACGTATGGAAGTGATCTCATCCGCCTGAGATTTGCGTGACGTCTCTGAATACGACATCCGTCCGGCTCTCATCCAACTTACGTGGGTTTTCCGGCTGCCAACCGATTTCACCAGATACACCCACTGGCTTGCGCATGCACGCGGATGTCTACCAGTCATCACTCGACAGAGGATGATCACCTTGAATGAGCACCTTTGTTTGGCAGGTTGAGGCTTCTGGGAGTTTGGGAGGAAGAGAAGACAGTGGCAGTGGCCCTGTCGAAGGCCATCAGCAACAAACAGTGCTGTCTCCCAGCAGGAACATCACGGGCGAGTGCTGTTTGTGCAATGTGTTTGGTGCTGTGTTTGAAGCACGCTTCGCCGTCAAAGAATGGTAGTTTTGACATCTACGTTTGCTACGTAAGAGCTTCGTTTATCTCGTGCTGGCTTCCAGAGAAAGTCCAGTGAATGGAGTACTTTTGGGACCGCAAGGACATGGCGATCGCAAAGTCAGGTCAAATGTTATCACAGTCAAATTGCTAATGATCGTCGAATGTGCTTGTGTTAGAAGACCAGATGGTATGAGTATACATGTTCTGGGATCTGAGGATAGCTGAGTTCCAAAAATAATAACCCGGTGCAAAGATGGACGGCGCCATGTACGGAAAAGTAGGTAAAAGACCTAATGAGTACTTGCGCTTGAATAATATATAGCCTCCAACCGTGTGTCGATTTGTGTATCCTTGGGGAGTCCCTGCCGCATCCCAATGTTCGCTTGCCATCCCCCCCCCCTCCCCGAAAAAAATCAATTTTATCATGGGACCTCATGGGGTGGGTCAGAATCAAGTGGAGCCTGCCCATTGCCTCTATGCAATTCTCCCCCCCCCCCCACCAACATTTTTCAAAAAATAACCGCCCTGCTTCTAGTGAGCTTTACGCTTCAGAATGAGTAGATCCGCTTTAATAGTATTTGCTTCGAATGAGCTTTACGCTTCAGAATAAGTAGATCCGCTTGAATAATATATATATATATATATATATATATATATATATAATATATATATATATTTATATATATATATATAGCTACCAATGAGATATATTTCACAACCAATGGGTCTATTTAATTGGAGTAAGCTAGATTATGCAGATTATCAAATTTAGCACCTCGCATTAACATAACATGGTGTGTGGAAGAACCTCCATCGCCATCTCGGACAACCCCTGGTGAAGCCTGTCATGAACTGGCACATCATCCTTCTTGCCACAAAATCTTGGAACTAGCCCTGAATCGAAACTGGCACCACTACCCCCAAACAAATTCCAGGTGACGTCCTCTAAGTCGATCCATCCTATCCGTCAACCAAAACCCTCGAAATGCCCTTGGGTCATCGGTAATTTCCCTACATCTACTACTTCTACCTCTCGTCCCCTAGTTTAGCCCAATTTTCTGGTGGCACCTCTGAATCAGTACTTTCACCACCCTCAAAACTCCCCGATGACATCCATGAATCGGCACTTCATCCTTCAGACACAAAATACTCGAAGCTGTCTTGCATGGGTATCTCCATCAGACTGTCCAGACAAATCTTTGATGATGCTAATGAATTTGTCCTAAATTTGTCATCTCCACCCACCCCCACTTCCGAGAAATTCCCAGCCCTGACGTCATCACTGAACCGGCACCTCCACCCTTTGCCCCTGTGCAACCGACTGGCGATAGTTGCAGTCAGCTGGCTACAGTGATCACATCGGGAAGTCTGAATTAGTCTTAACATACAGACTTCGTTCATAAATGAAACAATCCTGTTGACAATTCCATCAACGAATGCAAAATATTGTCCAATGGGGAGTGGTGGCTCGCAGGTTGAGTCAGTTCAGGGCACATCCCATCCTTCCGGCCTCCTCACTCAATGAAACACATATTTTATCTGGCAACGAAACGAGAGTCAAAGTACCCTGACAGTTTTTTTTTCAGTGAACTCGACATCCTCCACACCTCATCCCATTCACACGCACACTATCGTCCTCAAAGAGCGTCATGCCTGTCGGAGACTGCGTACTCCACCCACGCAGCCACGTCTGTTAAGACAGCCCACGCTCGGCCCATGCTTAGCCCACGCTCAGCCCACGCTCAGCCCACGCTCAAACCACGGTCAGCCCACTATCAGCCCACGCGCAGCCCACGGTCAGCCCATGCAAGCGGCCCCTTCAGATACGTGTTCGGATTCATTTCTTATGGGAAAATAATAGGGCGTGGTAAAAGATGAGAAAATTTGTTCGAAGTAACATATATTTAGGGTATATTTGAGCTCAATTTATTGCAAAAAAGCCTCTCAGACAGCACACTTGCTTCCACGCATGGGTAAACATTGCTTACCTTGCCGACTCCTGAAAACCACCGTTGGGTGCAAAGTCCAGCTCTAAGTGACTACCATGTAATTAATACCTCGTTGCTGTTTAAGCAAGATATCTCCGACAAAATCACTGACAATAAGGACGTTCGATGTGCATGTGCTTTGTGTGCATGGTGCACATAAGACGCATGTATTACGTACTTCAAGCGGAAACATGGCCTTCAGAAGGAAACCTATTTAGCTTATTTAGCTCGCCGTCGGGAGACGCCCTGACCTCAGGTATCAAGCTTAGCTTGTTTTTTTGGAGCCTCTACTATGGCCGGTCCTGTGGCAGGGGCGAGCTAAATGACACTTCACAGGCCAATGGTGGCGGAGACGCTATTTGCCCTGGCTCCAGCCCGTGCCAAGGGTATCTGTGACACAGGAGCATGGATAGATCCAGCAGACGGTGTTGCTCACCAGTCGGCCCATTGATTAACCTGCCGGATGTGGTCGGCGCGCCGCTCCACGCCTCACACCCAGTCATTAACGCCTTAACGTCACAGATTGGCACAACAGCTTCCGCGGCCTTCGAAGGTTCCATCCTACCCCATGATGACTTATTTACGTTCCTGTGAGAAGACCTGTCGACTCAGATTTTCATCAACCTTGCGGCCGGGCAGAGACGAAACAGGATCGTTTTCCAAGTTGGAAGGGACTCGTACCCCATGTGCATACTAGACTCCGTTCCCCGTGCCCAGTCGTGTCATGGATGGCGGCGGATGCGGCAGCGCCGTCGGACACGCTCCGGAAAGAACCAATTGAAGGCTTGTTCAGTGGTGTTCGTGCTGTCCGAATGCTGTCAGCTACAGGCAAGTGAGCAGGACGTAGTTAGTTATTAGGGCTTTAGGGCGCATCGACTACATCGGTCATGTAGCGCCCAGAGCAGGACGTAGTTATTTGCAATAACCTAAGCTGCTGTAAGCAGGAAAAGAGTAATGTCGGCGTTGAGCTTCTCTCGGCAGTGTATTCAGGCCTTGTTCTTTCAGTGTCCCTGTCAAGAGATTGTGACAGAAAAAAAATAGGTCTCGGCATGCAAGTGGGCCTAGTCGGGCCTCAGTAGGCCTATGTGCAGGGGTGTCGTTTCATCAGATCGGTTGGTGGGGCCCAGGGCTTGAGCTGTGGATGTAGCCAGGATTTGCCAGAGGTCCCCCCTCTTAAGGAAATCCTGGCTCCTGGCTCCGTCCATCCTGGCTCCAATTACAACCTCCTGAGGAGGTGGGATTAAAATATCCTCGTATTTCTGACACTATCGTTTCACAATCTAGCAAAAAGTTACATTTTCCAGCTAAAGTTCTCCTCAAATTCTCAATCTCGCCATTCCTGGATGCGGTACGACCGTTATGACAATATCAGTATGGGGTTATGGTCCATCATGGCATGATGTGTGGATACAAATGCACCGTCCACTTAGCTGCTGTACAACCAATCCAAACGTTTCGCTTTGATTTAAAAAAATCCAACATTACCTACATCCGAACGTTTCGCTATGATTTCAAAAATTGCATTACCTACATTACCATCGTATGGTATGCGAATAAGTGACACGGACCACTGTCCTGGTTTCTGCGCATATGGCTAATTCTGACGTAGAATAAATATATTTCTTTTTTGGGTGTAATTCGCAGCACTAAAAGGAAATGTAATTTTCATTCCTACAATTATGATTTCATTTATGCCACTCATGGTTGCAAACGTCCAATGACTATATCATACCTCGCAAAACCGGTGTCGGTGCCACTAAGGTGAAATCGACATCCGCGCTGCCAGCACGACAGTTATAGCGATACTTCCAATGGTAAAGGCCATAGCCAAACTGCGCCAGTCAGAGCCACAGTCGAACCGAGTATGTCAGAGCTGCAGCCTAGCTGCGCCGCCACAAACATAGCCGGGCTGCACAAGCAAAATTCACACTCGAGTTCCGGAAATTAAAACCACACCCGAGCTGCACAAGCAAAAATCACACCTGAGCTGCGAAAGTTAAAACCACAGCCGAGTTGCGCAAGCAAAAACGACACCCAAGCTGAACAAGTCACAACCGCAGCCGAACTTCTTGCATAGTAACACTTCCATGGCAAAAACGTCAGGCTACCACTTTCTGAACACGTTGACACGCTAGTGATTGGTTGGTTATTGGGGTTTAGGGGCGCATCGACTGCAGAGGTCATGCAGCGCCCATAACGTCGTCAATCATATCAAGTATTTAAAGGCGAAACTGATTAACTCTACCAAATGTCACATTATCAAATATATTGTCATGACGTACATCATAACCATCCTGGTCTTACCACATACATGTCATCATATTAGTGGGGCGTATATACCACATAAAACTTAACCTCTGCAAGGAAGCGGAATAGCTGTCCAGATTGTATAAACGGGGATTCATCCCCTAGTACTTCCCGTAGCGAAAGTGTAGTGCGCCCGAAGTGACGTCTCCGCGCATGTGCAAGTCTGGGGCACGCAACCAATATATGTTGTACTGATAGGAAAGCAAGACACCTTTGACACAACGGCTTTCCGTCACCGCTCAGAAGGTAACGGTGGGTGCAGAATGTGTGGCCTATTCGTAAGCGGCATAATACTACCTCATTGCGTCTAATGCTATGTGATGATGATGGCCACTCACCGAGACGATGCTTAACACTTCTCAACTTATTTTCAGCCATACACTCCCAGTTGGCTTCCCATTTCTTTATAACGGAACTCCTAATGTCTGGGAAAAAGTCCCTCGCAGGGAGAGGAAGACGTCGAGTGTGTGGACCTTGAGCGGCGCGCTTTGCTGCAGCATCCGCAGCCTAATTTCCGCCGACACGCTGGTGAGAACGTGGCCGGAGCTATCCGCACCAGCCGCACCAGGTCGGCGGCCTCCAACAGCACTTCCAGGAGGCTGCAGTCGCTCCGCTGCGCCTCCACAGCGAACATGAAATCATGAATCATGAAATCTTGTAAAATGCCTGGACAGACTGTGGACTTGGGCAGTCCAGCCTATCCGGGTGCGCTGGTACGCGCGTGGACACCCTGCAAATAAAAAGATATACAGCGCAGGGTGCCCGGGACGGGGATGTAGACAAGGTCGTCCCCGTCCCTCTCGGGCCCACGAATAATCGCGGGGCCCAGGGAGCCGCTCATGGTACGGCTCCCTCACGCGCACCGGCGTTGCTGCAGCCGCCGCCAATAAAACGCATGTGCGGGCCGTGTAAAATCGCCCCGCACAGAGGCGATAAAAGCAATACAATTTGGCTAAGATCCAGGCGCGGGCGGCGACGGGAAGAGCAGACGGACACCGACACACATAACCCCCAGAGGCGGTGGAGCCCACCTCAACACAGCGACCGCCGCCGTGCCACTGTGGCAAGGGAGGGGCCCTAACCAAAGCAACACAACGGCGGACGGCCGTAGAAGACGTAAACTCCACCTACCTCGAGAAGTCCAGGTGCCGGGCCGTCCACGAAGGTGTCCTTGCCGTCGTTGCCGCCACGCGCCGTGCGGGGTAAAAAGGCGGTGTTCTTGCATGCACCATCTCAGAACGTCATGCATAAAGCAAAATTCCGGGAGATATTACAACCTTTAACGTTCGAAATCGATAATAATTCAGAACCTACAAAGCTGAAAGCATGTAATGCTTCCGAACCTTTAAAAGGTCGTGTAGTGGGAATTTTTAATGCCTGTAATATCCAAAACCTACAATTCCTCAAACTGCATTAATGCTCGAAACGCATAATATATATTTAATTTTACTTACCGTTCAAAATATATAATATCCGAAGCCTATGATGCTTCACAGCCTCTATTGCCACCTACTATTTGATTTTTACAGCCTATGATGCTGAAAACACATAATTATGTTTGAAAGCCTACAATGCTGACATTCTATAATGCTTCGTTCCTCCTAGTATTCAGCTAATGTTCGAAATTGTACGGATTAGTGTAGCTATAATATTTTGTAAAGGAAATGGACTTTCAAAAACAACATTGTAGGATGATCTCTTCAAAATCCTGATGGAGTTTAAATTTTTGCAGCTGGAATTGAAGTCCAAGACAACCGCGGTATAAGCCCATTTTCGTTCACATGTAGAATGCTATGGTGTCATATTGTAATGTTACCGGTCGATTTGTCGTGGAATGATTCAGGTTTTGTTTGTTTGATTTGTTTGATTGAAATCGGACTTTGGCTTCCTCAGCCATTTCCATCGTCCATCGTGTCATAAATGATAAAAAAATAGAATGCTATGTTGTATGATTCAGTTTATAAATCTTGAAAAGGTTTGTGTTGTGGAGAGAAATGAAATGTAGTTTTATACAAAATGGATGCTCGTCCCCAATAGTGTTGACAGAGAACAGTGGCGTAGCCAGGATTTGGTCCAGGGGTGAACATCTGAACAGGTAAAAAAACACGAGGAAATTCACCGAAAGCCTTCTTAGACCCTTAAACATTAGACTTGTCCTACCAAACATCGTCCGGCTGAATACCTTCCATGCCCAAGAATTGACCTCCACGTGACTTAGAGGTAAAAAAAACCTGGACAAAAATTCAGAGTCCGCGGTTGGGGTAAAACCTTGACAAACAGAAAAATGCTAGAAACATGTACATCGCAACCTCTATGCATGAATTACATTCCGTCTCATGAAGGTGTGCACCACAACACGGTCCTTTAGCTGGTCGTTGCTTGGGTCGACTGCCCCGGACAGACATGGCGCCACGGTCGACTACAGTTTACAGATGTGGCGCCACGGTCGGCAGAAACAAACAACTCACACCCCACACCTTTCCCACATCGGTCATCCAGCGCACTGTATCATGGGGTGTATGACTAAGAGCTTCTAGGCTACATAGTATTAATGCGACGTTCTGAGCGGTGATTCTGTCTCGGTGGGCGGACGGTCTCTGGAGCCGGTACCACCACTGGTGTGGAGGCCTGTGCTGGCGGCGCTCGGGCAGGAGCCGGGCGATAGTGCTGCTTCTGTCCCTGGATCGGCGTGGGTGGATTGACGAATGTGGCTACGGATTCATGTCAGGACCTGAGGCGCAGCCAAAGGAAGGTCCGGGCCCTCATAACATAAAATTCGCACCAAATCAGGGAAGGTATTTTGGGATTTGCATCGCGTCAAACCATAAATTTCCGGCTCGCTTCGCCCTCCGAAAGTGATCCCCGTGGAATCACGTTCTTTTTTAGTCGGGCCCCGTTCAGAAAATCCTGGCCGCACCCCTGATCAGAACACGCCCTCCAGGTAGATGCACGTAGCAGTGGCTATGGGGTGTAATCTCGAAGACAACACCGTACCTGTCCCACCTCCGTGTCCGGATTTTGCAGCGCGACTGCCGCGACGACCTTGAGCTCAGGGAGGTCCCGCACGTGGTGGTTACAGACGGCCTGACCCTATCTTGTCGAGCTGCAGCAGCAGCAGCCTCGTCAGCCGCTCGTTACGAACACGGGGTAAACAAATGTCCGTCGGTGAGGTGACAGCACGTCGCGCACAGGGTGGTTGAACAGAACCTAGGCTGGCTGTCTACCGTCCGCTCCTGGGGTGTCAGCACTGCAGGCGCAGCGCACCCCGGTGTATTCGTGTATGGTTGAGGTTCGGCTTTTAGCACCGCCGGATTAAATGCCAGGTCTTATTTGCTGCGACCACCTTCAGCATATTGGACTCCGGATAGTGCGGTGATGAGATACGTTACTGCACGGCCCACTATTTCAGGAACACCTCAGCTGTATTCTGTGAATTGAAGGCCGCGCCATCCGACCACGAAGGCTCCGGCATTCCGGCTATGCGAGCATAGTTTAATCCAATATATATATATATATATATATATATATATATATATATATATGTGTGTGTGTGTGTGTGTGAATTGTTTCGTGTTTTTGGCCTCCGGGTCACGTGGAGGTCGACCCTGTGTCATGAAACATAATCAGCCCGATGTAGATTCGTATGACGAGTCAAATAGTGTATGTTTCCTTGATATTGGAGCATATTTAAGGGTCCAAGAACTTTAAGTGCATTGCTTCCTGTTTTGTTTCACTTCTGGTTCACGTGGAGGTCAATCCAGCGTCATGAAAGGGATTCAGGCCGACGTAGACTGGCATGACGAGTCGAATGGTGTACCTTTCATTGCGATGGGAGCATAGTTAAGGGCAAAAGGGTTTTCAGTAACTTTTGTGGCACTGATGATAAAATACTGAATGTTGTTTTTTTTGCATGTTTTTAAAGAAAGACTTACGAAATTTTGATTTCTGGTAGAGCTTTCCATGATAATTACAGTGGTATGCATTTGGTGTGGCTGTGTGCAGTAGTTTGGGCGTGAGACATGCTTTAGTGAAAACCGGAAAACTTTCAGTACTATAGCATTTCCCGTAAAAATATTACCCTACCCACTTCAATGCCGCATTGTGATAAGGTCATGCATCAGAAGTAAAACCATCTGGCCAAGTCATGTAGAGCGGTGGTAACGTTACGCAATCCTACCAGACACCCGCAATCCTTGTATTGATATGGTCTTGCGCTAAGCGACTCGGGAAACATTCATAGAGGTCCTCATTAGCTTTACCACGGGCGCGGCCGCGCTGTGTTGGTCGTGCCAGGGCTGGGTGGTGAATACGGCACCAGCGGTCGACGTAGTCAGTGGAAACCGGATTTCCAGTAGCTCAACAGCTGGCATTAGCTGCCGTCTCTTCTGCAAGCAACCCTGTATTTCGTCGTAGCAACCGGCTGCCAGCGGTCAACATCGACAGCCGGGCAACAGGCCCCGCAAAATAAACTCGGGCCGGTACAATCGCTTTGGAGTCCCGGATGTGACAGAGACCCGCAAAATCGCGTAGGGCCCGGGAAAAAACGTGCGGAGGCCAGAAAGAGTTGCGCCGGGTCCAAACAAATTTCGCAGGGACCACAATTTGCACCGGGACCCGAAAAAGCGATCCAGACTCAGAACAGTCCAATGTCCCGAAAAAATCGCGTCAAGCACAGCAAATTAACATTGGGTCCACAGCAACTTACGCCTGAGCCCCGAAGACTCGCGCCTAGTCCCGAAGAATTGCGCGGAGGCTGTGAAAAATCGCACCGAAACCCCAAAATCACGATGAGGCACCAATAATTATCGTCGGGTGTCCCAAAAATGTGCATTGATCCCCAATTAAATACAGCGGGGCCCAAAAAATCGCAACGAGACTTGAAAAAACCCGGGCTCTCAAAATTAGGCAAGCACCGCGAAAAAAATCAATCCAGTTATGCATATGGTAGCGCAGGAAATTGTGTTACGAGATGCTTGTGTGTCACAATCCGTATTGGGGAGCATAAGCATACTTGTGCACGATTTTTTTTAGAAGCGAGGCATGGAGACTTCATAAGCACACCAAGAAATACGATGTCGATGCTTCCTGGATCTATTAAGTGTTCAGAAAGTGGTATATTTCACCCTATTTCATGAGTAGTTTATCACTGTATATTGATCACAGATGGCATATGGTGTGACACAGCGAGCAATACCGATAGCCCTCGCGGCATATACCGATTGTTTAAATATCACACTCGCTGAAGTGTGAACACTTCAGGTCAAACATGATCATTGTAAAAGTATGAGCGGTTAGAAATTGTAGCTACCTACTTTATGTATTCAGTGATTCTAGGATGCGTCGTTGCAAAGCTTCAAGACTGTTACGAGCAGACCAGCAGTTGATTCCTTCCAGCACTCGATTAGTCTCTAAGAATTTGATCCCACTCGGAACTAAAACAATGCTTGCCGGCACCCACGCTGCGTGTATTTACCAATAATTGTGCCCGAGATGAGTGAATCCGAACTGGCAGCATCACTTCCAGCTGAAGAGGACCAGGCCCGTTGCTCAGTTGCCTTATGGTCGTAGCATGAATCAATTTTCTCCCCAAGAAAGAAAATCGACACCTACATGTTGGTCGACAGCACGGCACCACGTTGTGTGAAGTGAGGGTATGTTAGGAGTATTACCGAACAACCACAAATATGTGTCACTAGCGCACCAGTGGGGCTGCTATCGAGCTGTCTCTCATGCCATACAAAATGACCACCACACCCCTGCCACAACCTCCAATGATTGATTGGTTGTTGGGACTTAGAGGTGCACCGACGAAGTGATATACCTCTCGATGGAATGGGCGCACTCAGCATGATACCATACGGTAATCGCTTGTACACCAGTACTTGTGCGTCACGCAGACTCCATCGAATCCTTCAATAATGCTCAGGAAAACAGCTGAATATGCATAACGCCAGTCATTGATCCCATCACTGCTATTCACTACCGTCAGTTGCTGCTGCTACTTGGTGTGTGGGCCAGCTCCTGTCACAGCTGCCACGGCTCTGAAGGCCAGCCTTTCTCCTCCCCTCTTCCTTCCATCGCGAACAGAGTGGATGCCCTTCCGCACACGTGAGCCAAAAACTTCTCTCAATTAAGACTACATTTATTCATTCCTCGCCTTCCGAACGATTCTTAGCTAGTCCGTACCAAAATAAGAAAGCGTCACAAGACATCGAAGTTGCACGGCGCCTCCGTGATATCGCGGTGTCGACCCAGCCCAGTCAGCGAGGGGGAGGGAGGGGACTCTACCACCTAGGTACCGTATGCCGCTCAAGTCAAGGGAACAGCCGGGGACATGGAATATGTATGGGTGTGGCCTCGGATGGGAGTGGGCATGATACTGACACACAACGCAATGATGGTCTTAACGCAAGAGTGAACACGCAGGCAGTACTAAGACATCCAATGAAGCGCCGTGGCGGGCATTATCGCCGCTACCGCCAACTTCCGTTCGCCGATCGGACGCTGGACTGCGGCGCCCACCAGACGTCCCGCTGTCAGGTATCTGCAGCTGGTACACACGTCGATCCGACTAACGGCACAGGCGCCACCACTAAAACAAGCGAAAAAAAGCTTAAAAGCAAACACATGCGGAGAGAGCTACCCCTTCACGTTCATCCAAATACCGGTAGCAAGCGAAAGGCGACCAGCCAGCGGGCTGAGTTGTAATCGGGTCGCAGCCGTGCCGGCAAGAGAGCAGACGCTCCCGCCGGCAGCCACGCTCGGTGCGCCGCAGGCAGTGGTCGGCCGGTGGCTCGCGGCGAGCCCGTGCCAGAGAGACAGCAATAGGCGTGCAGCACGGGACCACACCGGCCGAGTGGAGCGCGCAGAGTTGGCTATGAACGATGACGGCGATGGAGTGTCTCGCGACCTGGCGACACAGACAGCTGGTCATCGCGCTTTACGATGGAGTATCTCGCGACCTGGCGACACAGACAGCTGATCATCGGGCTTTACGATGGAGTGTCTCGCAACCTGGCGATACAGACAGTTGATCATCGGCCTTTACGATGGAGTATCTCGCGACCTGGCGACACACACACGGGCAGCTGGTCATCGGGCTTTACGACGCTTCAGACTGGCACGCAGCATCAACGTCGTCAATCCCTCACGCCGACTAATCGCGGGCGAAGAGCAGCGACAGGCGGGACTCGAATCGCCAACCTTTCGGTTGGGACACGCCTATCCGGAATATGTGCCGTGCGCGCAGTGACAGTGAGGTGAGAGCCTGCTCTGCGGATGGTGCCGGGGCGAGGTGACGCTGGACACCATCTGTGTCTGGCCTGACGTCTCAACCGACTGTGGTCGACTGTCAAGAGGCCAGACCAGGCCAGACCAGACAAGCATCGGTCGCTGGCCACAATCACAGTCGAGTGTGTGGCACACCGATCACCAAACGGCAACACTAACGACCAGTGCCGGGACAACCACAACCAGGTCATGCCAGGTTGGCCCTTCACAGTACTGTGTTCTGTGTAAAACGCTGCCACTCCTCTGATTTCGGTCCACAGCTGAAACAGCTGTACTTTTTTTCAATATCGATAAGGAACATGCCACAGTACTAAATCGGAATGCTTGAAGCAACATCAAATATTTTCCGGCTACAATTATACGAGCATTGCTCGACAAGCTTCGTAATATTCGGAACAAACACATGACGCAGCCTGCTTCAGCTTTCCCCAGTTCTGTTAGTCACCAACTCCATTAAATATTCATATTGGACACGTGACATCAGTAACCCTTATGGCACGACATGCACGACACGCACGCCCTGCATCCACCACTACCACGATAGTGAAACACAATCAGCACCCCACTCCAAGGCCGATTATCTGATGCAAGATACCGGCTGGACACATGTCACCGCACACTCCTGCCGGCATCACCGCACCCGGTCGGCAGCAGCGTACGTCGCATCTGGCAAACGCACCGCAAACAAAGTGACATTTTTGCACCTTGAGACCTTGGCAGAACACACCTTCGGACGTACAAGTTACACTGAGTTTACACCGGATATGGATCCACGTCACATAAAATGGCTTGAGTAGCAACGCCACCATTTAAATTCCAGTCAAAATATGGCAGGTGACTTCTTCAATTTCACTCAATGTACCTGTAATCGCTTGAAGCCCCACCTATGAATTGATCAACGTCAAACAAATGAGCTCGGTGCGAATGTATCGATAAATGCCAGTCACTTCCATCACGGTACAACGCAAAAGCCGCAACGAAGTTCAGCTGGCGACCACGGGTAGTTTATTATTCGCCTTTGGAGAAGCTCGGGCACTCATAAAAAATGCAAAACACGTTCTAAATTTAGCATGGTGATCCATGAAGGGTGACCCCTGATTCCAAAATACTTGATATATCACTTGCAAAATAACGCCTGAGCCATGTTGTAATGATGCACTAATGTAAGGGACAGCCGGCGCATGGTACTGATTACCTCAGATCTGCCTGGACATGGAGACTGACTGCCGTACACAAGCACCGCCTCCGCCCGCCGTGAATATTTCCGGCAAAACAACCACGACTATTGGCATAACACACGTCAGCCACAAATTTGCCTTGCAAATAAGAACAATCGTTGAGGATCCGCCGCTCTAGAGAAAATCAAATGTAATAGTGTCTCTCATGATTTGGAAACTCAGAGGGAAGATTGGTTTCCAATAGCTGCAAGTAAGCATGCACGAGGTTGGGACGTGTCAGCCACCACGGCTGCCGACTACTCGCTTCTCACCGTGTCCGGCTACTGGCGAATGGCCTTGCGGCCGCCGAAGAGGTTGAGGAGGCTCCAGTCACTACTGCGAGAGTCGTCCGCCGTGGCCTCAGTCTGTGAGGCGGGGGTCAGAGGTCAGAACGGGGTCGGGGGTTCACAGGATCAAGTCGGTCTAAAAAAGCATCGTCGAATAGAGTAAACCTAGAGACACCAGCGGGCAAAGGCCAGTCTAGATAGCTTACGAGTGCTTTATCAGTCTGGAGAGGCGCTGCCAGGTAAACACTCAGCATGGTAAGACACCAGTTGATTGTTAAACAGGCCATTGAGATGGGGGGGGGGCGGGTGATGGCTTGGTGATACAAGGCGGGCCGACTACAGAGTTATTTTGCGATTTGGGGGAAAGCCACAGTTGACAGTCAGCCTGGGAGTGTCGGGTCAATCACAGATGAGCTTGGGAGGGATCCCGGCTGAACGGTCGGTGTGACGGGTCCCAAAACCTCCTAGTTACTTCGGCCTTAGGGCGCACTGACAATAATTATCACAAAGCGCCCACGGTGTCTGAAAACCACCGGCTCGGTGTCCGGCAGCTGCGGCCGACGCCTCTGGTCAGCCCGTCACGGTCCGACCCGACCTGGCCACCCCTCCGTCACGGTCCGACCCGACCTGGCCATCCCCCCGTCACAGCCCGACCCGACCTGGCCAGCCCTCCGTCACGGCCCGACCCGACCTGGCCATCCCTCCGTCACGGCCCGACCAGACCTGGCCACCCCTCCGTCACGGTCCGACCCGACCTGGCCATCCCCCCGTCACAGCCCGACCAGACCTGGCCAGCCCTCAGTCACAGCCCGACCCGACCTGGCCATCCCTCCGTCACAGCCCGACCCGACCTGGCCATCCCCCCGTCACAGCCCGACCAGACCTGGCCAGCCCTCCGTCACGGCCCGACCCGACCTGGCCATTCCTCCGTCACAGCCCGACCCGACCTGGCCATCCCTACGTCACGGCCCGACCCGACCTGGCCACCCCTCCGTCACGGTCCGACCCGACCTGGCCATCCCCCCGTCACAGCCCGACCCGACCTGGCCATCCCTCAGTCACAGCCCGACCCGACCTGACCATCCCTCCGTCACGGCCAGACCCGACCTGGCCAGCCCCTGTCACGGTCCGACCCGACCTGGCCATCCCTCCGTCACGGTCCGACCCGACCTGGCCACCCCTCCGTCACAGCCCGACCCGACCTGGCCATCCCTCCGTCACGGCCCGACCCGACCTGGCCACCCCTCCGTCACGGTCCGACCCGACCTGACCATCCCTCCATCACGGCCAGACCCGACCTGGCCAGCCTCTGTCACGGTCCAACCCGACCTGTCCATCCCTCCGTCACGGTCCGACCCGACCTGGCCATCCCTCCGTCACAGCCCGACCAGACCTGGCCAGCCCCTGTCACGGTCCGACCCGACCTGGCCATCTCTCAGTCACAGCCCGACCCGACCTGGCCATCCCTCCGTCACAGCCCGACCCGACCTGGCCATCCCCCCCGTCACAGCCCGACCCGACCTGGCCGTCCCTCAGTCACAGCCCGACCCGACCTGACCATCCCTCCGTCACGGCCAGACCCGACCTGGCCAGCCCCTGTCACGGTCCGACCCGACCTGGCCATCCCTCCGTCACGGTCCGACCCGACCTGGCCATCCCTCCGTCACGGTCCGACCCGACCTGGCCACCCCTCCGTCACAGCCCGACCCGACCTGGCCATCCCTCCGTCACGGCCCGACCCGACCTGGCCACCCCTCCGTCACGGTCCGACCCGACCTGACCATCCCTCCATCACGGCCAGACCCGACCTGGCCAGCCTCTGTCACGGTCCAACCCGACCTGTCCATCCCTCCGTCACGGTCCGACCCGACCTGGCCATCCCTCCGTCACAGCCCGACCCGACCTGGCCATCCCTCCGTCACAGCCCGACCAGACCTGGCCAGCCCCTGTCACGGTCCGACCCGACCTGGCCATCCCTCCGTCACGGCCCGACCCGACCTGGCCATCCCTCCGCCACGGCCCGACCCGACCTGGCCAGCCCTCGTCACGGCCCGACCCGACCTGGCCAGCCTCTGTCACGGTCCGACCCGACCTGGCCAGCCCTCCATCACGGTCCGACCCGACCTGGCCAGCGCTCTGTTGCGACCCGACCCGACCTGGCCAGCCCGTCACGGTCCGACCCGACCTGGCCAGCCTTCGTCACGGCCCGACCCGACCTGGCCAGCCCTCGTCACGGCCCGACCCGACCTGTCCATCCCTCCGTCACGGTCCGACCCGGCCTGGCCAGCGCCCTGTTGCGACCCGACCCGACGTGGCCAGCGCCCTGTTGCGACCCGACCCGACCGGGCAGCGTGACGCACCTGCTGGCTGGTGAACTGGTGTTGCGTGGTGAAGCTGGCAGAGCGGTTCTCACGCTGCGACACACGCTGAGCGATCTCCTGTCGCACGGAACAGGGAGCGGGCTGCCGTCAGTTCCGGCCACATAACACAGACGCAGCACGCTAGTCGCCACGCTGGCCGCCGTGCGCACCTAGCCAGGCACCCCGACCACGGGCATCACACTTCCGTCCGACGCCACGTGCGACCATAACATATAAATACATATACATATATTATATATATATATATATATTCAATCCATTGGGCTACTCAGGGGTGCACAAAGACACGTGCAGATAAATGCATTTTCCAATTTTTAACTGCTGGCAGTTGGATAGAAAGGCACCAAAGCCCCATGAGTGGCATTTTGGATGCATGAAAAGGGCACTTCTTGCAGACTTTTGTGCAGATTTGCACATGTAATTTCGGTTATGGAAAATCCGAGAAAAAACACTAACCCTTGAGGCCAACTTAATCCGCCAAGTTCGTAAGTCATCTAAAGGCACTTCGACTTGCGAGAAACGTCAGCAAGGGGAACTTTTGACAGTAGTGGGGCATTCCACTCTGTGGGGTCATTCTGATCTACGAATGCTATCTCTGATATTCCCAGGCCGTGCGCTAGCCGTTCAATGGACAACCTGAGCTTCCAGGGAATAGTGAGCTGTCAAAAGGACATTCCATTCGACGGGCACCCATGACACCTCCATTTAGAGCATCATGGCCTGTCAGATAGGCAAATTGGCCTGCAATGGGTGCATGTAAAACGACAGTGCTGTGAGCCGCCACCATCGTCGACACGTCTGCTCACCTCTCCCTCCATGTCAAACAGTGTGGTGGTCATTTTGTCTGCGACGAACCAGGTCTGCCCCTTCATCACCAGCGAGTGCGGCGCGTCGTGTGTGGCGTTTGCCTCGGACGCCCACACGGTCGTCTCCTCGCCCGGGCCCAGCTTGATGGCGCGGTGGAACTTGTAGTCGGTCTCGTTATCATCTGCCTTGCGCACCAGCTGCATGCCACCGAGCGAAACCTGGCGGGTCGACACCTATGAGCGGCTGCGTGTACTACAGTTTGCGGAACACGCCACCGCACTCATAGAACAGCTATCGACGCTTGGCACTGTTCAACGAGACAATTGCGGATACTCACGAAGCGGCTGCATATACTTCATACATGCTACATCTGAAAGAAACACGAGAGTATTTTGAATGGTCGGAACCACCACTATATGTATTGTACGTCTTCAGCCCTCCATTCCTCCAAGTTACACCGCGGAACCCACTTGGCGTCACAATATTCGCCAATGCGTCAGATTGTGTGTATAGTTGGGATTTTTGGGCGCGTCAGCTGCTTCTGCCGCCGGTGGGACATACACAACTTGCACCTCGATGAAGTTTAGAAAACTTAAAACATAGAACATCGGAAATATTTACGCTTGGGGACTCGCTCAATATATCGGCAATATATTGGGCTCCTTCCCCAACTGATATTAGGAATTGAATGCAAAGCCTAGTCCCTATAGGGCCATCAATTTGATTGCATGCTAGGTTTATCAGATATATATATATATATATATATATATATATATAAATATATATATATATATATATATATATATATATATATATATATATATATATATATATATATATATATATATATATATATATATATATATATATATATATATATATATCTCTCTCTCTCTCTCTCTCTCTCTCTGATAAACCTAGCATGCAATCAAATTGATGGCCCTGTAGGGACTAGGCTTTGCATTCAATTCCTAATATCAGTTGGGGAAGGAGCTTTTTAGATAGCAACATATCTTAGTATTGGTATTTCTGTGGTTTGTAGCACAAGATCATACTGTGTGCATAGATACCATTTCACGCTTGTCATTGGTTTAATTCTTCCAACAGTGCAGTGCGGTGGTCAAATATACCAGTGGAAAGTGATTGAAAATCGTGAAACCCAGACATGTTTGGTCTCATTGTGTCAGTCTCATCAGTCAGTGTCATCATTGTGCCTCTTGATTTTCTGAATGAGAACACGTGACGAATTTAGTAAGGCGACAGCTGATGAAAAAATCAGGCACATAACACGAAAAATACTCTCTCCTAGCTTTTGTATTTAAAAAAATAAATTTTGTCCGAACACTTGCTGGGGTGGCTTTATGAACCAGGGTTCTATTGCTAAGCAGCTTGTTGCGTGAACCCTGGCCCCACCACCCGATCCATGAATTCTAGTTCAACGGCAGAATTTTTACCGTGAGTTTAACGTGCCGTCAATGCACCGACACGGCCGCCCCGGTAACTCGTCCCCGGCCTTACCGGGTCAGTTGCCAACTGACCCTCCCAGCTTCACGCGCTAAATGTGAGCGCGTGAAGCGACTCGAACCCTGCTTTGCCAGGACAGGGGAGACCAGTTCAGGCCAGCGCTCTAACCAACTGGCTTTTCCATACCTATGAGGCAAAGAAATTGTGTTCTCAACAGATATTCACCCTCCGACATGTCATTAGTCAATATTAGCCATTAGAATCGTGTGTTGCAAGCATACAATCAAAACATCCAATGGAAGGTCTCTATGCTCTGTTTGCATAGTAAAGTGAATTACGGCGAAATCCACTGCTAAGCTTACTTGAAATTACTGTTTTCTTCACGCATGGCAAGGTGTGATTATCCAGTGTCTAACTAATTTTTTTTAAATGATATGTGAAGACATCTATTGGGAATAATCATGCTGGGAATGGCTGACAAGATCGAAAGCTACAATAAAAACAACTTGCTTGAATAATTGAGTCATATTTATGATGTGGGCGCTACATAACCAGTAGCAGTTGATGCGCCCCTAAGCCCAAGCAATGAATCAATCAATCATATTTATGATGTAACGGATCAAACATGGGACTCCATGGATGGCCGCATTGTACTTGCGAACATCCAAGAAGATCCGCTGACCACCAACACCAGATATTCTGCACCTATCATAAAGCGTCGTCCCTGCCCCTTACACCGTATTCGCATTGCTTCGACGTTCAGTCGACAACAACCAACCAGTCGCACAGTACATACCCGAGTACACCAGTAACCATTAAGACGATCATTAAGTATAAAGGATACCCAACAATGGCGGTCTAGAGTCGAGGACCACTTTTTTGGCACGGTGGCACGATACGGCAACCGGTAAAATGGCGTGCGTACCTTTTGCTGTCACATTACAATTTGCCGTGCCAGTGCCGGCCTATCCTAAGGAACAAAATTACAGTAGATCTAAAATTGCCTTAATGCAGAACCCAAAGTTCCCAGATGGCAAGTGCAAAAGGTTTAAGAATAGATATCTGGAGGAGCCTCGATTTGTAGAGATTGTGCTGATTTAGTCATTGTGTAAAATGCTTTGCAGTTCTGTTCTTGTTTGCTTCATCAATAATTTATACTGCTTAAAATGGCTCTTTTATTGTTTCGTGCTTTGTGGCGTGCAACCATTCAGCTTGCCGTGCCGTGTCAGAATGTGTTGCGTCCGTGCCGTGCTCAGTGCCAGTTTCTGGAGAGAAGTGGCAACTCTGGTCCAGAGCACCACCGCCAACACCCACCTCTTTGCTGGACTTGTTCCGCAGCTTGACGAACTTGCCGTCAGCGCACTCGTCGACGATCTCCACGTCACCGTGGCACGTGTTGGCCACGGCGAAGCCGGTGTTGGTTGATTCCTCAGACTCGAGCACCATCCGCTTGCGCTTGCCGCCGCGGCTGCCTACGGGCGTGGCCCGCGAGCGGGATGCCGACGAGCTGACCGACACCTCAACCACGTGGCGGCCACCCGGCGACATCTTCAATCTGTCGGCCAATCCCACTGGTGACCGGCCGGTACAGGACAGAGAATGAGAAGTTGCCTGCAGAACTGGTGACCGGCCGGCACAGAATGGAGAGGGACGCTGCCTGCAGGACTGGTTACCGGCCGGCACAGGACGGAGGAAAGGGGATGCTGCCTGCAGGACTGGTTACCGGCCGGTACAGGACGGAGGGAAGGGGATGCTGCCTGCAGCACTGGTTACCGGCCGGTACAGGACGGAGGGAAGGGGATGCTGCCTGCAGGACTGGTTACTGGCCGGTACAGGACGGAGGGAAGGGGATGCTGCCTGCAGGACTGGTTACCGGCCGGTACAGGACGGAGGGAAGGGGATGCTGCCTGCAGGACTGGTTACCGGCCGGTACAGGACGGAGGGAAGGGGATGCTGCCTGCAGGACTGGTTACCGGCCGGTACAGGACGGAGGGAAGGGGATGCAGTCTGCAGGACTGGTGACCGGTCGGCACAGGACGGAGAGAAGGGAATGCTGCCTGCAGGACTGGTTACCGGCCGGTACAGGACGGAGGGAAGGGGATGCTGCCTGCAGGACTGGTTACCGGCCGGTACAGGACGGAGGGAAGGGGATGCTGTCTGCAGGACTGGTGACCGGCCGGTACAGGACGGAGGGAAGGGGATGCTGCCTGCAGGACTGGTTACCGGCCGGTACAGGACGGAGGGAAGGGGATGCTGCCTGCAGGACTGGTTACCGGCCGGTACAGGACGGAGGGAAGGGAATGCTGCCTGCAGAACTGGTGACCGACCGGTACAGGATGGGGACTGTGTACAGAGCCGGTGACCGGCCGGCACAGGACAGAGAGGAGGCTGCTTGTGGGACTGGTGATTGGCCGACACATGAGGGGTGCTATCTACGGGGCTGACGAGCGGCCGGCATAGGGGGGCCGGTGCTGCTGTCTACAGGGCTGGCGAGCGACCAATCTGAAGGGACTGTAGACAGGGTTGGCGAGCGGCCGGTACAGGGGTGGCTGTCCACAGAGCTGGCGAGCAGTCGGTACAAGGGTGGGGGAGGCTGTTTACAGGGCTGGCGAGCGGCCGGTACAGGGGTGGCTGTCTACAGGGCTGGCGAGCGGCCGGTACAGGGAAGGCTGTCCACAGAGCTGGCGAGCGGCCGGTACAGGGGTGGGGGAGGCTGTTTACAGGGCTGGCGAGCGGCCGGTACAGGGGTGGGGGAGGCTGTTTACAGGGCTGGCGAGCGGCCGGTACAGGGGCGGGGGAGGCCGTCTACAGGTGACAGGCACGAACATCACTCGTGGTCGTCTGATGGCATATGCAAAATTACTTTGGTACTTTATGTGCCATATGTAATACAAACTGCAAGATAAAACACAAACCACCCGCCTGCTTGCCAAAATACAGAACATACGCGGCCCATGACTTGCAGGCGCAGCTACAACCGGCGTGAAGAGTCACACTGTTGTGCTGCCGCCACGAGCAGCACGTACCTGGCCTCCTCCGACTCGAGCAGTTTACGATAGGCGGCAATCTCGATATCCAGAGCAACCTTCATGTCCAGCAGGTCCTGGTACTCTTGCAGCTGCTCCTGCATCTGCTTCTCCAGACGGTATATCTCGTCAGACTTGAACTGCAGCATCGACGCCGAAGATTTCCGTTCATCGTCCAACTGAAAAGGATGACGTCAGATCTAGTCAATGCATGGCATAAGACAAGCATTGTAGCACACTGCATTAAAATAATGTACCAATACCACTGCTATTTGTGCATGGTTATACTTGTATTGCACATCATTTTCTTCAACTTTGTTTAATGACAGTGGAAGGAAAAATAAGTTTCTGTCAGGAAGTAATTATTTCTCTATCGTCAGGCTCCCATAGTAAAATATCCCAAACTGAACCATGCACAAGCTCTTAAAATGCACTTCACGCTAGGTTCATAATCCAAATAAAACAGCAAATTTCAGCCACGGACAAAGTTTGATTATTTCATCTTTTACTAATATGTAACACACTGCCGACCAAATGCAAGATTTTTCACTATTCTATATTAGATTAGCAATGCAAAAGTAAATATTCCTGATTATTCCAATTTCACATTACTACAACCCCTAAGCAGGGTAGATTCAAGGAATTATCACGTAGGGACCATGCCCGAAGAGGCGCCTTTGCCTTCCGAGGGGCGCTTCTGGATGACAAGTTCGAGAGAGATGCATTCGAGCCTTCCCGTAGGGGCACTTTTTCCTCTCAGAGGAGCGCCTCTGGCTGAAAAAAAAAATTGGACCGGGTGCACCCTAGCCGTAACACCATCAAATGTGCACAACATCTGATGCACTTAGGCTTACTGCTACCACACAAGTAGCTGTGTGATACTGGTATGTCCGATGAACAACCGGAACACGACGATCTCTTTTCACCTGTTTTTCCGTGAGCAGGAAGACCACTGAGCGAGGTGGGTTTCATCGCTGTTAGTTTGTTACTAGCAAGGCATCCCAGATGGATTGTCAGGTCTTAAGCAGGTACATTAGATTTGCTGGATGGAAGTCCCAGGCAAAAAACGGAAGTGATCGCGTGTACGGAACATGTATAGTATGCTTCATCGTCGCACCGGTGAGCTTCCCCAATATTCCCACGTGGGTCGGAATCCAGCAGAGAGCTACCGTTTCCTCAGGTGATGTAATGGCGGTAAGATGGGTTAAAATGTACCGTAAAAGGGGTTGACCGGAGTGCCATCAAAGGCAAAAGGCTGCTCCGGGTCAGATAAACTAGTGCTTCGTCAGATACTTTGACATAACACAAAGCCCTGCTGATTATAAGCTCCCACGAAAACGCAAATGTACGTGGACGCAGGGGAGAGTGGTCGCGTCAGAGCCACCGACAAAAGCATTTCCTACGTCCACTTTGATTCGGAGACCATCTGTCACAGTGGTGGTGCATCCCTGAAATGACGTGTTCCAGAGCAATTAATCGAAGCTCGTGATGGATAATGCTCCTCTTATGATACTTCAGAGGGCAACATCAACAGCCAGCGAAGTTGGCTCCCACGGAGGAATCTGCACATGCTCGGCTTGCCAGGTTGTTCCAGTCGAGCACCGCACTCTTTAGGACTATCGCACATTCGGGTATAGAAAGGGACAACGCCGCAGCAGTGGTAAGTGGTCTGGAAAAAACAACGGCAAACGAGGCAGGGGGCGTACTTCGAATTTGTCGGATTGTCCGGGAATTGTTGCAGCACATATTACGCACATTCCCAATCTCACTGCGATAATGGGGCGGCTCGTGGACCTCCGAGATGAGACTCGGAACGGAATGGCACTTGCGAAGAGTAGTATGATTTGAGACAAGTCTACGTTTGCTGGTGGTAGCAGTCCCGTCATAGATAAAACAATTCAAAATCAAGCTGGGAATGGTGATGGGATCAGTGCAACAATAACAATGACATCTTGTCTGTATAGCAGGCCGTGTGATAAGCACACTTTAAAATGTTCAGATCCTTCGAACAGTTCTGGTAAAGTATGCTAAAATGATCCTTGTAGCTTAGCTGACCGCCGAAGTCGACACCTAACCTAACACCACCTACCACAGGTTACAGGATACTGTAGCGGGAGTTGAACCGAAGGCCCATTCGATGGCAACGCCGGCGACAAAAATGCAACCAGTTTAGACGTTGAAAATCTCAAACAATTTGTCGTTCTCCATAATTCAACGCGTCTCAACGCAAACTGGAGTCGTGGTTCCATGGACGGCAAACCGGCTGTGCCGCACCATATGGCGAAGTTCTCAACGAAAATGTAGTGCCCCATCCCAGGGAAGGCATTGCCTACGTCGTTTATCACAAAGAAGAGCGTTCCACTTAGGATATGTCCGTGGATAATGCCGCTCATCTGTAAGGACCTGTCCACACAACCGGTGGTCAACTCTGACACGAAAGGTTCGGTCAGCCAGGACGTGTCGCAAAAATGTACCCACCGATCCACGGATGCCATGTTTGGGCACCCCTAAAGGTGTCCCGTATCGGCAAATCGCATAATAAACAGTCACAATGTCAAGGATGGCTCCAACGTGATGATTATCATTAAAAGCTGCACGCGCAGTAGTGTCGAGGGTTAAAATGTGATCCACAGAACTAGTGTTTCCAAAAATTATATTGCGTCTTTGAGAAAAAAAAATCGTATCGTTCAAAAAACCATTAGGTGTGACATTTCCCATCATTTCCATGGGCTTGCACAATGTCGAAGTGACAATGGTCGGTAGTGGAGCGGCTCCAGGCCACTTTTGCCTGGCTTTAATTGGGACGATCGTCACCTCTCGCCAGACCAGAGGAAACCCACCTTTCCCATAAGGACTGGAAACTAGGCCTGGCACAGAACAGTGCAGGCAGTTATGGACAGGTGTGCCGTTACCTGCCGCTCCAGGTAAATGATGGGACGAGATACCATTGGATACCAGGCATGGCCCACAACAGCACAGATAACACAAGCAGTGTGCTGTAACATACTGCTCAAGGTCACTGAGGGGCTGATATACCACTGGATACTAGGCCTGGACAACAATATACAGGCAGTACAGACAGATGCGCCGTTACCTGCCACTCCAGGTCATTGAGGGGCTGATATACCACTGGATACTAGGCCAAGACAATACACAGGCCTTACAGACAGATACGCCGTTACCTGTCGCTCAATGTCATTGAGGGGCTGATATACCACTGGGTACTAGGCCTGGGCAACAATGCACAGGCAGTACAGACAGATGCGCCGTTACCTGCAGCTCCAGGTCACGGATGCGAATCGTCAGTGTGGCGTTGGTGCCCTCCAGTGCGCTGATCTTGCCACTGAGACCGTCGATGCGCGCCTTGGTCTCACGCAGCTCCAGCAGTGTGCTGGCCGTCGACGATTGGTTGCGCGCCTGGGCGCTGCGTAGGGACTCCAGCTGTTACAAAAGAAGCATTGCTTCAGATCATCCAAACCTAGAAACTAGTTCCAAGGCTGCTCTCGAGGGCGCTATAAAACGTGCCGGCTATATCCTCAAGACAAATTTGTCTTTAGGGTTTCTAAAAACAATGCTGGACAATGGTGGCAGATGTTACTTGTCAGCTCGCACGAACTCCAACACAGAAGTGTCGACAGCACCAGTCGGACCCAAGGTGTAATCCTTGCCAATGTTGAAATTTCACACAAAAACTGACCGTTCCTTCAAATGTTCTGCACCTGCTAAACTTGCAGCTGCTATTAAGCACCAAACACGGAAAATATTAATTAGACATTGCAATGAAAAATAGATCAATATGAAAACGTTGGAAAAACTAAGCGTAGACATCATGATCTTGAAAGAATCACGCGGATTTTTTTCCCGCTAATTCCACCAGCGACCGCAGTGGCTTTTTGGCAGTTCTGATTGCAAACGGTCACGTCATGCCCTTACTGATGATCAGATAGCGCGCTGTTCCATTGCACGAGACCAACGAATAGATAATTAAATACCCACGAGTGGCGCGCCAGCAACGTCCATTGTCAGCAATGAGCTGAGCTTCCTGCGTCGCGCTGGATTGGTCACCTCACCCTACCTTGTTCTCGTAGATGTTCTCGATCTCATCCCGGTTTGCCTTCATCTGCAGCTCGTACTGGTCGCGTAGCTCATGCAGCGATTCGCGCAGTCGCGCCTCGTATTCGGAATGCAGCTGGCCGTCCAGCTCGGTGATCTCCTCGGTCTTCTTGGTGCGTGTCTCGGTCAGCTGTTCCTCGTACACCTGGTCGATACAAGGTCATGCTGAGGTCAGCTGGTGCAGGTACGGCTGGGACAAGGTTGTAAAGAGGTTAGCTGGTCTTAGACGTGGCCTGGATCAGGTCATACAGAGGTCGCCTGGTCTCAGATGTGATCAGGACAAGGCCATATAGGTCAGTTGGCCTCCGACGTGGTTGGGACAAGGAATGCAGAGGTCAGGCAGAGGTCACGTATGAGGGTCAGATTCCTTCGAACAAATCATAAAAAGCACTATTCGTAGAGTGCGGGAGGGGGTGCCCAGCGAAACTCGCGACAAGGTCGAGCAATCGACACATGTCAGGCTATGGCCTCTCCTGCAGCGAGCACAGAATCTGGCACCATTTCGCGACGGAAGAGTTGTGGGCTGTGCAACCGCGCCTTCTTGGCAGTGCATAAGGACATGCATCTTTCTGCGTCCAATATTCGCGTAATTGGTAAGAAGGTATAATTAAGCAAGATAATTTTTAGACATTTCGGCTCTAAGCATTCACATTTGGGACGCATGATCCATATTTGGTAGAGAAGCCTGATCGCGGAAAAATTACGTCAGTTTTACCGAAATTGGACTCACCGGCCGAATATCGTGTGTATTTATGTATTTCATACTGACATGCACTATCCCGAATTGTCGATATTAGTATACCTAGATCTCATCCTGTGTCTCACATCCGTCCCGCCCAGCTTGCGCCGCGTACAACCGTTCAGCGCGGCACCCTCCATCGGATTGATACCAGCAACACAGTCGCTCGGCCTCAGGGCACGCAGATCGCGTGGAATTACGACATAGCCACATGACCGTGGCATGACCGTCAGCGCGGTTGGCTGACTGGCCCTCGGACGCTCCGGTGGAAACGCTCCGGATAAGTTCCGCCATAAAACGTGTCCATTGAATACAAAAAGCGCCTACTTGAAACAAAATATTGTAGACAACTGAAAAGAATGAACATTAAAAGACCAGGGCAACGTATGACTGAAATAATTTGAACTTAACCCGCGCACGTCCGGGGGGGGGGGCAGATATCTGCCCCCCCCCTGCGGTTTTTCCTACTTTGCCGCCATACTAATCGGGTTAGCAAGGCCAAACCTCGCACGGCTGCTCATTGGTCTTTTCTGCATATCCTCAAAAAAAATTTGACCCTGGGTCATCTCAAGTAAGGTCACCAGGTCAGGCGAAGTGACCCAACATCCCTCGGAGTTCTAGGTGGCATCACTCCCACAATAATTGGGCGATTGATTTCAAACTTATATCACGTCATGATCTTATCAGGGACTATAATATGTATATCACGTTTTTTTCGTAGCATTGACCTGAGGTCAGGTCGTGGCCATGGCTTCCCCCATTATAGGCCTACGGTAAAATATACAAATGTTTCCTGGTTACATATTTGCTCTCGAAATGACCTCGAACGGTTATGGCGTGTAGTTCGAAGCTATTCTCAATGTTACCGCTGACATTTTTGCTCATTGACCTCACCAAGGTCAGCTGAGGTCACCTGAAGTCACTAGCACATTTATGCGCATTACATCGCACTGCATTGAGCTAGAAGGCTGAAATTACCGTCATTGTGCTTGTATCGCCAAGACGTGTCGATTGATACATTACATGACCTCCCTAGTCTACCCCATGACCTTGACCTGAGGTCATAGTTTCGGTGACCCATCTGTTGACCTGACCTTAAATTACACAGCGTATGTCAATAGCACATTTCAAGGGCTGTCGAATAGCGTTTGCAGTTTGTTTATATCTGTTACAGGTCCTGAGATATGTGCCAATATCTGAGGGTACCACCCGATCTGGTCGAATTTGACCTATGATGACCCAGTGACCTGAGCGAGAAAATGGCCGAAATACTTTCGATAGAGCTTATCACCAGCTATCCAAAGCCGTTTTCCGTTTGTCGCTACCTAGCATAGTTCTGGAGATCTTAGGGGGGGCAGACATCTGCCCCCCCCGGACATGCGAAGTTGGCGCGGACCGCCGGACGTGCGAGTGTTAAAACGCCCCAGCAAAGCAGTTATTGAGGAAAATGAGACTGCCAAGCCTGGTCGTTTTGAAGAAGTTTTGTCGCATAGACGCTTAAGTACACACGTTCGGGCTCCATCCACGCTCGCACTTAGAAGGAGAGGAACGGTTCCTAGAATTCCATGGCATAAATCTCCGAAATTAGGCAGATTGAAGTTGCCGGCTGTTGATGAACTTGAATGTCATGAAAGCTGATTCCGTATGCCGAAACTAATGTTGTTGGTGGTGGTTTGGTGTTTTAGAGCGCAGCCGACTATCGGGTCATTTTGAGTTATTTTATATTTTCTCTATAAGAAAAGCTGTTTGTTTGTGTGTTGAAGAACCAACATTTCCTCCAGAACGAACTCCTAAATTTACGTCGAAACCAACAACAAATACAAGTTTGCTTTGACCTCGAAGAGTTGTCGATCGTGAAATATGACTGCATTTATTGCAGTCATATTGCATTACTGTATTTCTACATTTCATTTTGATATTACCATGAAGATTTTCTGTTAAAACTGTTTTCAATCATTTTGTCACGTTTTGTATGTGATATTGTTGACGTCCTTCGACGTCACAGGTGCTTTTGACGTCTTCCGTTTCTACTTCATACAAAGTTAATTCCAGAACACTGCCCTGAACACTTCTTGATATATGTAAAACCTTGACGTGGTGGGTTGTCCTATGTGTGACAGAATGCACTCACGCTGGTTTTGAACTCGAGTTCCTCCTTCAGGCTCTGGCAGCGGTTCTCCATGTCGACACGAGCCAGTGCCTCCGACTCCAGCTGCTTCCGCACCTCCTCCAGCTGCTTCTTGAGCTTATGCAGGTCGAACTGCGCATGCTGCAAAGGGGAAAACATGGCACTAGTCAACACAACGGAGGCTGCCAAGCTAAGGATGACGCTGTGTTAACAGGGTCAGATGGTTTATTAAATCAGCATGTTCGAGGTGTCGAAAAGTCTGTACGGTCACGTAGGATAACACGCAGTAAAACCAGCGACACAATATAGTATAATAATACTGGCGGCAGACTGCATAGTCAATGGGGCATGGCAGAAGCGTACGCCTTTGTTAACAAACCCATCCGTGGTGATTTATGGTGGCAATCTCTGTCACTGGGGCAGGGCAGCATCGTACGCTTTGGTTAACACAGCCATGCACAGGCAGCTGTACCTGGCAGGGTGTAGATATTATTCCAAGTCTACCAGCGGTCGAGCTGGGGTTGATCCAGGAACTTTCCTGGTGACGTTCCTATCTTCCTGGAGTGACACCCTATCGCCCGCGGGGGGGGTACTTGGGTTCTTTTTTACGACGCATTCAACCGCTAGGTCATTTATCGTCGCCAACCTCTCATTTGGTCGATTGGTCGCGGGTGGACTCGGCAAATGCCGTCGGTTGTGAGATTCGAACCCACAATCCTGCGATCAAGAGTTCGACGTTCTACCAACTGAGCTACCACGGCCCGTCTCCCGAGGGGCGTCACTACAGGAGTCCCTTACCATATTCGCACTAACGCTAAACGAGTGAATACTAGCATTCGTGAATCTCGCAATTGATACGGTTTTTAGCCGAACAAGTGTACGAGTACCCCATGAAGAGCAGACAGTGAATGAGGCGCCGGTGACACGGCTATAGCGGACCAAACATTCCACTGATTCCTCATCGCTCTCCGATAAGTACACCAAACACCTCAACATGCACATCACCGACATTGTCCCTTTCAACCACCAGCGATCCCTCTCTTCTCCATATGGGCCAAGTCGGCAACGCATGCTGACAACGTTGGATAATTAACACTTCTTCGAACACTTCCGGTTCCGGCGTCACCACACCATCTCCATCAACCATCAGCACCGGGGTCACTTCGTAATTCCTGCACACCATCACCAGTCACCACTCCATCCTCTCCCACCGGCATCAGTCACCTCACCATCCCCATCCACCAGCAACACCACACCATACCCACTCACCAGCACCAGTATGGGCGCTGTATGGCCAACGCAGTCGATGCGCCCCTGAGCCCAAATAGCAAACAAACAACACCAGCACCAGTCACCACGCCATCCCTGCCAACTGACACCAGCCACAGCACCACCCCCATCCACCAGCACCAGTCACTACACCATCCCCGTCCATCTGCGCTAGCCACCACACGAGTTTGGCAGTGTTGCGGTACCTTGAGCTCGTCGTCGGCCTTGGTCTTTTCCTGGAGAGCTTGACTGAGGCGGCTCTCCTGATCGCGGATCTGGGAGTCCTGCAGTCTCAGCTGCTTCTCGGCATTCTCCAGCTCGCGCTCTCGGCGCATCAGCCTGCCAGCACGAAACGTGTCAGATAGCTATATCTGGGTGGGGAGTGAACGAAGCACATAGCTCGGTCTGGCTGGAGAGTGAAAGTGGCAAAGTGCGGCACATGGACAGGTGTGGGTCAGGAGCGAACGTGACATTGTGCGCCACATGGATAGGTGTGGGTCAGGAGCGAACGTGACATTGTGCGCCACATGGATGGGTGTGGGTCAGGAGCGAACGTGACACTGTGCGCCACATGGATAGGTGTGGGTCAGGAGCGAACGTGACATTGTGCACCACATGGATAGGTGCGGGTCAGGAGCGAACGTGACACTGTGCGCCACATGGATAGGTGTGGGTCAGGAGCGAACGTGACACTGTGCGCCACATGGATAGGTGTGGGTCAGGAGCGAACGTGACACTGTGCGCCACATGTATAGGTGTGGGTCAGGAGCGAACGTGACATTGTGCGCCACATGGATAGGTATGGGTCAGGAGCGAACGTGACACTGCGCCACATGGATAGGTGTGGGTCAGGAGCGAACGTGACACTGTGCGCCACATGTATAGGTGTGGGTCAGGAGCGAACGTGACAGTGTGCGCCACATGGATAGGTATGGGTCAGGAGCGAACGTGACACTGCGCCACATGGATAGGTGTGGGTCAGGAGCGAACGTGACACTGCGCCACATGGATAGGTGTGGGTCAGGAGCGAACGTGACACTGTGCGCCACATCGATAGGTGTGGGTCAGGAGCGAACGTGACACTGTGCGCCACATGGATAGGTGTGGGTCAGGAGCGAACGTGACACTGCGCCACATGGATAGGTGTGGGTCAGGAGCGAACGTGACACTGTGCGCCACATGTATAGGTGTGGGTCAGGAGCGAACGTGACAGTGTGCGCCACATGGATAGGTATGGGTCAGGAGCGAACGTGACACTGCGCCACATGGATAGGTGTGGGTCAGGAGCGAACGTGACACTGCGCCACATGGATAGGTGTGGGTCAGGAGCGAACGTGACACTGTGCGCCACATCGATAGGTGTGGGTCAGGAGCGAACGTGACACTGTGCGCCACATGGATAGGTGTGGGTCAGGAGCGAACGTGACACTGTGCGCCACATGGATAGGTGTGGGTCAGGAGCGAACGTGACACTGTGCGCCACATGGATGGGTGTGGGTCAGGAGCGAACGTGACATTGTGCACTACGTGTACGGACTGTTCACACATGAAAAAGAACGATGACGATAAAAGCGAGATGACGATAGAGTTAAGAGGGCTCACTGGCAAAGCTCATCGGCACAAAATGTTAGTTGGAGACGCTTCAAGTGCGCACCTCTAAAATAATTGATAATTAATACAAATACTTTTTAAAAAAGACGAATAATACAATAATTTAAATAAACGGTTGCTAGCAGCAACAAACTTTGTTCATTATTCGGGATATATGACCTTTGGTGATTAGCGATTCGGAAATATATAGTTTGTTTTTCAAAGGCCGGTTCCCATCGAAGGAAGGATGTGCTGTCTGTCGGATGGGGATCGGAATAGGCAACAATTATTCCCGTAAACACGCCAGTCCCACTATTATGCTGTCACTTGATCTGAGGCCAGCTTTGCAAACGAACACTTATCGGAGATCATGACATGGCCCGACACTTGAACGGAAAAAGAAAAACCGAGGTTCGGAAAATAATTATTGCCCAAAACAAGATCACGCTTGCTCGCAAAAATAAAACTTTTTCACAGAAGAAAAGCTGCCCTATAGGTTAGCTACATAAGCGTATATGTACGCCATTGTTTACCACTGGAGAGTTCTAGGCATCTTGATCATCGCTAGCAATACAAGGGCTACTCTGCACCAAGGACTGCAGCTTCTTCAGTCCGCCATTTCGCCCCTAGTTACTCCAGACCCGTGGGGTAGCAATAAGCCGGTTGCAGCCAAGAATGCCAATTCAATGCTTACCTATTGTATAGTTCAAGTTAGCCCTCTCCGGTCACATCCTCACATACCGTCTCGGGGGGGAGGGGAGGAGGATCGCTAAAGATCAAAACTTCCAAACTAAGCGTTGCACGAAAATGAATTGGGTATCGTCGAAAAGGGTCTCATCGAAAAGCCCTCGACGAACAGGGCCTGAAAATGGCCCCTTGTTTTGTTCTTGAACAAATTAGAGATTAAAAATGGCGGTTGAAGATTTAAAAAAAAACATTTTATATTTCCATTTCTGGTAAAAACAGTTAAAAAGGTGCACCATTTGATGGCTAATTACAGTGCGCACATCACAAAAATAGTCCCCATGGCCCAAATGGGCAGTACCTTAGTAAGTTTCTAACCTAACTGTAAACAAAAATCATAGATATGTGTCGTAAGCACTGTCAAATTGCAGTCATGTGCTGAGCTATCTTTCAAGATAGTTTTATATGTATTAGCTATTGATCCTATAAAAAATAAGAAAACAATCATTAACACGCGTGCCAAAGGGCCTCTCACGTAACGCGGCCGGAAGGGGTGGCGGAATTAACCTTTCCCCCTAAGATCTCGGAAACTACTCAAGCTAGAAGAATACAATCTGGAGGGTGGATTACGGCTGTAGTGAACTCACTGTCGTATAAATGTATGGGTTAATGCCTTAAGGGTTAGATGAGGTCGAGATCCGCCGGCACACTGCACTGCCGCGCCATCGAGCCCACGAAACCTTTGGAACCTTGAAGGCCCGGCGGCCGGACGGTTGACTTGGCACGTTCATATAAGTACCCCCCCGGTATTTACCAACAGATTTAAAAAATATATTTTTGTACAGGATGCGCTTTCAATTTTTAACAGTCACAAGATGTCATTACAATATCCTCGCCCAATGTCCCTTTACGAGATAACGTCGAAAAACAGGAGGGGTGGGTGAATCCGGCCCGCTCGCTGCGGTGCGCACGTTAAAGAACAATGACCTCAGATGGCCTTGACCTTGACTATGATTCAGTTTGATTTAATCGGGTAATTTAGATATTTGCAATGCCATTTGAACATAATTTAGGCCACAACTCAAAATAAACCCTAAACAGGTGTGTTCTAAATAGGTTTAACTTACTGTGCGCCTTTCCTTTGTTTTGAGATGCCTAATTTATGAATACTTACATTCAATGATAATGATAAGATCCCTATGTTATAAACTGGTATTGTATAACAGCACACATCATAGGCAATACCTTCACCTGGAATTGAATGTGATGTTCATGTATCACGGCCCGCTATGGTGAACACAAGAATGACGCCTATACACGGGTGCTGTTAGAAGCGAGACATGAAGATTTCACAAACACGCATCAAGAGGCAGGATGTTGTATCAAGACACAGGATGTTGATACTTCTATGGGAATGTCGATTCAGGGTTTAGGAAGTGGCATATTCTACCCTATTTTACAAATAATTTATCACTGGCACCACGACAGTCGCTGACATTGTTATTTATAGGTAAATGATCTGAACATCGCGCGGTCAAGACCCGCCTTCGAAACCGTACGCATTTCATCCAGTTTGTGACTATTGACCAAAATCTACAGACCCACTGTCCGATCTCGGGGGGTGGGGGCACGGAGCCATGGCCTTAGCAGGACCCGCCTTCTAAACGGTACGCATTCCATCCAGTTTGTGACTAATGACCCAGACCTACAGACCCACTGTCCGATCTGGGAGGGAGGGGGGCACAGAGCCATGGCCTTTGCCAAGTGGATAATTGTTGTGGAAAGTTTGCACTAAAATGTTTTTATCGAAAATTCAAAACATTTTATTACTTTATAGTCTCAACACGCGCACCAGGGGGAATCCGTCCGATCCTCCTGTTTTTCGACGATATCTCATAAACTGGCAGGGATACTGAAATGAAACATTGACTTTAACTGGCAAGCGCATCCAATGCAACAACAAAAAATCCGTTGGTAAATACAGGAACTGCGAAGGTGCAAATTTGACCGACCGTCCGGCGCCCGCCGAGGGTTCCAGGTCACAAAGGTTTCGTAGACGTGGTCGGGAGGTGGGGTGTGACGGCCAATCTCGACCTCATTTGACGGCGGTCCGCCGGCGAAACAGTGTGGGTGGCGCCATTAGCCGTGATCGTGCAGAAAGTGCGTCGAGAGCCACCCAATAGCAAACGACCTCATTTGACCCATAGGCGTAGGAACGTCTCAAAAAGTGGGTGGGCCAGGTAAACAGCAGGGGCGCATCCAGGGATTTCGCAAAGTACCATGGTTGAGCACTTTTGGATAGAAAACCCAGGAATTCAATAGTGAACACACAACTTTCGCCGTTGAGGGGACAGGCCCCCTGGGTGCGCCTATGAACAGCAACATGTGGTACTGAAAAAGAACTATCATCGCAGTGTAAGTACTTTCAAATTCACACTTCTCGCTGGACTTGGAACTCTTTTCAGGACTGTTGGATTATTTTGTAATAATAGGTGTATCTTTGTAATGAGAGTGAAACCACTATTATTACTGTGGAACAAAATTTCTTCAACTTCTGCTATGTGCGTGTGGGGGAGGGGTGCAAGCTCATTACATTCTCACTAATGACAGGAAAGACGGGTGATCGCTGGTTGAAAAGTATTTCATCCGGTGTGTGGCAGACCAAGATTGGCAGGCTGACGAATTGGGGAAAAGAAAAACGCAATAAATAAAAGTACATGGTATGGTGTTCGTCCTCAGGGCCTAACTCCAACACATAGGTGATTAGTCACCTTCATCATCTCTGTAGTGCACGTCGTGTACTTTAGAATATCCGCCACTTGAAACAAAATGCTACAACTGTGTGTGCTATGAAATACTACATGTGTAATGCTATGAAATGCTACATAAAAATGTTACATGTATCACCTGGCTCAAACGGAATGTAGGCGCTTATTTTGGGGATCAACAATACAGTGCAAATTAGCTGACAGGTGACAACATACGGCACCTCATAGTGATAACGTGTTCAAGCTTAAGAGCCACACGGGCCCATCCTGAATTCAATTCGATAGTTCTCTTCTTCTCATGTTTTCTGGTGACTAAGAAATCCGAATAACCGCTGAGCTTTGATGCACCTCATCTCTTTGGTTAAATACGCTCCCAGATTGGCTATCGAACTGAGGCTCTAGTTAGGTGTTCTTTTTTACCTTTCCATCTTTTTCTTTTGTCTACGGATGTGTTTTAGGGCTCCAACCAACTTTTGTTCGGGGCCCGACACATTTTTGCGACCCCGGATTTTTTTGTGTACAATCGATATTTGTTAGGTATTGGCGCGTTTTCGCAGACCCCCGAAGTGTTAATTTAGTGCCCGTTTTGTGTTCCTTTTCTAGAACAATGTCGATTTTGTAAGGCCCCAGCCTGTTTTGAGGCCCCCATGCGGTCTGAAGGCCTACCTTGAGGGCCCCGTTGTATTTGTGGTGTGTTTATTTAGAGCTGCAACGTATGTTTTAAGACGCTGCCGCTATTTGCCATACTAGGTACGCTTTGGAGGGTCCGGTACATTTCCGTGCTCCAGTTGTGCTCTTAAGGGTCCCGCTGTGTTTATTTAGGGTTCCTGGCTCACATTTGTGGGACCACAGCACATAATTTTATCGGGGTCCTGTCTTGATTTTTCGGGCTCAGGCGCGTTGTTCCGAGGGGATCCGACGCCAGTTTTCTCGGCTCGACTCAATTTTTGTGCTGAACTATGTAGAGTCCGGGCCACGGCCTGATTTTTTGGGGCTCCCAGCGACATTTTTTGTGTCCCGCCGCGATTTTTCGAGCTCCGGTACGTTTTTTTGGTGCCGTATGCGATTTGTTAAGGCATCTGTTGGGATGTTTGGGCTATGGAGCGATTTCCCTGGTTCGGACATATATTTTTCGGAATCTCTATATTTTGGAGGGCTTCATTCTTGTCGGGTTCCGATGCGATTTTGGGCCACGGTGTATTTATTTGGGGCCATGGACGCCAATTTTTGGAAGCCCGGGGGGAATTTGTGATGCCCAGACCAGAATTTATGGGACTACCGATAGGTATTTTGGGTCCCAAGCGCAATAGTTGGGGGGCTTAGCACTAGTTCGCGGGGTGCGTTGTACTGATCTAGGCCCCATCGTAGTTTTGGCGTTCCACGGCGCAAATTTTCGGGCCCGGTGCAAGTTTTTTGGTGTCCGCTGCATTTATTTATAATCCCGAATTCTGGGGGCGGCCTGACGCGAATTTATGGGGCCCCATAACCATTTTTGGGGACCCAGACGCGATTCTTGGGTTCTTGGGAGGCCACCTCTTCAGGATTTATGGGGGCATTTGTATCTTTGGTATGCCACTGCGGGTTTTTTTTATCGGCCGCTGGCACTCTTCAGAGTATAAAGGCCCTAAGGAGAACTTTCTTTTCGTGACCTGTTCTGAATTTTCCGGTGCTCGGATCGACTCAATAGAGTCCATTTGTGACTTTTTGGGCTTCGACTTCTATTTTTTGTAAGCCTTCTACGCAATATGTTTTGGCGCCGGTACGATTCTTCGGGCTTCTGGTACATTTGTTCGGTGTTCCAGCGCCCTTCTTTTCCGGGCCCAACACGTTTTTGGGCTCTTTGATGCAATTTTTGTGGCCGCAGAGTGGCATTCCGGGTAGGAATTAATTTTTGGGAAGACAGCTGCGATTTGTGGGGCTCCGGCGAGCCTTTTTGGGCTCCTAGTGTGATTTCCATGGGCAGCGGCGCGACGTTTTGGGGTCTAAGTGCGATTTTCAGACCCCGTCATCATTTGTCGGGATGCCTATCGCGAGTTGTAGTGGCCTCGATACGTCTTTGGGGACCCAACACGTTTTGGTTTCTTTTGGAGCGGTTCGTGGAACCTCAGTGATTTTCCATGTCCGAGCTGTTTTTTTTTTGTTGCCCAGCTTCATTTATTGGGTGTTTCCGATGAGACTTTTGAGACCTCGGTGCTGTCAAGTCCCTTGCGTGATTTTCAGGGTCCCGGGCGCGATTTTTTGGTACCTTCAGGCTCAGCGTGGTTTTCAGGAGCTCCGGTCTAACTTTTTCGGGTCCCCGTTGTGATTTTCAAGAACCCCTTCACGACTTTTTTCGGACCCAGCGTGAATTTCGGGGTCAGGCGCGAACTTTTGAGGCCCCAGTGTGATTTTCAGGGGTCCAGCCCTTCTTTTTACGGCCTCCACCGTGATTTTCAAAAACCAAGGCACGACTTTTTCTGCTCCCAGTATGATTTTCAAGGGCCCGGGTCCCATTTTTGGGGGCCCAACGCGATTATCAGGGGCCCCGGCCTTTTGGGACCCAGCGTGATTTTGAGGGCCCGGCCAGTCTTTTTGGAGCCTAGTGTCATTTTTTGGGGCCCCGGCGAAACCTTTTGGCCTCCAGCGTGAATTCCAGGGGCCTGGCCCGACCTTTTAGGGCTTTAGCATGATTTTCGGGGGCCCGGCGCGAACTTTTGGGAACCCCAGCGGCATTTCCAGGAGCCCGGCCCCACATTTTGGAGCCCTCAGCATTATTTTAGGGTCCCTGGACGATTTTTGCGGCCCGCAATGTGATTTCCAGGAGACTTGGTTGGATTTGGGGGGCCCTGCGCGACTTTTTGGTGACCCCGATGTGATTTGTATGGGCCCCGGTGTGATTGCTGGGGACACCAGCAGGATTTTTAGGGAGCCTGGTGCTATTTTTCCGAACCCCGGTGCGATTATTGGAAGCCCACCTCTCAGGGGGAACTGCTCCAATGCCCCCTTCGGTGCGCCACTGCGCATGCCCCAATGATTGTATAGCTTAACAATGATGTCTATGGACTACGACGCACAAACTCGACTTTCCTATGCCCATTTAACTGCTTGCACCACAAATAGTGTTCAGAAATATACACCCTGCAATTGGCCTCAATTCATCCCATCATCTTCTGGTTTCTTAAATCTCAGTCTGGATGTACACATTACTGGACGATGAAAAGAATTGACAGTAGTCTCCGTTGTTGTTCGGTGTTTTAGTATTTGTATTCCAAATGTCTTCATTGAATAGATTCTAGGATCAGAGTCTTTGCTCAGCAGAGATTGTTACATTTGCCATGAACCTATCATCTGACCGAACCATTTCTGTTGAACGACATAATTTGAATTCAATGTTTCACGTGCTGTCAATGCCACTACGCAGTTAGTTACCCAGCTGACGGTCCACTCGGGTCAGTTACCATGCTCGTCATGTACCTTCTCAGGTCACATGTAAACATCACTCGTCACTCGTCACATCATCACTCTTCATATCACTCCTCATGTGACCTTGTCAGGTCGCATCACGAGCGCCTAATCTTTTCCGGGGATTCTGAGATTCTGCGAGGCCTTCTCGCACTTGAAGTTGATAAAATATGGTATGGACTTCATCGTTGTATCTATGCGACCACAATAAATGATTGAGATATGTGTGTGCTTTGCCCAACTGTGAAAATCCATTGAAATGTTGAAATTGTTACGTTCTATTCCATACTACAGTCACGCAATAGATGTATCGTGGCAGTAATTTGTATGCTCCAATAATAAAAATACATGTAAATGTTAGTGTATCGCAGCTAGGACCAAATCGATATATAATGCATGGCTATGTAATATCCAGGCAAGGAACTTGCACTTGCGAATTGTATGTCTTACATTGATTGTGTTACGTTACTGCCTTCAGCCTTTATAATTTTCTACTGTAGGCGATATTAATTAAATCGATCCTAAATATGCTAATAGTCAAAGAACCACAGTGAAACTCTAGTACGAATGTATTTAGGTTCTGGCTGGCACATTATCTGATTTATAGTCTTTTCGTAACTTGATATAAGGTGTGAATATAAATATATGTTGTATGTTGCATTACTTCAACTCCTGAATTAGTTCCGTTGCTGTAAAGCCATGCCCAAGTGTGCATGACTTTAAAAAATGAAGTACTACGATGTGATATGTGCAGCTTTTACTTAGTTACGGGTTGCAGGGAGGTTTTCATATGTTCAAAGACGTGCATGCTGCTTTTTAGGAAAGTTAAATGTCTAAAAAGTGTGGGGAGCCTACCACCATTGTTGCCCCACCCACGTTTCAAAGCGGGTGGGCCATGCCCCCCCCCCCCCATGCCCCCTGTTCCTAAGCCTATGATTTGACCATAAATGCATCGACCTCTGGTCATGAAATTTATACGGAAGCGAGTTCACCAGTCGTAATCTACCTTCTAAATTGTTCGTTTTTAGCTTCAGTGGTTTTCCGAGATCTTAGAAGGGCGTATGGGCGCAAAATGACCACAACAGTCGACGCGCCCTAAGGCCCAAATAACTAACTAATTAGAAGGGCGAATCCTCCTCCCTGTGCGCGTTATGCGAGAGGTCTTGCGGCGTGCATGTCAAGCAGACTCGACGACTGTTCAAGTCTGAAAACGTTCAAATCTGAAGGGCTGTACTAACCGGGTTTGTATTCCCCCAGCGGCCCAAAGCCATGCTTCTGGGTCCGTCCCTGCCTACAGCCAACAAAAAGTCGGGGGCGGCCCACGCTTTAAGCGGGAGTCACATTTCTACACCGTGCGAATACTTGGCTGAATTCACCGCCCCGAGCGACAGCGCTGCCGCCCTGGCGGAGGCCGGTAGGAACTAAACACGCCGGCATCCGCGTGCCACGCGCGCGATCTCGCTGCCGCGGGCTGGCGGGCTGGCGGTCCGGCGGGCCTACATCATGGCGCGTCAGTCTACAGTATCATGGCGCGTGGGTCCCCGGACGAGCGCTCTATAGGCTTGAACACGGTGTACCACTCACTGTCGGCGGGTTGACCACTATTCGATGTTGCTTCATAACTCCGACCGTATTCAGTGTTTATAGTTCGCGGTGAGTCGATCGCTGCGCAGTTTCTTGTTTTCGTTTGGATACGTTCCGGAAATTGCGCATGTTCCGCCAAAACATAATTAGTGGAAAGGAGGAAGGAGAGAATCCAGCTACCATATAACTTTAAAGTAGTTGGACAATTACCACGAAAAATGTACACTGCTTACTCGATTTTTACTGATTTTTGCTGACGAAATATATTATTTTTAACAACACATACTTTTACTTACTGCCCGATGCAAAGCATGCGAACAAAAGTGGTTTTAACAACTCAGCATCGGGGACGGGTGGTCTAGGGGTTAGATGCTCGTCTCAATCGAAATATTGCGGGTTCGAATCTCACCTGTCGCTACTCTTCGCCCGCGACCAATCGGCGTGAGAGATTGGCGACGCTATATGACTCAACGGTCGACGCGTCGTAAAACCAATAACCAACCAACCAACAACTCAGCATCGATAATATGAAAAGGAGGTATATAGATGGGTAGAAATAACGCCACTGAACACACCGAAACATAGTTGTTGATTTATGAAAATGATTGGGGATGGGGTGGGGGCATAATACATCAAGGCAACGTACGGAACCAAATGGATTACGGGGCACACACACTCCTTAGGGTCACATGATAAAAGTTGAATTATTTTGAGTGGCAAAAGCAACAATGAAGGTGCATTTCCCCCTCAAAGGTATATAAAACAACACCCCTGTATCGAAATGTACACCGAGTACATCCTATGTAGAGCAAAATATGACGAGAATTTTGTCGCCTTACCCTGGTATGTCCTGATTCGATTTTCCTTTCCTACATCAAGCGCCCATTCATATGTCAATAAATCCAAAACACGTGACACATGACATGTCATAAGGTGCCTGGGGGAAAGCCAACCAAATCTGATCATTCAGCGCAAGATATTGGGCATGCATTCAAAGGCGTTAAGTGTTAACTCCATGCGGCGGTCTTTCACGATTAATCGCGGAAAAATAGAGGGGATGGAGCCTTGCCCATAAACAGAACCTAGACGACTGTCCATCCTATACCCCTTTGCTTTTTATCCTTGCATTATCTTAAGCCAGTATCTGGAAGTTACCACACACACACTGTCCGCCTAGATTACAATCATACAGCGCGACGATCCTTGCACAGCACACTGATCCTTTCCACCATCCTTGTGAATGTGTGGGCATGTACATAATAAAACCATAACAATATGAATAGGCACACGATATTTGATGGAAATGAGCATTCCATTAGTCTTTAAGATTCAGAAACGCTCTCCCAGGTTCGGGGTCATACGTTTGCGCCGCCAGCCATCAGCGGTACCCACGTCACTAAGCCAAGGTGTTTACCGAGCAGCACGCTGCACGACCAACGTTGCACGCCGCTCCGAGTGAGCGCCAACGAACTTTTCAAATGCACCGCAACAGCTGTGAATCACGCCTGCCGGGTACTCTGCAGCATTGGATGCCGGTGTAACGACGGCTCCACCGGTCGCCCGACCACAGGCCACGGTGCAATCGGGACGCAGTTGCGTTGATACTGCCCTGTTGTAGGCCAGATGGAGATTCTGGACCGGCTGAAGGGATTCGTATTGCTAGAAACCGGCCCATGTAATTATGTGCTTTGGGGTTCGGATTGTCATACGAGATCGTACGGATCTTGCTCCGTCAAATATTCCGAAGAAGCCCGAGGAAAGAATATCTCGTCTCCCGTCAATTTCTCACTCCGCCTGTGAGTGTTATTCTGATATCGACCTCCTTTCCTTGGAGAGATACCTCGACGAACGCTAGAAATGAAGTACATCGGCCCATATAAGGATATATTAGAGGCGCTAGACGAGCAAAGACAAGAAGCTGGCCTCGGGGTTGCCTGATGCTGTAAGCTGGATCTGGCATCATACCGCGAAAGGCAACTTGTGACGCGACCGCAACACGGTTACTCGTGACGACACGCTCCTGATTCATCCCTAGGACATCCAACTTGTGAGGGAGTGCAGGAATTTCAGAAATACTTGAATATATATACCTACAACTAAACGGTGCAGGGAACGAAATTTTGCTGTGGAGTTATAAAAAAACATCGCACGAGACCGCAGGTCGAGTGCAAAGTATTCTTGGACTCAAATAAACAGCAAATTACGTATGATAACCTCATACAATACACTTCGCTGTTTTGTATATTCAATTTGAAGTTCATTGTTCGTTGACGTTCATTGACGGGTCGCATGATCCCATAGCACTCAGGGGCTGCTGTGCGGATTAGGTCAATATGGTGTTTTGGTTTTTGGGCCCCAAGCGCATACTTTTGGGTCCTAGAGGTTAACAATTAACAATGAACACTGAATTCGAATTTAGCACCAAAAATTAACCTGGTTTGGACGGCCATGAACTGACTTGGCCTTTGCTGACCAGAGATCAGCACAGGCACATGGGGTAAGAGGATCTAAGCTGGTTCTAAGTGGTTCTAGCTGGTCCCCACGAATCGAAAATCGTTGGTACCGGCTTCGGATGTTCATGTTCATCCCACAGTGCCGCAATGTATATTTTCGCACCAAAAACCAACACCCCATATTGACCCTGCAGACTTAACATCAACTGTACGCGTGATCGCTATGCGCGTAATCGCTACGGGATCATGCGAGCTCACGTTGGGCTTCGAATTGAATGTGGGACACGGTGATGTGTATTTCATACGGATAGTATGCATAGTTCGCTGTCTATTTAGATCTCAACCTAAAAAAGCGCGAAGTCTGCCGACGTCCGCCGGGACATAGTCACAAATAATCGTCTCAGTTCAGTGACCTGACAAGCTTCACACCAAAAATTCTGCAATCAATTTCCGCAGATATGGGTAGAGCTTAATTGCATTTTATTTAGCGATTTCTATAATCTGCTGGATGAAAACGAGAATTTCCCTACCTACCTAAGTGTGGGCCCAATTTGCTCGGTGCAGTGTTCCTTAAAACATTAGAACTAGAAAAATGCATCAACTAAAACCAAACTTGTGCAGCAAAAGCGCCATCAGCTAATAATGACTTCAGCCCGTTCGCTCAAGCTGCTTGTCATATATACTACAAAAGATAATGGGGTGGTGTTGCAACAACATCCCCGCACGGACTTGCTCGTGTTAATTTTAGCATAGAGCAGAAAAAAAAACATTGATTTTGTAGCCAGCATAGATATAGTCATAATATTAATATAATGACAACCGCAGGGCAGTGGGATGCGTGGAAATTGCCCAAATAGGGTATGTCCCATTTCCCCGGTACTAGCTGGCAGGCACATCGCTACAACCTGATCCCTACAACGTTAGTTCGTCTTCCGAGACCACCAACGGTCGTTTTCAGCCTGACCGCTAGTATGAAGTGGTTTGGCCTGCGAAATTATCATTCATATTGCATAAGTAAGATACTTGTCAGAAGCAGTGTTGGAAATATGGTCCTTTTTTGGAACTTTTGTCATCCAAAGAAGTATGCACTCCCCAAAAAAATACACTCCTTACATTACAAGATATATCATGAAGAGCCTTGCTTAAACAGCAATCTCAACCAGCTGTCATAATCCAATAGTATTATTGGATTGTGATGAAGCAGAGGGTACAGCATGATCCAAGGGCCTATAACATATGGTAATCAATGGCTGATAATGAAATGCACTTCTAGTTCTGGTGCTCTTCATCTTGTCTAGCCATGTTATGTACTTGCCACAGCAATTTGGCAACATCATTGAGGATAATGCACATTTGTTATTTCAGGTGATGATGAGAGCTGCAGTAACATTCCAAGAGGATGCAGAAGTGGAACAGAAAATTAGATGCAAGCAAGACTAGACAAGTGCCAGCTTACTGGCATGCGCAACAGATGACAGCAGATGCCTAAGGATCACTCTGCAGTCTGCATACAACATTAATACCAATGTATTTGTTCCATGAAATGGTGCAGGTGACATGTAATTGTCTGATGCATGTGAATTAATAAACAGCCATGCCTCATGTGTACATTATTCATTTGTGAAAAATGCTGGAACCAGTAGTATTCGGAAGAATGCAAGGCCAGACAGAAATAGAGAACTAGGGGCGAGTGGTCTAGTGGTAAGATGCTCATCTCACAATCGAAAGGTTGTGGGCTCGTGTCTCACCTGTCCCTACTCTTCGCCTGTGACCAATCGGCGTGAGAGATTGGCGACTCCGCATGACTCAACTGTCGACGTGTCGTAAAACCAATAACCAACCAACTAGAGTACTAGAGTAGTCCCTACACAACTTGCAAAGCACAAAAGCAATCACTTCCCCAAAATACTTGTGGACACACATGATTTGTCATGGCATAGGAATGTTCAGGAGGCTATACGGACAAAAAACAAATAATGGAGTTGATTTGGGGATCAGGTGGGGTGCACTTCACAATTTCCTGAAACATTTCATTAGAGCACAACAATGCTTGTGAGTTACTGTATGGGTGCATTGAAGGGGACCAATCCCTTATTCCTGAAAAAAATATATTGTCTTACGAAAATGAGTTTATTTCCAAAACAAAACAAAACAAGCCAAAAGGTTCTTCAATCCCAATCCAACACATTGAGAACACACTTATGAAAATACTATTCCTAGGTCATGGATGTTCATTTATGAAAATGATTGGGGGGAGAATATATGAAAGGCAATGGGCAGGGTGAAATAGATGGGGGAGGGGGGTACACTCCATAGGGGCCCATGTTAAAAGTTGATGTCATTTGGTAGGCAAATCAAACATTGAGGGGCACTTGTCCCCCCCCCCAAGTATATAAAACCACCCTGTCCTAGGTTGTACCACTGGATGCATGGGCACCAGCAGAGGGATACAGATGTGCAACACTGCAAAATATAAGGAATCACAATTTTGCTATGGCTGCCCATACTTCACAACATTAAGCTGGTTATGCATGCATCATTCTAGCTTGCTATATTTCTGCTTTGATACTGAAGTTTACACCAACGAGAGGAATTCAATTTCAACAAACCTCAATTGGGCCTCAGTTCCTACGTTAGCCGATACTACACGAGATCAATTAGTAGTCCCACTACCTGGAACTTGAATTATCCAACTATAATGGCGAAGATATTGAGAGTAGATACGTAGGTCGTTCCTACCAAGGCTGGTGATGCCTACCACGAGCCTCTTTCGTCTCTTTCCATCCAGTGGGCAACTCAGTGCTTACAAGAAAGTCCTCGCCGAGTGAAGGAAACCTCTATTCTCAGCTTGCGTAAGGAAGGGAAACCACCATTCCCAGACTGGCCAGACCCGAACGGCGCTTCTTGGATTCGATGGAATCGAGGCTCTCCAGCTGCCACTCCGGTCGGAGCTTTTTAAACTAAGGCCAAGAAAGGCTATAGATAATGCATTTATTTTTGTTTCCTTGAAGATTGAGATGCTCTACATCAATTGACATCAACATAACTGATTGCTTTGCATCCTGGACCTGTCCAAAGCAATAAAAGAAAGATATCCGATGGATTTTACGCATGAAAATGATCTAAATGGGTCCAAAACGTTCTTCAAATCTGGTTACATTTTACAGTTAACTGGACCACCATATAACCAGAAATTTCAGTGTCTTTCCATTTCCTGACCTACATTGTTTCAGTGCAAGACAAACTGGTGGCAATAATAGTGTTTATGCCACTCCGACAACTAATTTCTCCCACTCCGGGAAAATGGAAATTTAGCAGTCATGTTATTATACACTGCGAAATGAGGGGTGGTTAAGAGCCGCTTACTGATCTTTCGTCAACTTCAGTTGAATGTACGGAGGCTGCTGATTGGCTTAGTGGTTTGAACTCAGCCAATAGGATGAAATATTTGCTTGCCAAAGGTAAAAGAGCAGCTTGTCTCGATTGCATTGTTTTTGTGACAATGTAACACTAGTCGCTGTCGGCCTTGATAGCCGTATTGGAGGCCAAGGCAAGGGCCAAAGTGTGAAGCCGGAGAGGAGGCAATTGTTGTTATTTTTCTGTTTTCGTTCTCCTCAGGTGTGCGTCTTGGGAAGAAAGTGGGTGCTGTGGGAATAGTAATTGGTAGGTGCTGCTTTATTATCTTCTGTGACTTCTATTATCTGGCATACCCCTTGAAGGAATTGTTTTTTTTATCTGCCGATGCTATTGCGGCGAATATGGCTAATTGCTATTAATGCTGGCTTTCGATCGGTAACAGTTGGAACATGCTAATCACAGGTGGAAATTTGTACACTTTTGGTGTTGTCAGTAGTCGGTTTTACAGCGGAAATTTGCTCTCCCGTCTAGTCGCTTTACATCCTTCCAAGTCATTCCTTGCTTCAACTGAACATTCCAGACATGAACTAAAAAAAGTACATCGAAGAACATTTATTATTATCAAGAATTGATTTCACTCAATTTTTTAACTTTTTAATTGACAAAACTTGTTTCTTGGTGGTGAGAATAAAACGATTTTAGACTGATTGTTTTAGCATAATGTTACTTAAACCATTTTATATTCCGAAACCTATATCCCAGTACGCGGCAGGGAACAAATCAGTCGGTGCACGAGCGTCCTACTCGTGGGATGTGTTGTGATTATTTATTAGTTGTGCGGCGTGAGCATGTCGGCAGTGTCAGGTATGGATTTATAAACTTGGTTGACATCGATTAAGTGTACTTTTGTTATCATTTTCTCTATCTTTGCTCAGGAAGTTGGCTTATAACCGGATCCTTCGCTAATTTAACTACAGCGCCAATTTGTCATCTGGCAGTCATCCGTCCGCTGCCAGATACCGTAGAGCTGAGTGCAGTCTCGACGTAAATTAGAAAGCGTATTGCAATTTGCTGATATTCGTAAGTTTAATTCTACTTATTTCAGCAGCATCAATAGTAAAACCTATTTCGTTATCAAAACTGATGTGAGAATTTATATTTGCTGGTCGCTTTTAATTTATGCAGATCACTATGCCGGGTCTTCTCCCTCTATCTCGTTCCTGAGACCACGTGACCTGGGAGCAAAGTTCCGCTGTAAAACCGACTAATGAGACATAATGATTTCCACATTCAACATAATGTCTATGGTGGTGCATGAAATGAATGGGATTTAAAATTCCTATTCAAAACAATTTTTTCAGTCTTGATGCATTATTTTTTTAGATCCAGCCATGCCACGGGCATTCTTCATCAGCACAGGGTTCAGGACCAATAATTTTCCATAAGGGATATTGAGGTTTTGTGGTTCCTGATGTGAATGGCATAATTATTGTTCATCGCCACTTTGTTTCTATTCGTAAATTTGCAGTTTAGGGTAATTTTGAGTTCTTTGAATCCCTTTTTCCAATGCAATGTTTATAAATGTGGTTTACATGATGTGACCACTCATTTCCACTTTAAATGCATACTTTTCAGTTGGCAGGCAAAACAACAAGAAAATGGGCTCGGAGTTGGGTAATATAGCGTAAAAATTAATGTGCAAAAGTAAGAAGAAATGTGGCATAATCTACCCTAACCTAGCCTAACCTTCCATGAAAAAATGTAGTGAAAAAGGGAAAATTTTCAACCATAATTTTTCTTTAAAAATGCAAATCAAGGAACATAACCTGACATACCCTAACCTTCCTTGGTCAATTTTTTTTAAACAAATCCTTGAAGTAAAGAAAAACAGAATTTGAAAAATTGTCCAACTTAAGAGTAGAGCCCAACTTATCATAACCTAACCAAGCCCAACCGATTTGTTTGCTTCGGGGATGAGTGGTCTAGGGGTAAGATGCTCGTCTCACAATTGAAAGATTGTGGGTTCGAGTCTCACCCGTCGCTGCTCTTCGCCCGCAACCAATCGGCGTGAGAGATTGGCGACGCTATATGACTCAACGGTCGATGTGTCGTAAAACCAATAACCAACCAACCAACCATTTGTTTGCTTCATGGAGGTAAACTGTGTAAGACCTGTCTTGTGGATACCTTAAGCTTCAATAATATATTTCATCATAGCAATATACCTACACACCTGAAGTTGAAATCTATTCAAACTAGCATGGAAAAATCATGGAAAAATCATGATTAAATGCATCACTTCTTGCCAATGACAGTATATTTATGATTTATCCAGCACCACAACACAGATGACTGCTATGTGAAGTTTGCATTCCCAGTAAATACTATTTTTCTGTGATCCAGCATCAGGAGGCATACTTGGGCTTTGTGGGATGAAACACCTGTAATGTATGCTTCTTGAATGAAAAAAAAACTTTTTATTCCTTTGTCTCAGTAATTTGTATGCACCCCATGGTTACCGGATATTATGCACTCCATAATTGCATGAACTCAAGGATTATACACTCTGAATCCAAGAACGAGAAGTGAAAATCCAACACTGATCAGAAGCCACAAACACACTGCTCGACTTTCAAAAGCACTGTGCTTTTCCCCTCGTCGTCAGACCCTCCATCCATCGAGCATGTGATCACAACATACTCTAACCTGCTCTGGAATTATTGTGCTGCAAGTTATTTATGAGACAAGTTTTACCCACATATTAAGTTCATAAAGGAAACAAAATGGCTATGTTAGTTTATGTTTTTTTCATTCAGAAATTTTAATAAAAACATGGAAATTAAAACAAAAAAATAATGTTCTTTTTCTTCAAAAGCAGGTTACACCAGGTAATGTTGGGCTAGGTGTTACAGGTAGATGCTTTTGAGGACAAAATTGTTCAATTTTTTCCATTTTTATCTTTAGTGGGGTTGATTAGGCTAGGTTATGTTATAGTACAATTGCTACATTGTTTTATGGGTCATACCTTACTCAAATCCTCTTTTGGTCTTATCTTGTTTGCCAACTGAAAAGTACACATTTGTGGAGGAAATCAGCAGTTGCAACATCCCAATCACATTCATAAATGCTACATTGGACAAGTTAAGTTTTTTTTAAAGCTTAAAGCACAAATTCACCCCTGCTTTTGAGGAAACCAAGTTCCACTCATTTTACATTTCATGAAATCAGAATGTTCCAAATAAAATAAAACCTAACTTAACCTAACCTAATCCCACTTAACCCTTGTAACTTACCTTGTTTGCTTTAAGGAGGCAAAATGTGTGCAAAACTTGCCATGTGACCACCTTAAAGCACAATAATACTGTATATTCAGCATTATTGCAGTTTATGGTATAATGAGATGCTTTACTGCAGTGAAGCAGAAAGGTTGGGCTAGGTTAGTTTTGGTTAAGTTATGTTTATATTTGCAAAATGTGTGGATTTTTTATCTGGAAAAGGTTAGGGTAGGTTAGGACAGTAGCATTGGAAACTATGACATCCTGCAATTTCTTGTTATTTTTGTTTAATTTTGAAGTATTTGTTTGGTTAGTCTAGGATTTTTGTTAAAATTCACACTATTCTTCACTATATATTACCTCACACAAAGCCCACCTTGTGTTACTATTTTGCTCATCAACTTAAAAGTGAGGATTTTTTACTAAATGAGTGGAGACATCTTTATTACATTAATAAAATGACTTTCAAACATTCCCTTCTCAATATCATATTAGCATGATAAAATGCAAATTTACCATGCATTCAATATAGGTACCATACATTGAACCTAAATCTAGGTAGGTGAAATACTCCATAAAAGTCAAACTTACTTGGTTGCAAGATCATCCCGTTCAGTTTTCAGATTTCCAAGATCAATTTGTAGCTTTGCTCTCTCCCGTGCAGTTTCGTCCAGAAGCCTTCTTGCATCTGAAAGCTCACTTTCATACAATGACTTGATATTTGTGACCTCTCTGGTAACGACTTCCTGAGATGAGCGCACTTGAAGAGATAAGCGGCTGTTTTCGATCTCAAGAGATCGAACCTTTTCAATGTATGCAGCTAGACGATCATTGAGACCAGCGAGCTGTTCTTTTTCCTGCATGCGGCTGGTTCTGGCCGGGCTGCTAGGAGACCGGCTCCTCGCCGGGCTTGCGGCCGCAGATCCCCCTGATGAAACCGACATGGAGCTCGTCGTAGTTTTCTTGAACAGCCTTGCGGACATGGTTGGGTAGCCTTATTTTCGAAGGTAATACCACTCGTTAACACGGGACGCCAAGGGCCAACCGCAGTTTCGTACCTAGATATCTCGCAGATATCCGCCCGAAAAAAAAAACAAGCGGATCACACGACTCACTAACCCAAAACAACGCCCACAAACACACCACGCGCCTCGCACCAACAGGACACGCTCCAACCGGGCACCACAAACCTGGCGCGACGCTTGCAAAGTGCGGCGTTCATGGCGTCACAGGTGCGTATTCATGCAACTTGCTCTTCTTCCACAGGACATGACGTCATATCAGTCCCCGATGGCGCTGTCACTAGTCCTGTCAGTATTTTTTATAGCGGTGGTCCCGTTCGGAAAAGGACGTGGAAACCGGATGGGGAAGCAGAGGGAGCAGCGTCCCTCCAACCTCGGACCAGCCAGGGGACACAACAACAGGTTTCCCCTGTTGGTCAGGGCTGGGGAACTCTTACGAAGCCAGGGGGTCCAAGTCCTTACTTTCAAGACATATTTTCAGATTGAATATGGGAAATGACAAATTAATATGAGCAGGGTACCAAGCTAGGGGGTCCAGACCCCGACCCAGTGGCGTAGCCAAGGGGGCCGAAGGACGTAGCCGCTGCCACCCTCTGGAGGGTCGGAGGGGGCCCTCAAGAGGTAATTTCAGGGGACCCGTAAGGGCCCCTGGGCCAACGTGAAGGGCTCCTGGACCGACGAAAGGGGTCCCGGGCTGACGGAAAGGGACCCGGGACGATGAAGAGGGCCCAGACCCAACAGAGAGTGCTCTCTGGAAGACGTTGAGGGCCTTTGGATGGGCTAACGCCAAAGGCTTCTAGATCGATGAAGGGGCCCCATATCGTTGGAAGGGCCCCGGGCTGTTAGAGAGGGCCCCGAGCAAATGTGAAGGGCTACTTGCTGAAGGCGAAGCCCAAGCCAAAGAAAGATCGTGCTGCGACCCGAATAAGTCGCGTCGCACCCTTTGAAAATCACACTGGGGACCCAAAAGGTTGCACCGATGCCCCGAAAGTAGCAGCTGGCCGCCCAAAAATCAATTCTTACACCGAATATCCTTCTGCGGCATCAAAAATAACGTCAAAGACCCCAAAAAAACGTCGGACCACGGAGAAAAATCGTGTCGGGGTACCGTAAGCAAATTGCGCCGGAAGGCCGAAGAATCGTATCGATGCCAAACAATATTGCGCAGGGAGCTTTAAAAAATAGAATTCGACCATAAGAAGTTACACCGAGACTCGATGGAAAATTGCCGTCGGGTCCCCCAGAAATCGCATAGGGGGCTCCAAATATATACAAAGGGCCCCATAATATTCGCGCAGTGGACATAAAATTTTCACCGGGGCCCGCCAAAATCGCACTAGGGCCCAGCCAAGTACAACGCGCCCGGTGAACTCGAGCCAGGCTCCCCAAATATTGCCATCGGGACACAAAATTTTCATCAGTAGTTTTAAAAAGAAACTGGGTTGAGGCTTCAAAAATTGTATTCGGGGTTCCCAAAAATTGTCGTCGAGGGCTCCAAATAAGCACAGCGTGGTCCCGAAGAATCGAATGGGACCCGATAAATTAAGCCGGAGCCATCCAAGTAGGGAGGGATTCCGAAAAAATAAATGTACTAGCAAGGAAAATTGCTCCGGAGGCCCAAAAATAACACGAGATACCTTTAAAAAATCACGTACGGCCCCGAAAACCGTGACGGAGCTCGCAAAATCGCCGCGGGACACCAAAATATGGTACCGGGGTCTCGAGAAATCAGACCTGGATTTATTCTTTTTTAAATCAGAAGAGGTCCTAAAACTCGCGTTAAGTCAAGAAAACTGACGCGTGGTTCTCAGAACGCGCTTAGGCCCGAAAAGTAGCACCGGGACCCGAAGAAATCGCAACGGAGACCCCAAAATCGTGCTGGACCCCACAATATGGAGGGATGCCCACAACCACAATTTGGGGCCATCAGGAGCTTCATATAAACAAAGCAAAACCCCAAAAGTACAACGGGAGGTCTAAAATACATCACCCCCCCCCAAGCGTACCTAGTCTCGCAAAAAGCGGCCGGGCATTAAACAGATGTTTTACAGCCGTAAATAAACACACCGGGAGCTTTACAAACACACTGGAGACCTTCAAAGCACACCGGAGCTATGAGACCGCATGAGTGCATCAAAAACAGGTTAGGGTCCGCAAAAAGCGACATGGTCCTAAATAAGAGCAAAAAGACCGAGCACTAAATGAACACATCAGAGTCTTCGAAAACGCGCCGGCAAAACAAATCGTTGATGTACAAAAACAAATAGGTAAATCCTAAGAAGAGCCGGAGTCTAAAAATGCGTCGTATCTCTAAGAATATGAGCTGGAGCCCTAAGACATCCATAGACGAAGAAAAACGCAACTGGTCCAAAAAGAGAAGATCAAGCAAGTGCCTCGGTTCCGTAGTCAATCTGGGAGCATATTAGCCAAAGAGATGAGGTGCACCAAAGCTCAGCGGGTGTCCGAATTTCTTAACCACCAGAAAATGTTGGAGGAAGGGAACTAATCATCGAAATGGATTCATCGAATTTTAACAGCTACCCCCATGCGAAGCATTTCACGTCAAATATGGCGCAAGACTATTATGTGGGAGCAATTAGCAAAACGTAGAAAGCCTAGCAGAAACCGTAAAATCGCACGAAGTGTGGTGAATACGTCGAATGCGCAAGGCGGGTGTACACGTGCACAAACTTTGGCGTAGAGGTGACTGGTCTTTATGAATTGGAATGCCTGAAATTAGGAAATCGTGAATTTTTGATGTGATTTGTACAGGTGTAGTTTTAGCAGTATATGGTGACTTATCATGGAATACCAAAAGAAAAACCTCCAAGCGGGGTGGGGAGTTATAGCGTTCAAATGCGGTGACGCGCAAACAATGGTGATAGATTGGGCCCCCTTTACAGAACAAGTAAGTTGGTTAATAATACTTGTATTAAAACGGGCCCCTTTGAAAATAGTGGTCGCAATATGGTGACTTTTTTTTAATGTTTTTATAGGCGGGCCCTCCCAAATCCGTTTGCTCCCCTAGCGCAAATCCTAGGGACGCCGTACTGTATGCAACACGGAATCATTATATTTCAAGTTCTTGAAATGCGTACTAAATGACATAAATATTGTTGTTTCAGTTCGACGTTATCGCTAACCAACCATTGGTGACCACATACTGATAACAAAGACCAGGTGCAATATATCCTGAACTGTTAAAGATCCCTCCCCCCCCCCTCAAACCCCAATGCACAATTTGATAGTAATGGCTCCTTAATTTCAGAGGAAACCATTCGGCAGATCATGACCCTACTGTGTGCCACCCCGATCTGTTCCAAGGGACACGACACACCTTCATCTAGAGCAGTGGTTCTCAAACTAGGGGTCGCGACCCCAGCTGGGGTCGCGGGGCCCTTCTGGTGGGGTCGCGAGCAATCATCGACTGTAAATTGACCCGACACATCTGGTCCGTTGCGCTCTGATAACGCCGCGCTGTTGTTGATACCGCATGAATTTATGGCGCTGTCGCCATAAATTCATGCACTACCTGTAAATTTATGAGTGATGCTTCGCAAGTAACAAAATAGAGAACACTATAATACAAAATACAGAATGTGGGGTCGCGGCGCGACGCTCCGGGTACACAGGGGTCGCCACATCAAAAAGTTTGAGAACCACTGATCTAGAGGGCTGCCGAGTGCATCGCGAAGCACACCCTGACGGAATCAAACCATGAACCCGACCCAGCCAGCATTCCCAAGTGGGTCCAAAATGGGTCCCAAATTGGTCCCGGATGGGTGGTGGTGGATTTGTGCTTTAGGGCGCGTCGACTGGTCTGATCAATGCTTGTTCTGATCAAGTCTCTCGTCGACTGGTCTGATCAATGTAATGCTTCTGATCAAGTACTACCCCTCACACACCCGCGGCCATATGGATATGAATGACACCCCACATACTCCATGGTGCTCCTTGAAGGTGTTATCATCACAGGCGACGTCATTAGCGGACACACATGGCCCTGGTTCACACGGTAGGTGGTCACCATGCATTATATAGCGCAGAAGGCTTCTGATCAAGTATTACCACTCAGACATACCCGTACCCATGTGGATATGAACGACACCCCGCATACTCGGTGGTGCTACTTGAAGGTGGTATCACCACAGGCGACGTCATTAGCGGACACAAAATGGCCGCCACCCGGTATATGATCACCATGCATTATATACGGCAGAATTCTTCTGATCAGGTATTACCCCTCAGGCATACCCGTGCCCACATGGATATGAATGACACCCCACATACTCCATGGTGCTCCTTGAAGGTGGTATCGTCACAGGCGACGTCATTAGCGGACACACATGGCCCTGGTTCGCTCGATAGGTGGTCACCATGCAATATATAGCGCAGAAGGCTTCGTATTACCACTCAGACATACCCGTGCACATGTGGATATGAACGACACCCCGCATACTCGGTGGTGCTACTTGAAGGTGGTATCACCACAGGCGACGTTATTAGCGGACACAAAATGGCCCCCACCGGGTATATGATCACCATGCATTATATACGGCAGAATGCTTCTGATCAAGTATTACCCCTCAGACATACCCGTTCTCATGTGGATATGAATAACACCCCACATACTCGGTGGTGCTCTTTGAAGGTGGTGTCATCACATGCGATGTCATTAGCGGAAACAAAATGGCCCCCACCCGGTATATGATCACCATGCTTTATATACGGCTGAATGCTTCTGATCAAGTATTACCCCTCAGACATACCCGTGCTCATGTGGATATGAATGACACCCCAAATACTCGGTGGTGCTCCTTGAAGGTGGTATCGTCACAGGCGACGTCATTAGCGGACACACATGGCCCTGGTTCACACGGTAGGTGGTCACCATGCATTATATAGCGCAGAAGGCTTCTGATCAAGTATTACCACTCAGACATACCCGTACCCATGTGGATATGAACGACACCCCGCATACTCGGTGGTGCTACTTGAAGGTGGTATCACCACAGGCGACGTCATTAGCGGACACAAAATGGCCCCCACCCGGTATATGATCACCATGCATTATATACGGCAGAATGCTTCTGATCAAGTATTACCCCTCAGACATACCCGTGCTCATGTGGATATGAATGACACCCCACATACTTGGTGGTGCTCTTTGCAGGTGGTATCATCACAGGCGACGTCATGAGGGGACACAAATGGCTCTAACCCGGTATGTGACTAAACCGCGTCGATTCATTAATTGCAGGGTTGGTGTTTTGTATACTTTTGTGGATGCATGTAACCCCCCCCCCCCAATTATCAATTTTTCCCCTAAAATAATGCATTCGCCTCCCCCCCCAATATGAAATGGAAATGGGCATGCAGGAAAAAGCATTAAAACTGCGGGCTGCGATCGGAGCGGCAGCGCCAATGACCCCGCCGATGGTCCTACCGTTAGCCCCGCCGATGTTCCCACCGATGGCCCGGCAGATGATCCTGCCGATGGTCCCACCGATGACCCTGGAACTAGTGACGTCCGCCCGCTAACTCTGGTGACCTGCCACTCAGGACGGTTGTTTCCAGGCGATGGATCACCGCCGTTAACGTCGCGACTATACCCTGTAGTGTGGCCAGCGTACTGGTGTGCGGAGACACTGCGCTTACTGGCACCGTCTGCGCTGCTGAATATCTTGCCACGATTGCTGACACCAGGCCCGAAGTCGAGGCTTCCAAGAATAAAAAAAAACAAATGGTGGGGGCCATTTTGCTTCCGCTAATGACATCGCATGTCAGCTGCAGCAACCAGTTGGCCCAGAGAAGCTTTCTCTGACGGCAGCGATAATGCTGCCCAAGCTGCCTGCGGCAGCCCTCGAAGAAATAGTCTTCAACAGCTCACGGGCGTGTGGGGCATCTCCTGCTGTACCCAGTTCTGAGTGCCACGTCAATCGAAGTGCCACGAAACTGGGTGTCTGGGCCGTGATAATATCCATCCGCACATGTGTGGCGATCGACAATGAAAGGCTTGCCACCAGCTGGTCGAACTTGGTGCTGTCTTCTTGGATTCCAGCCACCCGAAACGCACCGTCCGTCCGTGTCAGTTTTTTAAAATTCAAAAGCGCCTCTTCGAGAGAAAAAGGCGCCTCTGTAGTATGCTCGAATGGACCCCGTTGCATTTTTCGGCCAGAGGCTACCTTCGGAAGGAAAAGACACCCATCCAGGTAGGAGCGGGCTCAGAAATTGTCATGAGGGGATCTTGGTCTCTGAATCTTGGTCGCCTCTGGCTGGAAAAAGAACTTGAGCAGTGTGGTGCACTTGGGCCTTCCTGGAGGGGTGCCTTTACCTTCATATATGCATACCCTTCAGTACATATCTTGATGTAATCTGGCTGGTGGTGGGAGACCGCGGCAGATAGAAAATGACGGTGTCGTTCCTAAATACATTTGAGTTGTGTGTTATGTGCCCTCAGATTATTAAAGGCAGAAGCGATGTATTATTTTATTCATCAGTGATCTTGCAACAGCTATCACACCTTCATATTTTCATGACAAGTCACTAGAATGTAAAGGTCAGAAAGGGTCTGATTTGATTCAGATTGCCAGATATAGCCAGACTTAGCACGTATCCTTCCACAGACGTTTCCCAGGCAGCGTTCACGTTACGATTTTACACTGACTTCAAACAGAGTGAGCGAGCGTCCCGAGCGAACGCAGTGATACAAATGCTAAAACTAAAAGTCTTGCTTGCTTGGATTTTCAGGATATATTGAACTCGGCTTCTTTTCAGGTGACATTGGTATAAGATGAACTGACGTGAAGACGGTGTGCTAGGTAGATTCAACTGGCCACTGCATTTGATAAGGATGAAGTATTCCCATGATTTTCACCCTGAAGAAAGAACTCATGAATATGACATTAACCCGATTAAAGTTCCATATAAGGACTCCTCGTTTTATATTGAATGTCCGAACGCGGTCCTCTCCGCTGCCTCAGTCTGTGTAATGCATGTTGGTATGACCGGAGCCATGATATCCGACCTGGGTGTGCTTCTGTCAGTCTTGCTCACAAATATATTACTAATATATTAATAGTTCGTCATCACGCTTGTGTGTGAGTTGGCTCATAGATTATTGGTTGATATTTGAGCGGCGGAGGAAACGTGGCTGGGGAACTTTTGCACAATGATAGCAAGGAACTTTTCGAAAATTGTATTCGCTGTTCTTTTGTCGGGCTTTCAATTGAGTCTGACAATTTCATGCCACTTGAGTGGCAACTTGATTTTCTAGACGTGTGGTTGTATTTTTATTTGTATCTTGAGCATCACATCAATTGCAAATTTATCCTATCAGCAGATTAAGTGTCCTAAATCGAGCATGCAAGCATAATTGAGGACAGAGTCGATAAGCACGAGCGCCGGAGGGTCTCTCACATAACACGCACATGATGGATTCGGCCCCTGCCCTACGATTTCGAAAACTACTGAAGCTATAAGTACACAATTTGGAGAGTAGATTACGGATGTAGTGAACTACAAATTTCATGACACTAGGCATTTAAGGTCAAATGAAGTTGTGATAGAGGTCCTCACCGCACCGACGATGCCTTTGTGACATTGAACGCTAGCCGGTCACGGCCAGGTCGGTCGATTTGGCACCCCCGCATTTCCTATTTTTACTAACTGATTTTGATTTTATGTTGCATAGGTTGCGCTTATCGATTTTTCATAAACTCATATGGTTGCATTACAATATCGCCGCCCGTTTATGAGTTAATGCCAGGGATGCGGAGCCGGGAAAATTTTGGACGGCTCCGGCTCCGACTCCGGCTCCGGGGAAGTATCCCGGCTCCGACTCCGACTCCGGCTCCGAGTAAAATGTCCCGGCGGCTCCGGCTCCGGCTCCGGCTCCGGGCAAAATGTACCGGCTCCGGCGACTCCGGCTCCGGCTCCGGCTCCGTACATCCCAAACGTGATCGATCCATTAAGTAAGAGCTAGGGGGATGTAAAAAGTTAGCCGCGACCACTCAGGGCGCAAACTTCAGACAATTATAAGCAACTTTCCCATATAAACCCTGTATCTATCTTGCATCGGAAACTGGCCCTCGTAAACTGACGCTCGCTTCGTGCCGTATTGGGGCAATCAGAAGAGGGAGACTCGAATCAACAACACTCCCCATCCCGTGAACGGTCCAAGGAACACCATTGTTGTAAATTGTAATGTTTGACCTCATCTCTAATAAGGTACAACAACCCGTTGATGATGGAAACAATGAACTTAACTAAACTAAACATGGAACTATTGCATTGACTACGGAGGCTAAAATATGGTTATTGGTTATTCTACCATTATTTGATATTTTTACATGTTACTCGTATTTAAACATTTTGGCGTTTAAAAATGCGTTTTCATACCATACCATACCATACTAGGTATAATGTGTTCATTTCACGTTTGCTAATTTTGTTTAACACGCGCCCTGGAGGGCCTCTGAGAATTACGCGCACTGGAGGGGGGCGGATTCCGCCCCCTAAGATCTCGGCTCCTAGTAAAGCTGGAGGAACAAAATTCGCAGGGTGGATGGGCACGGTAGTGAACTCTATTGTGTGCCATGTTTGTGACCTTAGGTCAATATCTTCAAGGTCAAATGAGGTCAGATTGGCAAATTTTCCGGTTTTGCGTGGCTTGGCTTGTCATCGTTATGGATCGCTGTGATTGTGTTTAAATGCTCAAAATGGGCATCAATGATATTTTGGACATTACTAATGATGCAATGCAGATGCTAGACCCAACATTTGACCTCAGGTCACCTATATAGCACCACTTTATCAGGTTAGTTACCGGAACCGGCCGCCCGCCTGACTGCTCCGTCTGGCAGCTCGGAACAATCGGCTTCGTGAAGAAGGGGTGAAGTACATGAATAAAGTATGGAAACGCAATGACAAACAATACAAATGACAACCAGTAGTGCATTTATGGCAACATTCCAGTTGATCAAGTTTGGTTCCATTAACCTGTCATGAACTTTACCTGACCTGACCTTGGCGACCTAACATGACCTTGAAACTATACAGCATATCAATATGCATCAAACAAGTCGCTAGTGTTGCCTAGAACACTTCCCTTTGTCGTATACTGGAAGCGCATCAGCGCCGATTTTGGTGGTCTGCCGCTATAACATTTTTTGATTTTAGCGGCCCCTAACTTGAAAAATGTTCGGCCGATTTCCATTTTTCTTACTTTAAACGACGCGCCGTTCATTTCTAAGCAGGTACACCGAAAATCGTGTATATCGAGCGGTAAAATCTGCAGTTATTTGCGAAAACCGGAGGGGTGGGCGGATTTCGCCCCCCTCCAGTGCGCGTGTTAATTTCACCTCTTTCGGGTCGGAGCCGCCCTGCTTTTGACGGCTCCGGCTCCGACTCCGGCTCCGAGTAAAATGTCCCGGCGGCTCCGGCTCCGGCTCCGGCTCCGGGCAAAATGTTCCGGCTCCGGCGGCTCCGGCTCCGGCTCGGTCCGGTCGTCCCTGGTTAATGCAAAAAAACAGGAGAAATGGGCGGATTCCGCCCCCTCCTTCGGTGCGGGTGTGAAACAGCCACATTTTATACCTACACCAATCATGTAGCACTTTCCCACCCCCAAATAATGTTCATACAACAACACATATGCTGAGGGGTAATACTTGTTCAGAAGCATTCTACCGTATATAATGCATAGTGATCATATACCGGGTGGGGCCACTTTGTGTCCGCCAACGAAGTCGCCTGTGGTGATACAACCTGCAAAGAGCACTACCGAATATGTGGGGTGTCATTCATATCCATGTGGGAACGTGTATGTCTGAGGGGCAATACTTGTTCAATAGCATTCTGCCGTACAGAATGCATGGTGATCATATGCCGGATGGGGGCCATTTTGTGTCCGCTTATGACGTCGCCTGTGATGTTACCACCTTCAAAGACCACCACGGAGTATGTGGGGTGTCATTCATATTCATGTGGGCACGGATATGTCTGAGGGGTAATACTTGATCAGAATCATTCTGCGGTATATAATGCATGGCGACCACCTACTGATTGAACTAGGGCCATGTGTGTCCGCTAATGACGTCGCCTCTGGCGATACCATCTTCAAAGAGCACCATCGAGTATGTGGCGTGTCATTCATATCCACATGAGCATGTCTGAGGGGTAGTACTTGATCAGAAGCATTCTGCCATATATAATGCATGGGGATCATATAACGGGTGGGGCCATTTTGTGTCCGCTAATGGTGTCGCATGTGATGATACCACCTTCAAAGAGCACAACCGAGCATGTGGGGTGTCATTCATATCGATGTGGGCACGGGTATGTCTGAGGGGTAATACTTGATCGGAAGCATTCTGCCGTATATAATGCATGGGGATCATATATCGGGTGGAGGGCCATTTTGTGTCCGCTAATGATGTCGCCTGTGATGATACCACCTTCAAAGAGCACCATCGAGCATGTGGGGTGTCATTCATATCCATGTGGGCACGGGTATGTGTAAGACGGCTTACATTTTTAACACAGCGTTTCACGCAGTCGCCATGCGGCGGCCCGACCCGAGAAATCCAGCCGCCGCGACCGGAAACCCGTGGCAGGTGCGGAGAAATTTGTGAAAAGCCAGCGCAAACACGAAGCCTACTCGTCGCCGATACGCCCACACACTGTCAATAGCGGCCACTTGGAGCTGCCGCGAATGTAAGCAGTGACTTCCGCCCAGCCACGGGTATCAGCCTGACCCAGTAACCTGGAAACAGCTACCGCTCAGGAACTGCCAACTGCCAACCGCCAATCAGCGGCCGGCAGTCGGCAGTCACCAGTCACCAGTCACCAATCACCAGTCACCAGTCACCAATCACCAGTCACCAGCGACACCAGCCGGCACCATCAGCCACCAGCCAGGCCACGGGGCACAAAGAGCCTGACGTGCGTTGTCTGATAACAGGCGCATTTATAAGCGCCACCCCGGGGGAAGTGGGGACATCACCGAAGGCAGTCGTCGAGGACACACCACCCGAGGCAGCCGCCGGAGGCGGACCACCCCGGGAGAGTCGACACATCACCCAAGGCAGTCATCGCAGACACACCACCCGAGGCAGCCGCCGGAGGCGGACCACCCACGGCTGCGACGGAGGAGGAACATTCGACGGAATCGCCGAGAAGCTCGCACATCCAACGGAATTGTTCGGGAGTCGCTCGCGAGCTGAGTGGAGTGATTGTGGGGAAGCGGTGAACTTCGCTCGCGTTCGATCGACACGGTCACCCCTGCCAGACAGCGAGAACGAAGCTGACGGCGCGGCATGTGAGTGAACTGGAGCAAGGAGTGGCAATGTATCCCGTGAACCATCATGCCCAAAAATGTGACCCGTCCGTCACCGGTCGTTTTGCATATGTGATGGCCCCAGCCAGCGGTGGGATATGGGTAGCCGTCTGCCCCGGGAAGGGTAAAAATGGAGGAGCGAATTGTGGCAAATAAGGTTCTTATGGAGCATAGTTTTCAGGGTTGGTGGGGGGATACCTGAATGTTATATCGTTTAGACATGCATGGTGTTTAAGGTTGGTGTGGATGATACACGAATGTTTTACTATACATGAATGTTTATACTCTGAATGGAAGGAAAATAATACATAATCACGCACACACATAACTGATACGAGTTTAAGTGACTGAGGAACCACTGGTTCCGGGAACACGTTAGTGAATAGGGCATTTCTTCTGGCTCACTGCAGTCAAATAAACCCCCTTCTTTCCATGGGAGAATGAAAGTAACGTAGATCCGCTGATACCCCACGTTACTCAGCGGATAAGATGTGCAAACAGACAAGGTGGGAATACCTCTTTCCCCACTGTCGCTCTGCCCCTTCTGTTCTCCGTCTTTCTCTCTCTCTCTCTCTCTCTCTCTCTCTCTCTCTCTCTCTCTCTCTCTCTCTCTCTCTCTCTCTCTCTCTCTCTCTCTCTCTCTCTCTCTCTCTCTCTCTCTCTCTCTCTCTCTCTCTCTCTCTCTCTCTCTCTCTCTCTCTCTCTCTCTCTCTCCCCCTCTCTCTCGCTCGCCCCAGAATCAAACGTCAACACCTGTTTCCCTTCAAACAGGCAGCTTGGCCGGTGCCGTCGGGTCAAGGGTTCATTAACCCTGGTGGGGGAAACAGACTTGTATCGTTAACCCGAATAGTCAGTAGTGAACGGGAGTATCGCATGACATGGACATTTGTTTATCAGAGATCTGCCATTCCAGTGCGTTTACCTGCAAAGACATTGTAATTTGCATCATATTCCACCAGACAATGGGTTTGGTTCCGGCGGGTTTATGAGGGTCTTGATGTCACCCTTGACTGAACGTACAAGAGTAACCGCACAAGATTCGTTCATGCTACATGTGAAGTAACTTAGAATAAATACGGGTGTGTAAGCAGCACAGTGTTCTTTACGCTCGTGTTTCCTAGTTGGCAAACGTAAACGGTAGAAAAATGTGGAATAACTCAGACGCACAATTTTGTTTTAGATTACACTAAACCGTTGCCACTGAGAAAATGTCCACACCGAAACTGAAATAGCGGATGTTACACAGGCCAAGCATTTATCGCACCACGTGTCTACGAGACTTCCACCTGCTTTAAATGGTGCGGGTAATAGTACCGAACAACTGAACCCAGGAAGCTGATTACATATGGAACCGGGGATAACATTTAGAAAGGAATGAATGGACTTGAGACTCAAGTTAATTATAGAGGACCCTGTGGTCCGTGGTGTGCGTTTTATGTCACGCCGAGATATGCTGGAGACCAAACTCGTACAAGTAAATTGTTGTAGGGGGAAATGTCACAAAGCAGTCACGATGGGAAATAACGTAACCGTGAAATCGCTGGAAACTCGCCCTCAGGCTTTGTACTTATCAGCGCATGTATTACCCGTGAATGCCGCGGGCCTGGTAAACACTCGGAGGTCCAGAAGTACTTAAGTTGATGTAGTTGAGGAACGAACCATTAACCATTGACCGTTAAGTTGCCAAACGTACTAGGTGCGAATGAGGGATTTAGCAGGGAATTAATTTCGGGTTCGTCCGTTACTGTAAAGCTAGCCGGAAAGACAGGACAGGACGAACCTGACTACCGTCTGTGACGGAAAACGTGAGACGACTTACGCAATTAGCGAGGAGACGGCCTGCAAGCCGCCCTTCCACGGGCGATAACTTCCATGGGCCCAAACGTGAGCCGCCGCCCTCTTCTCTTCGGAGGAGACGGAAGAGGGCTGATAGAAGACGGGAAAATGACGAAACACTGTTGGTTGAACCCCTGGGAAAGCGTGCCGGAAAGACTGGATATTCACAGGGCAGCTGGTTCACTTGAGAATTTCTAGGCCGCAAAAACCCTCCGGCCTGGTGATCCCAGAGCGCGGAAGGGCATCCCGAGGGTAGTCAGATCCGACGGGATCCGTGGGTAAGCTCGCAGGCAGCGGCACCCAATTTTGGGTCGGGATGAATCTGTGCGCACAGTTAGGTAAAAGCCAAAGACGGCTAGGTCGGTATTCCTTGCCCGTCTCAGCTATTCCAGCAGGCCTGGGCCTCTCGATTACGGCACAGACAGGGGAGATGAAGTTTGGCGTTCCGTAAGCCCCCAAGGATAGGACAGGCAGGGGATTTGAGGGTCTCCCGACCATGACACCGGGCAGGATAGGTTAGAAAGACGATAGGGGGACATCCCGACCGAATGTGGCCCAGGACCACCTGTGGGGGTGCCCGCCGATTGCAAGTTAGAGCAATGCAAGGCCTGGCAAGGCATTTGACTCATTTAAAGCGTAGGTATGGCGGCCATTAATACTCAAGCCCAGCATAAGACCATCAGAAACTAACGGAATATCGCAGCCCAGTGTCATCGAGCCTTGAAGGCAGTAAAGTAAATAGTATCATTCCCAACCAACAGTGTCGCGTCAGCCGGTCACAGTTGTGGGCCTAAGCACGGGTAATTCACATTTAACCTTGGGCTAGAAAGCCCTAAGCAACGGTCTGAGGAAGTAAGACTCGCTGAATGCGCATGCACCACTGGAAGGGAAATTATCGGGCCAACATTTTTAATAGAGAGCAAATGTTCGGAATAGAAGATGGAAATGAATGGATTACGTGGGAGCATGCATGACGTAGTTATGGGTAGTTAAGGACCAGTGTGAGCTGTTGGAACTCTGCGTACGCATCTAGCTGTCAGAAACCCTCGTTGCCAAAATTTGACCCAGGATAATTACCTAGGCCCTCAATTTGCCAGTACGGTGACCCGTGTGAGCATGCAGTTGGATGACATGGAGGGAAACAAGCGGGGACTTTAACACTTAAGGGGGCCCCGAAGCTGGACGAGGGCCGGCGACGGACGCATTTCCAACTCCAATGTCCGTCCATTACTCTTATGACCCCCCCTCCCCTCCTAGGTCTCTCAAATCATGCGGTTCCTCTATCCCCGGCGCCACGACCAAGCCAGGTTCACTCACGAATGGAAGTGGTGAAGAGAGGAGATTTGACCTCGCTAAATATAAATTCGTGTTAGGATAACGAGTCACGGGGCGCCGACAAGATGACAATACGACGAAGACAAGATGGTATGGCACGCTCAGACTGCATCTACTACAGCGAGGACTCGCGGGTCACCGCTCGCTGTGGGCCGCTCCGGTTAGGGGCCGGCGGCACGCCGGAAGCGGGATCGGCGCGGGCCAGGGGAGCCGCCCGGCGCCCGTGAGCGTAGTAAAACATGGCCGCCGGGCGGCGGCCGTGCGGAAACTACTTCTCAAGGTCGCTCCGAAGTCAAGGGCGCACCGCAGTAGACCAAGACGAAACAAAACAACAGTGCCACCATTCAGACCGACCACTCAGACCAACAATAAGACCGACCACTCAGACCGACCAATCAGACCGACCACTAAGACCGAACCACACCCGTAACCAATACCAATATCCCATCCCCCTCAATACCACTTCCCCCCAAACCACCACCCCTACCTACCCCCACCCCACCTACCCCTCCCCCATCCATCCCCCCATACCGACCCCGCCCCCGACCTCGCCGCCCTACATATGTCTGAGGGGTAATACTTGATCAGAAGCATTCTGTCGTATATAATGCATGCTGATCATATACCGGGTGGGGGGCATTTTGTGTCAGCTAATGACGTCGACTGTAGTGATACCACCTTCAAAGAGCACCACCGAGTATGCGAGGTGTCATTCGTATCTACATGGGCACGGGTATGTCTGAGGGGTAATACTTGATTAAGCACCACGGACCATGTGAGTTGTCATTCACATTCGTGTGCGCACATATTAATATTCATGCCTGAGGGGTAATACTTGATCAGAAGCATTCTGTCGTATATAACGCATGGTGATCGTATACTGGGTTGTGGCCATTTTGTGTCCGCTAATGATGTCGCCTGTGACGATACCATCTTCAAAGACCACTATGGAGTATGTGGGGTGTCATTCATATCCATGTGGGTCTGAGGGGTAATAATTTATCAGAAGCATTATGTGGTATATAAAGCATGTTGGTCATCTACCGAGTGAACCAGGGCCATGTATGTCCGCTAGTGACGTCTCCTGTGATGTAACTACCTGTACCCTGGATACAAATCCATGATTACGTCCCTGAATTGGGACCTTCGCAATCGCATCCCGCAGACAGTTACCTGGGGACGCCTTTGAATTCCTACCTGAGGCACACACTCGGCGCGAAAATTCGCTGGTGGCGCCTCTGAATTAGCACCCCACAACCGCAGCCTATAAGTGAAGCGATGTCGTGGTTACGCCTTTGAGGTTCCATCTGAAGCAGCACCCTCGAGATCGATACTTGGTGACGCCCCTGAATTGGCTTTTTCACGACTGCCACCACCCCCCACCCCCTCCGAGAATGAAATTTACATCGTCCTGAAGTCTATCTGAAGCACCAACCCGGACGGAAAATTATTGATAGAGTCCCTGTAGTGGCATCTGAATCTCCAGCCTTTCGAGAGAACGTCGTGTTGACGCCCGTGAAATGGCATCTGCACACATCCCCGAGCAGGAAATGCCTTGTGCTGTCTCGTTACGTTTGAGTGACGTCACCATCAGCTGACTGGCTGACGGTAACTCGGATGCATAGTTGATCTAAGTGTGAGCAAGGCCATAATATAGATGTTTGGCCATGTTTGGTATGGCCATGTTTCTTGTTTGACGGCGTCTCTCCTTTCTTGACTAGTTGATATAACTGGATGTCACATAAGCCGGATTAACGTAATTTCTTCTTTAACGTAGCAACCTCTAGCAGATGGCACTTTGCCTCCGCTAAAGATTTAGGGAAAAAAAAAAAAAATATATAGTGTGAGGGGTAATACTTGAATATTACCGCCTAACCTACCTTTGGAGGAAAAAATCCCAATATTAAATTTTGAAAATGTCAATCAATTCATTTTTAAATTCTCAAAATTAAAAAGGAACCTAACCTAATATAAACTGCTTTTGAAGAATAAATTCCAAATTTAAAAAAGTGATTTTCTTCCAGAATCTTTGGTATTATTGTGCTTTAAGATGGTAACAAGAAAAGTTTCTACATGCATTTGCTTCCATAAAGCTAACAAATTAGTTAGGTTTGATTAGGTTAGGTTAGTTTAGGTTTTTTAAGTTGGAAAAATGTTCAAACATTTTTCAATTTTTTACAAATTTTATTTGCACAGAAAATAAGTGGTCCAGTCATCTTAGCCACCTCTGTAAACACAGTATTCTGAAAAATAATTCCAATAAATCAAAAACACCTTTTAAGACAATAATACCTAAAATAGCACCAAAAAGGGCTTTGTGTTGGGTAACAGTATCAAAAGTAGTCTTTAAAAATTAAATGGAATGCAACATTATGTGCCCGTATTGTTGTGCTTTAGGGTGGCAACAAGACAAGTTTTGCACACATTTGCCTCCATAAAGCAAATAAATGGGTTAGGTTTGGTTGGGTTAGGTTAGTTCAGGTCTTTATGTTGGATTTTTTTAAATCAACAAATTTGGAAATTTGTTCTTCAAAAGCACCTTATGTTCTGTTTGGTTGTGTAGGGGTCTTTTAATTTGGAAAATTTGAAGAAAAATTGCTTTAATGTTTTCTACATTTATTTGTTTTAATGTTTCTCCAAAGGGAGGTTAGGCTAGGTTATGTTAGGATGTGTTGCATTTTTTAAATATCTTTTTGTGCTGTTACCTAACTCAAAGCCCATTTTGTGTCCTTTTGCTCATAACCTGAAAACAAGCATTTGCATGGGAAGTAAGTGGTCCTGTTATCTTAGTGACATTCATGAATAGGAGATGAGTGGTCTAGGGGTAAGATGCTTGTCTCACAATCGAAAGGTTGTGGGTTCGAGTCTCACCTGTCGCTACTCTTCGCCCGCGACCAATCAGCGTGAGAGATTGGCGATGCTACATGACTCAATGGTCGACGTGTCGTAAAACCAATAACTAACCAACCGACATTGATGAATATTGCATTGGAAAGATAATTTACAAGAACTCATAAAACACCTTAAAGCACAAATTTACCACATAACCTAACCTAGCCTAATCCCAATTCAAAAGAATATAAGTTGAAAAATGTTGAACAAAGTATGGTCTTCAAATTTATGACTTAAACACACTTAGCCATACCTTACATAACCAGGAAGTTTGCAGTTTAAGGTGATTTTTAGTTCTTGGAATTTCTTTTTCAAATGCATCTATGAATGTGCATACCATGATGTGACCACACATTTTTCCTCAGCAAATGCATAATATTCAGTTGGTTGGTAAAATAACACCTAATTCGGAGCTTGGAGTTGGGTAATATAGCATAAAAAGTTCAGTTCAAAATAAGGAAAGCAATGCAGCATAACCTAACCTAACCTATCCTAGCCTGCCATGCATGAAGGTAAATTCCTTTTATAAATGGAACATTTTTTCAACATTTTTTTCTTCAACAAATTTCACCTTAAAAACCTCTCAAAATTTAATCTAACCTAGCCAGACCTGTTCTAGGAAAAAAAATTGGAACATTTGTCCAACTTATAGCAAAAGCCTAGCCTAACCTAACCTAACCCAACCAAGCATAGCTCCTTTGTTTGCTTCATGGAGGTAAAATGTATGTAATGCTTGCATCATGGATACCTCAAACTGCAATAATACCACCTAGCCTAACATAACCTGCTTTGGAAGAGGAACACTTCTTTTGTAATATCATTGAAAACAAATTCAAACTTGAAAAACCTAAACCAACCTAACCTAACCAATATGGACCTATTTATTTGCTTTATGGATGCAAAATGTGTGTAAAGCTTGTCTTGTGAACACCTTAAAGCACAATAATGCCATGTATGCTATGTTGTATAGGTATATGTATATTATATAAGGGGACGAGTGGTCTAGGGGTAAGATGCTTGTCTCACAATCAAAAGATTGTGGGTTTGAATCTCACCTGTCGCTACTCTTCGCCCACAATCAATCGGGGTGAGAGATTGGCGACGCTATATGACTCAATGGTCGATGTGTCGTAAAACCAAGAACCAACCAACTGTATATTATATAGGTATGGATAAGTTGTGTCAGTTATATAGGCAACTGAACTACATGTAAACTAGCTCTTCACTGAAATTATTTATTACTTAGCACTGCTATGTACAATTGCAAGTTTGGAACAAGTATGTTAGTTTTAGCATTGAACCTTACAAAATAATATAAATTATCCATTAAGCCCAAATAACGAACCAATTGTCAGTGGTTTTCAAAAGCACATCAAAATCTGGAATGCAACTAGTCGCATTCCATATTTTAGTGCATGTGCTTATAACACAGTATAGGTTATAAATATAGCATTTGTGGTAAGCTAACCTAATGTACCAGCTAATCTATATCCTAGCTAGTCAATGAAACTATGGTTTCATTGACTACAGAATCAAATTTAGGAAGATATTTTAATACATTTAATGGCACACATCAAATCAATTCATTTTTAATTCAGATTAAGTTATTTTCACCACTGTCTCATTGATATTATGACAAATATTTCACCCAAAATGAAGCTCCAGATTTTGTGCAGTTTGCACCACATGAGCTTGTGCAATGTTAATGCAATATGAGGCACACGTAGCAGGGACAATTAAGGATAATTTGGCAAAGGTTCCAAATTTCTCATGCACTTTGACTGCATGAGAGTGGCTTTAAGTGCCATAAAATGGGAAGAAGAATTCTCCAATTTAAATGCCTATGAAATGTGGGAAAAGTTCAAAATCTTACTTGAAGGAAATTCAGATTATACATGTCCCCCAAAAGCAAAGGTGCAAAAGAAGGGTAGGAAAGCCAGCATGGCTTACACCAGATTTGACAAAAGCAATTAAGGCTAAGAAAGATGCATTTAGAGTATTTAAGGAAGCTTCAAATATAGTAAATCTAAGGTTGTATCAAAAAGCTAGAGATGCTGTGAAGCAGAAAACCAGAGCAGCAAAGCGAGCAAAAGAATTGAATTTGGCTAGGAACTGTAATGGGGACAGTAAAAAGTTCTTTAGTTTCTACAAGCTAAGTAAAGTTTCAAGCACCATTGGTCCACTGGAAGTAAATGGGATTATGTTGAGTGAGGATGGTGAGATGGTTGAGGAACTGAGCACTCAGTTTAAATCAGTGTTTACGTTGGAGGATGTGACTAATCTGCCAACTGTGAACCACAGCTCAGTGACAGGTGATCAGTTACATGATGTTGATTTCATTGATAGTGATGTTGTTTTGAATTATATCAGGAAAATAAACCCAAACAAGGCAGCAGGACCTGATGGAATTTATGCTAGGGTATTGCGGGAAGCTGAAAAGGAACTGGCAATTCCACTTAGTATAATATTTTGTAGATCAGTTTCACAACATGAAATTCCAACAGATTGGAAAAGGGCAGATGTAGTTCCTATTTTCAAGAAAGGAGAAGGAGGGAAAGTTGAAAACTATAGGCCAGTAAGCCTCACATCCCTAGTCCACAATGTACTTGAATCAATTATAAAGGATATAATAGTTAATTTTCTGGAAAGAAACAGATTGATTCAAGATACTCAACATGGGTTTAGTAAAGGGCGATTGTGTCTCACAAATCTCTTGGACTTTTTTAATTTTGCTACAGAACAATTTGATCAGGAAAATCAGGTTGATGTAGCATATCTTGACTTGAGCAAAGCCTTTAACAAGGTACCTCATAAACGGTTAATGATGCAGCTTCAGGTCCATGGTATTGCAGGTAACATCCTAAAATCGGTAGAGTTGTGGCTTTCAGATAGACAGCAGAGTGATGCTAAATGGTACGAGGTCATCATGGCCAAATGTTCTTAGTGGAGTCCCCCAGGGGTCAGTACTGGGACCACTATTGTTCATTGTGTTTGCAAATAACATTGGAAGTGGCCTAAGCAGTAAGGTTTTGAAATTTGCAGATGATTTGAAGATCTTTAGGGCAATAACAGGGTACAATGAGCAGGTCTTGCTGCAGAAAGACTTAGACGAGCTTGTGAAGTTGTCCGAAAAATGGCAAATGAAATTTAATTTTGATAAGTGCAAAATCATGCATGTAGGTAGGCAGCATATCAAGGCTCCGTACTTGATGGATGGCCAAGTACTATCTGTGACTCAGCGGGAGAAGGACTTAGGTGTTATTTTGAACACAAAATTGGGGGCATCAGAACAGACCAAAGAAGCCAGGAAGAAGGCACTAAGAATGCTTGGGGCAATAAATAGGAATGTATCATACAAAAGTGAGGAAGTCATCAGGAAGCTTTACTGTGCATATGTCAGGCCACATTTGGAATACTGTGTCCAAGCTTGGTCCCCTAGTTATGAAAAAGATTGTTGGCTTTTAGAGAGAGTACAAAAGAGGGCAACGAAAATGGTGAATGGCATAGGCAACCTGGCATATGAGGAAAGATTGAAGAAACTGAATATGTTTTCACTTAGATATAGAAGGCTGGGAGGAGATCTCATCGAGGTCTTTAAATTTGTTCATGGTCAGGAACAGGGTTATCTCAGGGAACTGTTTGAATTTAACAGAAATGATGCAATTATAGGTCATCAATTCAAAATTAAAGTTAATCACAGCAGGACAAGGTTAAGACAGTCTTTCTTCACCAACAGGGTAGTAGAACACTGGAACCAGCTGCCAGAAACTATTGTCAGTAGCAACACATTGAACATCTTTAAAAACAGCATAGACAATCATTATAAGAATAGGGAGCTTGTTTTTCTGTATTCCAGGAAGAGTTGATTGGCGCATTTGGTGGAAAACTGGTTCAGTGTACAGAGTGCAACCAAGAAGGGCCCTTGTGGCTCATAGTTGCACTGATCTTTTATGTCTTTATATCTTTGTCTTTATGAGCTCTATGTGCAAGTGGATGAGCAAAAGTTTGTTTTATTCCTTATGCTAAGGTATGAAGAGTCCAAAAATGTTTGCATTCAAATTCCCCACCACACCTATACATGCAATGGACATAGGAGCATATAGTCCTGAAATTTCTGAACACCACTATTGAGATGAACTTATTTACCTTTCTGCAATGGCTTTCTCTGAAATTTCAGTGTTTGTACTCTACTGTGTTGGGTGTAAGGTCTTTTTAGTCCAATTACTTTGCTCAGTGTTAAAATAATGAGTTTTTCTTATGTGAGAGATGTCAAAATGAATTCAGTAGGATGTCAAAATTTGTCATGGCAACAATGTTTAAGATATCTTCCCTTCATTCTTTGAACTCAATTATTAGCCTATAACAGTTTCCTTGTAAGTCTGCTATTTTTACTTGCTTTGAGATACCTAATAATGAGATACCTAATAAAGGGTCACCTATCTTCATGATATGGATAAGGATAGCAATACCCATTCTATCAACTGGTATTTTGTAACAGACCACATCATAGGCAATCCATCTACCTGGAATTGTATTAGGAGATATTGTGATTCTGACAACAGAGACACTAGGAGCTCTGAAAGTTCATTCATTGTTTTAAAAAGGGTCATCCCAGATATATCATTATCATAGTATTATGAGATGTTTGTGTATCATGATCCATAATGGTGAGCATAAGCATGAAGCATAGAAATGAAATACTGTTTGAAATGTGGCCTGAAAGCTTCATAAACAAATATCAAGAAGGACAATGTCAATGCTCCTTTGATTTTGAAAGAATTGAAAGATGTCAATTCAGCTCTCAGGAAGTGACATATTCCACTCTCCTTTACACAAAAATATCACTGACCTTGCTTAGTTTTGCAAAGGTCACCAATCTGATAGTATGAGCCAAACAAGTGGGAGCCAAAGAAGGGAGCCTTATCCTTTGAGGTCTTATCATTGCATCATATATATGTATATATATATATATATATATATATATATATATATATATATATATATATATATATATTTGTATATTTGTATATTTGTATATTTGTATATATGTATATATGTGTGTGTGCGTGTGCGTGTGCGTGTGCGTGTGCGTGTGCGTGTGCGTGTGCGTGTGCGTGTGCGTGTGCGTGTGCGTGTGCGTGTGCGTGTGCGTGTGCGTGTGCGTGTGCGTGTGCGTGTGCGTGTGCGTGTGCGTGTGCGTGTGCGTGTGTGTGTGTGTGTGTGTGTGTGTGTGTGTGTGTGTGTATGTGTGTGTGTGTGTGTATGTATGTATGTATGTATGTATGTATGTATGTATGTATGTATGCATGAGCAATGGCTTTTCCTACCTTGCCACTTGATTACCATCCTCCTGTTCCACACCTGGCGTGCATTCCAGTAACGCTGCTGTGTAATGATGTTGCAGTGTGGGATGTGAAGCTCTGAGCTGACTGTGAAGTGTCATGCCATGGACACCATAGTGGACAAGCTGTCATCCAGTTTGGTGGTGACTCCAGTAGTGGCCAGCGATGGTAGCGACGATGTGGTAACGAGGCAGAGTCGATACAAGAATCACGCCAAGCTCGCTGACAGCCAGGCCAACCGCCGCGCCGACCACCTGGACCGACAGAAACGGTGTGCCTCATCGCCCTGTCGGTCCTGTGATAGTCAGAGATGACCAGCCCCATCATGGTCAGAACAGCAGGATGGTCACCATCGTTGTTGGAACATTTAGAAGCAGTGGTGTCCTGACATGGTCCCAAATGGTTGGGTTTCACAAATAATGGTTGGACTGTCCTCGAAAAGTCTAAACAGCAATGATATATTTGTGTTGTAGTCAGCAGTGGTTGGTCATGTGGTGGATAGAGGTGATGGATCCTGTTGTAGCTAGGAATAGCAGGTCCCATTGCAGTCAAGCAGTGTGTCCAAATTTGTTTTCATTGGGCATCAGATGTGAATACAGATATGCTGATCTTGGTACTAAAAATGCAACTATGAATGGAGGACTATTGCTGGCACAACCTTATATAATACATTGTCATGTATGTGTAATGCCAAGCAGAACTGCACAAACATGCAAAGGAAACAAATCAAATGATTTTACACAACATGAACCTTTTGGATGAAACTGATAAACCATCAAAGATGCAAATTTAAAAAAAGATTTCTGATGAGATGTATATACTGTTCTTGCTATGTGACATTTTCCACCAATTTTTCTGAACATTGACACCATGCAGTCAGGACAGAGGGACCCATTACAATCAGAGGACGTTTGGTCCCACAATGGTCAGGGGACCATAACTTGTGATAACAAGGGGATGTTTGAGTCTTGTCACAGGAGCAGTGGGTACCATTGCAGTCAGGAGACATGTATTCTCCCCACAATCGGGAAACATGCGGTCCCATTATAACCAGATGTTTGGTCCCACCGCAGTCCGGAGACATTTGGTCTTGCCACAGTCAGGACACGTTCGGTCCTGTCATAAGGGCGGTGGGTCCCAGCAGGGTAAGAAACGGTAGGTTCATTGATGGGCACCACTGAAGTTTCTGTTACTGCCAGCTTAGTGATATTGGTGGGAGTAAAAGCTATGGCTATTATGACTGACCATAAATGGTAGGTCTTCCAAGTATCAGAAATGATAATACCTGTGCAGTGTACAAGGCAAATGCTGTTAATGTAGAGTTGGTGGTGGGCAAATAGTCAGAGGGGCTGGTGGAACTGTTGTGGAGCATATTACCGGAGGCATCTGTTCTTTCTGACTTGCATAGGCAATGCTGGTGTTTGGATGCATTACTCCAAATGTCATTGCAAGGTAAGGTTGCAATTTTGTCTGCCAAGTGATGCATATGGTGTGGCCATGGCTTCGCCACAGTATGAGATGTGTGAATCAGTTGTGTTGCTCCGATCATAAAGCTTGTAATATCGCAGTCTCATTAATGTGTTCGCCCATTGGCCGCCACCCAACGCTTGTCATTCAATGCATGTTCAGATGCCTGATAGATGTTGGAACACCATTTGAATGCAAGCAGTGAATTGTATGAAAAAGTGTGTATCTTTCATGACAAGGGTCGTTTCCATTCAGAAAACCGCCATCTCCGGTTGTGTCTCACATTTATGGGCCTGAAGATGCATGTTATGCTGATCATTGTATTTATACGTGGGCGATATGCGTGGTTTAAAGGAGGAACTTCTACATGTGGGCTTGTGTTAAACACAGAATCGACAATGCATCTGTTTTAATTATGTTATGCCATTCCAATAGTGCAAATTTCTTCACAGGTGAAATCTGAATGAATCGACCAAAACAACCTGCATTCTGCATAATATGAGCATTGAAATGCGTTGTGTTGCATCAAGGCGATCCCTTTCGCAAAACCCAAGGATACAGCTGGAATGACTGCATTGCCCTGTCCAGTCACAGGACACCGGTTGATTGCTGGACATGATAATCTGCAGCAACCGTTCAAACGTTATAGGGGCTAGGTCAAGCGCTGTAGGTGGAAAGCCGATTGCTGCATAGATGGTAGACTGGACGCGTTGCAAATGGTGATCTGGGCACGCTATCGGAAAATCTGGTATGCCAGATGGCAAGATAGCATAAACATCGATGGCAGGCCAGGTGGCACAAAGCCTAACATCGACCTAATGTGTCTAGGTGGTAGGCGAGTGAGTATTAACCATTGTGGTAAGCCAATGCAAGGTTCAGCATGGTATTGTAACTGATTTAAAAGGGTTCAAATGTGAACAGCAATTAAGTCAGGTTATTATGTAACCTGAGCTATCTGGTGTTCCCCTACCTGGTATGCTTCGATGTTTCGCGACGTGGCCTAAGATTAATGGTGTTAGTAAAAGTTGGGTTGTGTGGACGAACTTCAGCCATTCTGATCATGGCCATGATCAACGTTCATCACGATCAGTGTTTCAACCGATGGCAGTCCATCAACTGACGTGAGCGCCGCTGCTCCAGCGCTATGCCGTTGCGGGCGTTGGGCTCTTTTAGGACATGTAGTTCAATCGAATGCTTCGCATCGCTGAATCGCATTGTTTTGGCCACCAAGTTCTGAGCAGAGACCCCAGAGAAACCACTGCCATGTTACATAACACCCGAAATTAGGTCCTCATGGATGGACATAAATGTTGCCGCGGGGGTGAGCGGCGAAATATGCTGCTTCCCCCACCCCCACAACGCAAATAATTGAGGTTTATTTTCAGGAACTTGCAACTTTGTATCGCAATAACTGGCAGACATCCAGGCAACAAGCCTTCGTGGGACCCAACCTCCAATGTATCCTAACTTCGAAGGTTTGACGATGCCATGGTGAATGGACTCTGTTATTGGACTGCGTACGTCCATTAATTGTCTTAAATCCATTTAACTGCCATTGGCCTGACCTATTCATTAGGCCCACTTATCGGTGGCTAGATGTGGCAGACCTAGGCGGCCTTAACTATGCTACAGTGAAACCTTCGCCCTGATATTGAATGGGCTCTTGCTTGTTTGATTGCTTCAGCTTCAGCTCATCAACTGTCCGTTTGAATGACGCCGGTATATCCAGCGGGCGGTGCATGCATATCTCCGTCCTCGCCCTCTAACCGTTGTCGCCGATCTGGGCGATTAATCGGGGGGGCTCAAAACCGAGCCTCCGCTCATGGCGCCGATCACTGAACCTGATCTGTTGGCTGCGCGTCGAACATCACTATCGTATCCTGTGCATAAGCAGGCCATAGGGCTAGTAGCATAGCTTTTAGCCCAGGTGGAGTCGACAGTTGTAGGACCAAATGCTCGCCATGGTTGCGTATGTGCAAACAAATAAGGCATCGACGGGATACGCTTTTTAAAATTCAAAATAAGCCTCCGCTTTCAATGGTAGGAACTATTTCCCAGTTCGTCTGCTCATGTTGCTGATATTGCTATTTTGGCAGCAGACTATTACGCCAGAACTTACAATGTCGCTGTGCTGATTGTCAGACCAGATGACAGTCGCCATGATTTAATGTTTGGCTTCTGGCACGACAATTTGCATTACATTATGAAGTTTCATGATCGAACAAAAATATATATTTGTTGTACGATGGCATTGTTGTATTGTTTTATTGTGTGGTCGTCATTCAGCAGGGATAGGATGTTGCATTCTGCTTTTGTGAATTTCACAATATGTGATCACTGATTGTGTTGTACTTGCGCAGTACAGTTAAGTGTGAATTTGGTGACTGATAGTCTGTGGCACATTGTGCATTGTGAACAGTGCTGCCTGTCAGGAAGGAATACTTATGTGAGTTTCTGTCCAATGCAAAGGCGGGTTAGCTGCTTTGTTGGCTGATTGTGTACCATGGTTGGTGGTTGGATTTGATATAGTTTGGATTTGGTAATAGTTTTTTTTCAGCTGGATACTTATTGTTTGGGATGGATGGTTGGTGCTTGCGTTCGGCGATAGGTATTTGGGTTGGGTAATAGATGTTTCGGTTGGATAGTTGGTGTTTGGGTTGGGTGGTTAGTGTTTCGGTTGGATAGCTGCTGCTTGGGCTCGATAGCTGTTGCTTGGGTTGCATACCTGGTGTTTCCGTCGGATAGCTGGTGCTTGCTCTTAATAGTTAGTGTTTATATTGCAGAGTTGTTGCTGGGGTTGGATGGCTGGTGTTTCGATCAGATAACTGATGTTGAGACCTGTTAATTTGTGTGTGGAAAATGCCCAAAATGCCATCTTCATTTCAGTTCCATTCTAGGCGTGTGCTCTCAGGCTAGGATCGCGGGAACTCGTGGCATTAGCGTTTCGCCGGCCTTATGTGGCGTCACTCGAGTGATGAATGCTGCACAGTGTGACACCTATATCTGAACCTGCATCCCGCTGACAGGGAGCGCGATGGCCGGTTGGACGGACTGAGGACGCTGACAGCTATTGACGATGGTGAGGACGAAGATGCAGAGTGTATGGATGCCACTGTACCTGCTGCATTTAGATACAAAAAGAAGGTAAGCCAGACAGCGACGAAGTGCGCGGCATCTTCCAGCCCATGTTCTCATTACCGCTTCTCTACGTCCCACTGTGGCCCAGAAAGTGCAACTATTGTCATAGTTTGGCCAGGCATTTTAATTAAGCATAAACGTACAGGAGCTCGGAAGCCGCCTTTGAACTCCTTTTACGATGTTTGTACCACTGTATATTTGGACTTATTGTTTTAAAAAAAAATAAGTATAATGGGATCAATGAAAACTTAGGGCATCAGACCATGTGTTCACACACTGGGTTTTGAGCAAGCTCTTTCTGTTCAGTGCACATAGTATGCGCTCTCCCCTCTCGAACGCTAATTCTCCGTCTTCCTCTCTCGTACTCCCTTGTTACTTCTGCTTTTGCCACTACTTGCACCCGCAACTGTCTCTCATCCTCTCATTTTCCATCTTCGTTGATTCCCTCAACATGTGATGTCAGACAAGCCGTTGTGAGGCCACGTTTGACGCATGGATGGTGCACTGCTTTGGAGTGCACCATGGTCTAGGGGACGGGTGGTCTAGGGGTTAGATGCTCGTCTCACAATCGAAAGATTGTGGGTTCGAATCTCACCTGTCGCTACTCTTCGCCCGCGACCAATCGGCGTGAGAGATTGGCGACGCTATATGACTCGACGGTCGACGTGTCGTAAAACCAATAACCAACCACTGCTTTGGACACCAGAAGACGAAACCTGACGTCTAGTATGTTTCATTTAATAGTCGTCCCGTGGAAAACTGCGAACTCGCAACTTAAAAGCCTGCTGTGGTGAGCATACTCAATTAATTAACATGACAGGTAAAATATTAGGATCAGACTGAAGTCATGTCAGGACATAGTCATATTCGAACAATCTGACATTCTACGGCCGTGTTGGGACTCCTGGTTTGTTGGAAGATAGTTCAATAGTTCTACGATTTTCAGTGTCCGACAGCCTATAACGCTGGTGTTGTAACGGCTGGTGTTCACAACTTGCTGGTCAGCTATTTGGGCAGAGACCGGTTTCGCGAAGCGGAACTTTTGAAACCCGGGCTTCGGCTTCGACTTGGACCTCCTGGAGGCCATGCACTGTGGCCGGCTCTGCTAGTTTTCAACATCGTGGGTTGTCGTGACTGTTCCTTCCAGGATTGTAGAGGAAAATGTTGGGTCATTCCAGTTTGAAGATATGTATGTATGTATATATATATATTATATATATATATATATATATATATATAGATATATATATATATATATATATATATATATATATATATATATATATATATATATATGATCTTTTTTATCTTTGTCACCAGGATCTTTCTGTATGTTCAAGTTAGTTTGTGTTATACTTATGAAACAACACTCAGTTTACAGTCATTTTCGAACAACTCCATTCATCTTTTGCTGCCAGGAAGTTGAATAGTTTCCTGGCACGGATAATATTCCGGATGATAGACGTCCAGGACAGTGCTGTTTCCAGCCCTGGGCCCTGTCGTCACCATTATTTATGCTAGTAGTATGTACCCCAGCTCGTGTTTTGACGATGTGACGGTGTTACAGGAGTATTACGCCTCCCGGCACGCACATCAGCTAATGTTCTCCGAGTGGATGGAAGAAACTCCAGATGATCTCGGCACCAACTGGCTTTTCAAGATGTGTCCGCGTGGAAAGCGGTGCCTTGTTGTAGCCAGGAGAGTAAGTATCTTCCTCGACTGAAAAATCATGCCTCTTGTCCTAGTATGTATTGTCGAGTTGTGCTGTTTGAGCCTGTCGTGATGTATCTGTATATAAATAATTTCTAGGGAACTTGACGGATTCGGATTATCATTTGATTCGCGATTAATCATTTTCGAATGAAAGGAAACCTTTACCCGGGCAGCAGCTGATGTTTGGGGCCAGAGGTCAGTCAAATGCAGGCCACAGTGCATGGCCTCCAGGAGTTCCAAGTCGAAGCCGAAGCCCAGGTTTCAAAAGCGCCGCTTCGCAATGCCAGTTTCTGGGTTTGACCGTCTAGTTTTAGAGCGACTGATGTGGGTGTGTATTTTTCAATACTAACTCCAAGTGGGAAATAATAACATTGGTGACTACACGCGCTACAGCACGAGAGAATATGGAAATTAATTTAAACCATGATTCGTTGACGATTGATTTTAAATACATTTGTATGCCACGAGTGGCTTAATTGATTTATCCCTCGCTGCAATAGAATAGCAATGTAAAATAACGTAGATCACTTAGATGAACTTTGCATGTCGATTAACAAAAGGTCTGCTTATTCCATCAAAACAGCATTTCGTGGTATATCGCCTATTCTAGGATGCAGAATAAGCGTGGAAAATGTAATTCTGCACTCTTGCTTGGCTTCCTTCATTAAGGCGCTTCAATTACAATGCGTATTTGATTGCATTTAGCGATGTTCCATTCATTCCTACATGTTATTTTATATATTTCATGACTTTTGTTAGAAGCCCAAAGCAGTAAAGTGATCCTTTGATTATGAATTCCATCCATGGAAGTTTAGCAAACGACGGAAAAAAACACTTTGCACTCGACCTTTGGTCTCGTGCAGTGCTTTTATCGAGAGCTTGACATCAAAATTCCTTTTCCAGTACCGTTTATTGATATAGATGCTCATATGTTTCTTAGCAGTACTGTAAGAAATGTCTTATGCACGGGAGGCAATATGAATAGCTATTTTCAGTGTGGGATAATTTGTTTTGCGAAGGTTGCTTTTAGTACTGAGTGATATGGTGGGTACGAAATCCTCGGATATCATTGGCTATTGGCATGATTTCCTTTCAATTTAATGATTAACTGTGCAGTATGAAAAGAGGGGCATGACCACATTGTACAGTTCAGGTTTCTTTTTATCTTTAAGTCAAGAAACTGGCTAAGTGAGAATGATTTCCGACAGGTCATAATACTGGTAGATGTGTATGCTGAATTGTTAATAACAATGCAAAGAACTGCTGCATTTTTATACAGATTGCAATTTTCTAGTGCTGAGAGTCTCCATTTGAAATGGCATCTCTCCATTGCCGATGGTCGGTGTACACGCGCGTGTAGTTCTGGCAAAGGGGAGCCCGGCGAACCGGCACGCTGTTGCTCGACAGCCAGATGTAACTTCAAAAAAAGGTTGCTGGGAAGATCCTCACACCACTGCTCTGTTGGCAATGTCATCAACGTTAGCACATTCGTTGGCGCTGCATGACCAATGCAGTCGATGCGCCCTAAAGCCCAAAGCATATTTATAGGCATCGTAGGTAAGACAGTGAACTGGTGGACGTCAGTCATGGGCGATGCTGCAGCAATATGGGATGTCATTGCCCGTGGGAAGTTTAGTCAATCATGAATGGAGATGGTTTGTATTTTTTTAAGTTTCAATTAAATATGTACTGGCGTGACAAAACTGAATGTGTAGGCTATTATTGAAGTGAAGCAGGTATGTGAGGCTTCTGCAATGCTGTCAGTGATATCGGGACATCGCTATTATACTTTTTATTGATGTGCTGAAATGATGTGCTTTTACCTCTGTGCTGAAAACTACTCAAATTCTACCAATGACCAATGAATGACTGATACCATTCCATAAATATCCAACAGACGATTTATACACCGCTGGTAATACCAAGGATTGAAGTGAAGTGTTCCAAATTGTACCTATCTACTTCAGACTGCCTGGCATCTGCTGAGCCGCAGCTGATCACATTATGCGCCGCGTTGAGTCACTGTTGGTGGTCAGAACCGTTCCCCTCGCCTCCTGTCAATAAACATTCCCCTGTTGGGGCCATGCTAGGACGTGATTTACTTGTTGCAGCTTCGGTTTTTATTTGTGTACCAGGTGTGGACGCCGATGAATGCGACCAAGGCTGTTTGTTGACTGTTGGTTCTTATTTTAGCGCTGCTAACGTCTTGAGGCCAGACAGTCGATGAAGGTGCGAATTAATAGAATTGATCGTTTCCATGCCCTGAGTCAGAGGCCGACTGATCCAGGCCTATGACCGGGTCTGTTGACCACATATATTCACTTGACACCGCAGGAGGTTATGTCAGATTGCATGCCCCTTCAGACTGCAGCAAATGCCCCTTCATGCTTTAGGTTGGTCTCCTTTGGTTGACACGAAACGCCCTTTAAGCCAATTGAAAGTGTAGAAATCCCTCTTTCCTTTCTTAGTTGTTGTTTTATTTTTATCTTGCTTTGGAGAATCGCTATTCGTGGTTAAGCACCCATTTTAGCGAAATATTTGCTACATTTCTGTTATGAAGCATATTATTTGCAATTCGTGTTGCTTTGTCCCAGTTTCATAGCGCGCAGTGGCTGTGCAGATTTGTTTGGCGTATGCGCCATGTCGATGTCCTCGCCCGCCAAGTCCGGATGTGCCCGCGTGAGAGATCGGCTGCTACTGATGAGCCTGACGCTGCCTGACACTGCCTGACACTGCTGCCGGGGCCAGTCAGGTGGCTGTCACTGATGAGCCTGACACTGCTGCCGGGGCCCGTCAGGTAGCTGCCACTGATGAGCCTGACACTGCTGCCGGGGCCCGTCATGTGGCTGCCACTGATGAGCTTGACACTGCCTGACACTGCTGCCGGGGCCCGTCAGGTGGCTGCCACTGATGAGCTTGACACTGCCTGACACTGCTGCCGGGGCCCGTCAGGTGGCTGCCACTGATGAGCCTGACACTGCTGCCGGGGCCCGTCAGGTGGCTGCCACTGATGAGCCTGACACTGCTGCCGGGGCCCGTCAGGTGGCTGCCACTGATGAGCCTGACACTGCTGCCGGGGCCCGTCAGGTGGCTGTCACTGATGAGCCTGACACTGCTGCCGGGGCCCGTCAGGTGGCTGCCACTGATGAGCCTGACACTGCTGCCGGGGCCCGTCAGGTGGCTGCCACTGATGAGCCTGACACTGCTGCCGGGGCCCGTCAGGTGGCTGCCACTGATGAGCCTGACACTGCTGCCGGGGCCCGTCAGGTGGCTGCCACTGATGAGCTTGACACCGCTTACGCCTGACACTGCTGCCGGGGCCCGTCAGGTGGCTGCCACTGATGAGCTTGACACCCCTGACACTGCCCGTCAGGTGGGCCTGACACTGCTGCCGGGGCCCGTCAGGTGGCTGCCACTCATGAGCCTGACACTGCTGCCGGGGCCCGTCAGGTGGCTGCCACTGATGAGCCTGACACTGCTGCTGGGGCCCGTCAGGTGGCTGCCATTGATGAGCCTGACACTGCCTGACACTGCTGCCGGGGCCCGTCAGGTGGCTGCCACTGATGAGCTTAATGCTGCTTGACACTGCTGCCGGGGCCCATCATCAGGTGGCTGTCACTGATGAGCCTGACACTGCCTGGCATTGCTGGCCCGTCAGGTGGATGCCACTAGTGAGCATGTCATGAAGGGCAGCGCCACCTGCCGAGTCAACTGCCAGCTCCATGGTGACGCACGTCCGGCGGTGGTGTGGGTCGCGTGTGGCGGTGGGAGGTGGGCACCACGCGGCCCGCTGACGTGCCCTGTGCGTGTTGCAGAGGTGTACGCGGTCGTACAGCGCGGCTGGAGCACTGCTGCGCACGTTCCCGTCACACTTGCCGGCCGGCTGTCGCGGCCCGATCGGCCAGAGACCCACCCTGCTCGACTGCATCTGGGACGCCGACACCGGCACGTTCCACGTGCTCGATCTGCTCTGTTGGAATGGCCACGAAATCTTCGACTGTGACGTATGTTGGGTCTCTTGGGATGTGTCGGGAATGTATTAGGAATGTATTTGGAATATGTTGGGAGTGTATCGGGGTGTTTCAACGGTGTATTTGGGGTGTATTTGGGGCGTATTTGTAGTGTATTTGTAGTGTATTTGGGTGCTTGGGTACTGCCACTGCCAACCATGCGGAACCGAGGTCGGCGTTTTCAGCTGAAGCGTCAAACTGTTAAACCGTGCGTGCCAACATTTGAGGTTTTAGAAACCAGTCTGGACATTGGTAGACCGCGGAACTCGCACGTCCATTCAGATTAATGGTGGTTTATGTTCAGTCAAGCAAGTCCAACTGCGTTTTATTTTCCCATGGAGGCAATCAGAGCAGTGTATATATAGTGAATATCGCCGCCTCAATGTGCCATCAATGTGACGCTGAATTGCCTGATGCGCTGCGATTGTTATTGTGATTGTTGAAGGTATACCGACATTGTCCAGGTGTGTACTTGATAGTTTCTACCGGCACACCAAGCTGTCACCGCCACAGGTGTTTGCAGTGGCAGGTTATTGACGATCACGTGCGCATAGATCTAGTCCTTTGGCTTACAGAAAACTTACTTCAACTTTACACCAGCGGTGTCCTCGGCCGTTCCAGACAGACTTCCGGTTCGCCTGGCTGCTGGCCAAGCTGGCCGAAACGCCAGACGTGGGCGGCGTGTCGCGCCGCAACCCGTACCGCTTCTGCGCGCTGCCACACAACCCCGCCACGTCGGCGGCGATCGCGGCGGCGGCGGCGGCGCACGGCGCAACAGCGGACGGCGCGCTCTTCTTCCACCGGGCGGCGCGCTACCGGTCGGGCTGCACGCCGCTGGTGCTGTGGCTCAAGCCGTTCATGCTGCCCGAGGCGGTGGGACTGGCGGTGCCGGCGGCAGAGCTGGGCGCCCCGGCGGACTACGCCGGCAGGACCGACTACGTGGGCCAGTTCGAGGAGCGCAGGCGAACTCGGCAGAAGCGGCACCACGAGAAGGATACCCGACCGGCGGTTCGTGTGGCAGGAGTGGATCCAGGAATTGCATGTCTGGGGCGGGGGGGGCGCATTTCTTTGGAGGGGCGCCTACGGTGGGAAAATTCGTTGAGCGTGGTGGGGATAACGGCGCACTCAAGCATTTTCTCCTGAAAGGGGCTCTTTTCCTGTAAAAATGTGTCTAGCTGAAAACAAAATATCGAAGCCTTTCTCAAGGCGGACCTTTCCCGGCCCGAGGGGCGCCGCCTTTCGATGGGGGCATGTCTCAGTAGCTCTTGTATCTGAACATGAAGGGCTAAAAAATATTCGAGGTTGGGAGGCCCATTTTTCCTCTCCAATTAAATACACCCATTGAGTCACCACAGGTCTCAGTCTTAGACTACGGCTAAATAGGAAAATTTGTCCCATTATGCCCCTGTCGTGTGATGGTGTTGAATCGGTGATGGTGTTCATTATGTGTCGCCTGAATGCTAAAAGAATGGGTTTCACACATGAGTGCCGACGACAAACGCTGATATGTCTAGTAGTGTTTTGGGATTGGATATGTTTATTTGGACCCTCCGAAATACAGTCGAATTTGAGAAAATGGCTTACAAAAACAGAATAACCCGCTAGCGTGATTATTGCAAATTTATGTCTACCACGTGGTGTTCCGCATTCATGCGTTGTGCATGTGAAAGTGTCCCGACATTGATCATCGCCACTATTCTCCAACACTAATTGATGTCGAGAAGCTCTATAAGCTCTCTCGAGAAAATTGAATGCTGGTGAGAGTTGAACCTGCCCATGCTTGGCAGGAGACTTGCTCCCAGCATTGCTTGTGGTAGATTTTGGTGATGTTACATTAATACTCTTACTTGTACAGATTACGGATACATTGCCTTGATTTCATCTGACATTTGAAGGATTGAAGTAGTGTAACAGGCAAAATTGTCCTATTTTACTGTGGCCTAAGGCCGACACCTGTGGCTACATCAATGGATGTATTTAATTGTAGATGGGAAATGGGACTCCAGGGGACGAGTGGTCTAGGGGTAAGATGCTCGTCTCGCAATCGAAAGATTGTGGGTTCGAATCTCACCTGTCGCTACTCTTCGCCCGCGAGCAATCGGCGTGAGAGATTGGCGACGCTACATGACTCGACGGTCGACGTGTCGTAAAACCAATAACCAACCAACCAACCAGAAATGGGACTCCCAGTCTCAAATAATTTTTAACCCTCCATGCTTACACCTCGAGACATGTATGTGCAATGTATTGTACGATCGTATAAACTGGTAATAACCAGTTAATGTTGGCGTAAACTGAGTGATACTGGCTACACACTCAATGTATCCACACAAGTAACCATTGCACTTTAATTGATCGTTATGGACATGAAAGAAGGAAATATTTGCATATATTTGATAACAATCATAACGTGTGCAATGCAACAAACTCTGAAATAAATCAAAAATATCCGAAAAAACTGTAATGACCATGCATGAACTTACGATCTACCAGGAATTGACGAGCCAGAAATTATATCCAGCAATTAATATGTCTCCATTTCGTATTGTTTCACAATTATTTGCATTGTGCACTTGTGATTCAGCGTCCGCAAGCGGGAGAAAGATTACCTATTGGCGATGGGCGCTGCATGACCGAAGCAATCGATGCGCCCATAAGCCCAAATAACCAACCAACCTATTGGCGAGCGATCAGTTACCCGTGACCCGCAGCCTGGCGCTCCGCTCATTAAGGTAATATACACCCTATGCAATCATTCACAGATCGCGGTTGTTTTCAGATGTAATCGTGAGCGACAGCTGGCGAGAAACACTGACAGCTGGTTGTTTTCGCGAGTGCCTACTCAACCCGCCTGGAAGTCAATGTTTGGTTTGGATGGAAGAGGACTGCCGCGCTGTGCCGTCAGCAGCCCTTCCTCCCACTGGTGGTCCCTGTGTCTCGTGCAGCTGGCCGGTTGCAGTTGCTGTGGACAATGATGGTGCACCATTTTGATTTGTGCTTGCTTATTTCTGATTGTGTTACCGCTGGAACAGGGGTATAATCTATTCGTTATGCTCCGGTTCGTCAGAAACTGGCTGTGATATACTGTGTATTATGCCATAAAGACAGGAAGGGCCGTAGTTTCTACAGTTGGCGTAGTTTATTTTGAATGACAATGACGTCCGTTTATAATCCAAAGCACCGAAGAACCGAGGTGGTCCGGTGCCGACGTCTACCGACAGTCCGAAAGCGTTTCTATGTTCATGATATAAACCTTACGAATCTCAGTCGAGACATGTTGCTCCATGGACTTAATCGTACATGCGGTGTGCAGTCCGGGCGGTAAACCAGCTCTGGGATGGAAAATTATTCCATGTCTGAAATGCTCGCATGTGCACTGCTCCAATGACTATTTCGACTTCTTACGCGTATGTACACGTCGGCGTTGTACATACCTGCTATATGACATATGCAGTCGATGCGCCCCTAAAATACAATGTTTTTACAACCCCAAAAAAAAACAAAAAAAAAAAAAACAAATAAACTTCTAAAAAAAACCATTTTTTTTCCCCCCCTCCCCCCAAAATAAAAAACCAACACAATTCAATTTAAAATAAAAAAAAAATTTTAAAAATTTTAAAAAAAAAAAAAAAAAAAAAAAAAAAAAAAAAAAATTTTTTTTACCAACCACCACCAAAACAAAAAAAAAAAAAAAAAACCCCCAAAAAAAAAAAAAAAAAAAAAAATTGGTTTTTGGGTTAAAAAAAAAAAAACGAAAAAAATAAAAACCCCAACCCCCCAAATCAATTTCTAACATGGGTGGATTGGACGTGACCGGAGTACTCGCGAATACTGTGATCTTGGCGTCGGTACATTTGTGATTAAGCTGAGCGTCTGGCATGCCAGAGGTACGGGGTTCGATTCTCCTCGGTGCCCACCTTTCCTGCCAGGGTAAGAGGAAGGCGACGCAATATGGCCTCAGCTGCTGAGTTGGTCGTAAAGCCGCAACCTATCAACCAGTACTGTAATCGGTCAATCTCTATACGACGATCGATGGGGAAGAGTCACGACGCCAACTACGGCGTACGTCGCGAAGACCGAAAGTATGCATGCTACAGCCAGTGTATTGGAGTTGAAGTAAATTAAGGGAATGACTCCATTCCGACTATTTTTTTTCCAAATGAGGAGTGACTCCAATTCCGACTCCTCTTCCTCACAAAGTGGAATGACTCCAAATTCCGGGTCATGCCAAAAAGGAGTTAAAATCCGACTCGTAACTCTTCTTTGATAAGACAGCCCTAATTCCGGGTGAAAAAAGAATAAAATCAAACTCCTTAATTCCTTTTTCATTCCGTCCTTTTTAATTTTATACACAGCCCAGCATGTTTAATATATGTATAACGCCGGATGATTTGCTCGCCATATCCTGGTCAGAAATCCGAAGAAACAACTACCAGGTGCAAGGCGATGTGTCCGGTTACCAGGTCTGTCCCAGGAGTCTCGCCGTGGTGTCGTGTCTCTCATATGTAACAAATCCCATAGTTGGCGAGGACCGGCTCGGCCGCCGCCCTCGCTCGTAAGGATTTGGTGCCGTCCCCGGGTTTACGATTAATTGGTGGGGGCGAACGGTCTAGGGCCAGGTCTGGCCCCTCAAATGAAGTTGCCGCCGGACAGGGTCCCGACTCGCTGTCTCAAGCCGCCACCAGTCCAGTGATTTTGGCGCAGCTGTTGTTTTTGTGTCCGGCGTGAAAAAAATCATGGTTTTAATCACAACCAGGGGCGCAGCCACGGGGATGGCCAAGGGGACATTGGCCCCTCCTTTACGGCCGATAGTTTACCATTTTGCCATTGAAACTGCCCATCATCCAATGTTGGCCTCCTCCTTCGGCACTAATAGCTGGCCCCCTCCTTCAGAAAATCCCGGCTGCATCTCTGATCACAATGCACAACGATATAATAACTATAAAGTGACCCAAAATATACAAACCATTCTAGGAACCACCTGACGTGTATTCGGTTACGCAGACGGACACATGACGTTTTACCGGGTATTACGCTTCACAAACACCAGTCGTTCCAGCATAACGGGCTTTAGCCGATTTCTCCTGGCACGGCAGACGTCGCCAGCTATTGAGAACAGACGCTCGGCCGGCGCCCTCGAGGCCGGTAGGACGAAGATTGCCCTGGCAGCCTCTGACAGTTTGGGGTAGACATCACGCCTATCTTTCCAGAACGACAAAGGGTCACACGTGCCGTCCAGCCGCTCCGCCTCTCTTACATATCGGTCCATCTCGTCGTCCACCTGGTCATTGCGGCACGTGGTCATCGGTGTGCTCTTACGCTTTCGTTTCAAGTATGAGAACAGGCCAGGGCCCCTCTCGTTCTGATCTGTGTTCGCCACTTCTTCGTCTTCGCATGTGGAAGGCGAGGCAGTCTCCACCACCTTCAGCACCTTATTCACAGTCCGCTTGCACACGCTCCTGATTTGAGTCTCCTCATCACTGTCCAACCAAGTGCACCCAAAGTTTGGGTCCAAAAAGGCCGCGGATACCAGCAAAGGATCGTCCATCAGGCCGTCAAACCTCTTGTGTACGCTCTGACTGAGCGCCTTCACTGTCTTCTTCGTTGACACTACACTGTCTTCCAATTCACTGAGGACACCATGCATGCTTTTGATGGCTGGTATGACTTTACTGCTGGTACAGACGTCGGCTTCGAACAGTGCGGTGGCCTCCTGGAATGGCTCCAGAATTGAAATGATCTCACCTATCATGTCCAGCTCATGCTTCGTCATCTTGATGTTGCCCTTCGTGCATGCCTGCAATCTGTTTTGGATCGACGGATGTTTGGTGACGACAGAGTGGAATTTCTTAAACATTTTCCACTGAACATTCCAGCGGGTCGCATTTGCGACATTAAACCGTGTTCCGGATTCTGCCAGCAGGAGTTCAGCGTCCGAGACGCTGTGCCTGGTGGATGAGACGATTTTGGACGCCTTCCTGATGACGTTTCCACCACCGAGTCCACTTCCCGCTTGAGGCCGTCCTTCACACACAGTTGTAGCGTGTGACATGCACAACCCGACTGCAGTGTGACGTCCTTCAGAGTCATCTGGAGGTCGCCATCACAGTACAGACCGGACACATCGTGATCCTCGTGGTCGGTCGGCTCTAGCTCGTCCCAGTCATCCCCAATGTTGGAGTCAAAGCCTGGCACGGTCTGCGCAAATGCCTTCAGCATGTTCGATGCGTTGTCTGTTACTACCCGGTTCACCTTTCCCTCCAGTTCCCACTCAGCGATTAGCTCAGAGTACTCGGTCCAAATTTTGTCGCTCGTGTGCGAACCGTGGATCACTGCATGCCAAATATAACGTTTTGGCCACGAAGTCCGGCGTCACTACACTGGCCGTCAACCCCATGTACGCTGTCAATGTGCGGCTTGTCCATATATCCATGGTCAGACCCACGGAATCAACAAACCTAAGCACTGCACTGATTTCCCTTTTGATCTTGTCAACTCGTCTTGGTATGAGTGTGTCTGTCATCTTCTCATATGACTGTACTTTGTATGCTGGGGCAGCGACCTGTAACAAAGCACTTGTAGGCCGTCAAACAATGCCTTTGTATAGTGGAATTTAAAAAAGTACTGGTTTGATCCATTTTCGGCGTCAAAATTTAACCTGAAAGGAAATTTAATGACCAAAGTTCAGAAATGTTGAAAATGTTAAAAACTTTTTACACTTATTTTTTATAACATTTTTGGAAGCCCAAACTAGCTATGCCCCAGCTTTTGGCCCAAACCGCCATATTATAGTTTCCAGCCGCGGCGTATTCCGGGGGGCAAGGGTCGCAACTGCCCCCCGGTCGAAAAGTCCCGGGGGCGAACCGATGCATTTTGCCCACCGGGATCTCCTATCTTTCCCCTCCCAGTTTCTCCAACCCCAGCATTTTGTCAGCCTTAATTTTTGCATCGGAAACTGTGAAATTTCCTCAGGAAGGGTAAGTTGTAACAATTTGGCAGCATACGTACTGCGGTCAAAACGACATGAAATTTCGGCGGGCACACATCTGCGATTCAACATAGTGTCAAATTTTATCGCTCGCATTTCGCAACCTGCCGACACCCCCCCCCTTTCACCACACTCTCAGATCTGCTTTGGCCCCCGCTCGAAATTGGAATCCGCCGCGGCTGATAGTTTCTCTAACTGTTATTGTGCTAAGTGTCAGAACAGTGCAAGTGTGGTGGGATATGGAGTCTACCAGATCTTAGGCAATATTTAGCCTACTTTCATATATATCTAAAACACACCTCTACAAACAGTTCGTACCAAAACGTGCCTAGTGTTATATACATAAATTTTATTTTAACACGCGCACGTCCGGCGGTCCGCGCCAACTTCGCCGGTCGGGGGGGGCAGATGTCTGCCCCCCCTAAGATCTCCAGAACTATGTTAGGTAGCGACAAATAGAAAACGGCTTTGGATAGCTTGTGACACGCTCTATCGAAAGTATTTCTGTCATTTTTCCGCTCTGACCAATATTAAGGGCACCAGAGGTCAAAGAAGGTCAAATGGGCTACTACGGAATAGGGTGGTTTTTGGCGAATAACATTTGAGTAAATACAGATAGAGCAATGAAACCTGCACCATTGTGATTGTCTCGTTGAGACGCATTGAATGATATATCACATGACCCAGTTAGATCAACATTTGACCTTGACCTCTGGTCAAGGTCAAATATTGACCTAACCAGGTCATGTTGCATATCATTCGACGCGTCCCGATCAGACAATCATAATGGAAGTAGAATCGTACTGACGCTGCTGCTAAGCGTGCCGCGCAGTCACGTAGGATTCGAGCTCTGCCCCTCCCAGCCAGAGATTACTACGCAAATGTAAATGCTTTCCTCCAAGGAAAGTGGCAAGAAAGCTGGAATTCCCAAATTTTAAACAAACTCCGTACCATCAAACCAGTTCTGGCACCGTGGACATCATCACTAAGAAAATGTAGGAGAGAAGAAGTGATTCTGGCACGCTTGAGAATAGGGCACACGTATGCAACGCACGGCTACCTTTTGAGACGGGAGGCAAAGCCACGCTGTTCCCGATGTGGCTCACCGATGACAGTTCGACATATACTGTTTTCATGCCCCAACTTCACGGTAGAACGAAGACGTCACTTCGGTTCCAATTGCCACGAATGGTCTTACTGTGACGTTTTAGGCGACAATTCGGAGATCATCCAGACAGGACAAATATACCGATATATATCGACCGCTCAGTTCGACGTAATCTATCCCTTCCGAAAATAGACTCCTGCCGCCTAGTGTAATGTGAGGAAAAAAAACCAGTTATGGGCGCTACATAACCAGTAGCAGTTGATGCGCCCCTAAGCCCAAGCAATCAATCAATCAATCTACCTCAATTCTGTCAAAAGTTATTGAGGGAAATGCTTACGTGACCCTAATTGGTCTTTGGTGACCTAGTCAAGGTCGCCGGTCTAAACATTGAGTTCGATGGTTGAAAGTGGCCCAAAACTCAGTGACATGGGCAATATAAATCAAATTGGACCACTTTCTGCGAAATTATACAGGTTTTGTTTTCCTCCATAGGTTTATAATGGGGTGGCCACAATTCTGACCTGACCTTAGGTCACTGATAATAAAATTATATGGTATTACGATTGTAGTCCCTGATGACCTTATGACACCCTATAAATTTCATCTTGATCGGACCAACACTGACAGTGGCACACCTGGAACTCCGAGGGATGTTGGGTCACTTCGCCTGACCTGGTAACCTGACCTGAGATGACCCAGGGGCAAAAATTTCTGAGGATATGCGGAAACGACTGATGAGCAGCCATACGAGGTTTGGCGTTGCTAATCAAGTTAGTATGGCGGAAAATTAGGAAAACCCGCAGGGGGGAGGCACATATCTGCCCCCCCCCGGACGTGCGCGTGTTAAATAAATACTTTACCAATACTGTTCTTCAATGCGTAATTCGCGTTTTTTTTGCAGTTAACAAGCATGGCTAGAAAACTGAGTCCTAAGTAGAAATTGTGTATTTTGGGGCACATCAACGCTCATCCATATTCGTGAGAAAAAAAAACTCCACTAGGGCCCATACCAAGCTTCAAGAATGCAAACGTTCCATGAAACACATCAAACCAGGGCCTCCGCTAAGATGTTAAGTGGGGAAAATCCTCCCAAGTGTCACGAAATTCCCCAGTGTAACTGGAAATCCCCCAGTGAAAGGGGTTTTCAAGTGAGATAAAAATATGCTGGTAATATATCATAGTAGGACGCGAAAAGTTAGAGTGCAACCCCCCCCGGAAGCTGAAGCTGGTTAAGAACATGGTCACCTGTTAGACAAATGACATCCTGGCCCTTCACACAACTTACATATATTAGATACACTGGGGTGAAACCCCCCGTGAAAATTAAAAAATCCGTATAGGACGCCCTGCATCCAACCCATGACCCATGACCAGACATGTACCAGGATGAGGATCGTACAAAAAAGATCAAGGTCGCAAAATATATAGACATACTTTTAAAAGATCCAAGATCCCTCGACGAGTTAAAAAGATCCCAGATCTCAGAAGATCCTTCGAGAAACACAAATTATCCAGGATCCCAAAAATCGACAATAAAGGGATCGATGGATCCGATCCCGGCTTTTTATTCTGGTATATGTCTGCCCATGCCTTACCTGGAGCAGGTTCTTGAAAGCGGATGATGTGACCTGAGTTATTGGCAGCTGGTCACAGCAGATAAGTGTGACGATGGCTTCGTCTAACTGCGCTTCCTTGGAACATTTTGTGCGCTCCGGCTGCGGCGCCTTTTATCATACAACTTTGCATGGGCCGCCAGCTGAGATGTATGTTTTCGGCGCAGATGACGCTTAAAATTGGAACTCACTGATATCTTCCCTCGGATAGCGGCATGGCACAATTTGCAGGTATAGGTGACGATTTCGCCCTCCACATGCCGTCCGGTGAAGAAAGCATCCAATACTGATACTGATGGCGTCAGGGCAGAACTTGGGCCGCCACCCGCTTCATTTACACCCTGGGTTACGGCCGAAGGAAGGCAGGGATCAGGATCGTCCACATGGACATCTTCTGAGTCTGAGGCTGTCTTAAAAAAGGCGTCTAAAGGGCCGGTCTTCTTCCGGTAGCCAGACATCTTCACACACCGCACACAAATCCCGCACTGTCTCGCCCTCGCCGCTGTCATGCACGCGCACGCCACCCACACGCCACTACTGGTTGCAATGACAACAGCGGCATCTGGCGCCCTCGTGCGCTCGCGCAGAGCCGGAAAATCCGAACGTCGATGGTGACCGGAAGTGTATTTGGTGCGAACCAGTGATTCCCACGCCAGCATAATAGCCAAAACGGGTTTTCGCGCCCTAAAGTCCCAATAATAATAATAATAATGATTCCCAAGCCGGGGGTACCACATTAGGGATGGTGGGGCCGTTTGCAGTGGGATCGCGAACTGCTGTCAAGTTGAATTTGACACAAAGTGTATACGCCAACTAAGCAGCCGCGGCGGAATCTCGTTTGGCCAGGGGACAAAACTCATTTTAGACTCAATGTTTACCATGCAACATATCACTGTCCAGTGATACCGTGCTCCTGTACCGGCGCACGTACGCACGCCGGGTCCAAACCTTGTCTTCAATTTCAGACGTGTCAGGGTCGGGTCAAGCCTGGTTCCATAAATGTTACCAAATTGATGCCTCTGCCACACATTTAAACACTACCGATAACCAATTATTATGCGCAGTAAATGGGGAAAAATGTACCTGAAATTGGCATGAAATTTAACTCCTTAATTCCAATTCCTTTGCTAAAATAGGAGTCACTCCAATTCCTGCTGGACGATCCTGGAGTGACTCCAACTCCAACTCCTCTGAGCAAAAATGGCGGAGTCATTCCGGAGTCATTCCAACTCCAACAACTCCAACTCCAATACACTGGCTACAGCCCACGTGTGTTGATTTGGGAAAATTATTGGGGGAATAATGCATGAAGGCAATGGAAGGGCCCACATGGATTGGGGGCGGGCACACTCCATGGGGTCCCATGTTAAAAGTAGAAATTCTTTGAAGACAAAGCCAACATTGAAGGGGCGCTTCCCCTTCAAAAGTATGTAAAACAACACCCTTGCTACGGTCTGGTATGAATGGTTGTACAATTTGCCGGTTATGGATGAGGGGAAGGGGTGAGCATGTCCCTTTCATTTGTGTGACTTGTTCCCCAGTTTTATTTTGGTAATGCCTCTGTTTCGTCGGTGTATTATGTCCAATTTATTCATGTTTTTAATCACAAAAACCTTTCAATTATCTCTACTCTGTATTGAAGAATGTGAACTGAACTTGTTTTTGATGCTTTTGAAATGATTTATAAGCCAATAGGTCCCTGTTCCACAGGCTGTGTGCCCCTTGGACGCTGAATAGGACCCCGAATCGCATCAGTTCGTAAGCACAGTTTAGGCGCGTTTAGTGCAAATACGATGGTTGGCACAGCGCCCATCGGTTTCGATCAGGGGCGCAGCCATCATGTTGTTAAGGGAGGGCCTCCACAAAAAAAAAAAAAAAAACAACAACAACATGAAACAGAATGCTTTGGGAGCGTGAACATTCTGGTTTTGCATGCGAGCATCTCAGAATTTCTTGTTTGATGTAGTATACTTTTGGTTACTAGGGAGGTAGTCGCCCCCTTGGCCTTTGGTTTCGATCACCGTCTTTTGCTTGTATGCGAACAGGATTGGTGCGTCCACTTGACATTTTCACGTGTAATCTATGTATAATCGTGCTTTTTGTGTAACTTCATATGCACTTAGTTATATTGTGAAGTAATCTTGGCAAGTGTGGCGCTGTGCCAAACAAAAATAACATGGGCCGCCCAAGACGTCTTTAAAAACCATTATCATACGATAATCTATAGTACTATCTACAATCCTATGCATACCAGTACAATACTACTATGCATACCAGTATCTCCAGTCCACACCCAAAGGCTCCATTTTAATGCACCAAATTAAGTACCGTGTGAAAATCTGTTGAATCCCCCGTGATTTCAGCACGATTTGTCCAAATTCCCCAGTTTTAAAAATGAAGCGACACTTCGATGCTGGTAAGAGGAAACGAGCTTGCGGAATCCCAATACTCAGCGAATAAGATGTGCAAACCGACAAGGTAGGAATACCCCCGGTCTCTTCCCCACTGTCACTCGTCTCTGTCTCTGTCTCTGTCTCTGTCTCTGTCTCTGTCTCTGTCTCTGTCTCTGTCTCTGTCTCTGTCTCTGTCTCTGTCTCTGTCTCTGTCTCTGTCTCTGTCTCTGTCTCTGTCTCTGTCTCTGTCTCTGTCTCTGTCTCTGTCTCTGTCTCTGTCTCTGTCTCTGTCTCTGTCTCTGTCTCTGTCTCTCTCTCTGTCTCTGTCTCTCTCTCTGTCTCTGTCTCTGTCTCTCTCTCTCTCTCTCTCTCTCTCTCTCTCTCTCTCTCTCTCTCTCTCTCTCTCTCTCTCTCTCTCTCTCTCTCTCTCTCTCCCTTTCCCTCTCCCTCTCCCTTCTCCCTCTCCCCTCTCCCCTCTCCCTTCTCCCTCTCCCTCTTCATCTTCCTCTCCCTCTTCATCTTCTTCTTCCTCTTCCTCTTCTTCTTCCTCTTCCTATTCCTCTTCATCTTCCTCTTCATCTTCCTATTCCTCTTCCTATTCCTATTCCTCTTCATCTTACTCTGCCTCTCCCTTTCCCTCTCCCTCTCCCTCTCCCCCTCCCTCGCTTGGTCTGAGACGCGGCACCTCCCTTTAAGTGCTGCTACCAGATGAATAAGTTGTACATTCGCGGCATACATTGTGCACTATATGTATGGTTAGGTGAACTCCTCACCACGGCAAATGTCCATGAGATATCGCAAAGTAGTCACGATGGGGAAACAACGTTTACTGGGAAATCTCTGGAAACTCGCCCTCGGGCTTTGTACCTGCCTGCATGTATTACCCTTGAATGCTGCGGGCCGGGTAAACATTCGGAGGTCCAAAAGCCTTAAGTTGGTGCAGTTGAGGAACGAACAGTGCACTGACCATTAATTGGCCAAACGTATTAGGTGCGAATGAGGGATTTGACAAGGAATTAATTCCGTGTTTGTCCGTTACTTAATGTAAAAGCTAGCCCGCAAGACAGGACAGGACGAACCCGACTACCGTCTGTGACGGAAAACGTGAGATGACTTACGCATTTTAGCGAGGAGACGGTTTGCAAGCCGCTCTTCCACGGACGAGAAATTCCATGGTCCCAAACCTGAGCTACGAATAGCCACCTCCCTCTTCTCTTCGGAGGAGACGGAGGATGGTTGATAGAAGACGGGAAATGACGAAACACTGTTGGTTGAACCCCTGGGAAAGCGTGCCGGAAAGACTGGACATTTCACAGGGCAGTTGGATAACTTGAGTAATTTTATGCCGCAAATCCCTCCGGCCTGGTGATCACGGAGCGCGGCAGGGCATCCCGGGGGTGGTAAGACCCGACGGGGTCGATGGGTAAGCTCGCAGGCAGCGGCACCCAATTTTGGTTCGGGATGAATCTGTGCGCACAGTTTAGGTAACAGCCAAAAACGGCCAGGTTGGTATTCCTTCCCCGTCTCAGCTATTCCAGTAGGCCTTGGCCTCTCGATTATGACACAGGCAGGGAAGATGAAGTTTTGCGTTCCGTAAGCCCCCCAAGGATAGGACAGGCAGGGGATTTGTGGGTCTCCCTATATGACCCCGGGCAGGATAGGTTAGAAAGACGATAGGGGGCCATCCCGACCGATTTGTGGCCCAGGACCACCTGTGGGGGTGCCCGCCGATCGCAAGTTCGAGCATGCATGTCCTGGCAAGGCGTTGACTCATTTAAAGTGTAGGTACGTCGGCCATTATTACCCAAGCCCAGACATAAGACCATGAGAAATAACGGAATATCGCAGCCCAGTGTCATCGAGCCTTGAAGGCAGTAACGGAAATAGTCTATCATACCCAACCGACAGTGTCGCGTCAGCCGGTCACAGTTGTGGACCTAAGCACGGGTAATTAACATTTAACTTTGGGCCAGTAAGCCCTAAGCAGCGATCGGAGAAAGTAAGACTCGCTGAATGCGCACGTACCACTGGAAGGGAAAATATCGGGCCAACACTTTTAGTAGAGAGCGAATGTTCGGAATGGAAGATGGAAATGAATGGACTACGTGGGAGCATGCATGAAGTAGCTATGGGTAGTTAAGGACCAGTGGGAGCTGTTGGAACTCTGCGTACGCATCTAGCTGTCAGAAACCCTCGTTGCCAAAATTTGACCCAGGATAATTACCTAGGCCCTAAATTTGCCAGTCCGGTGACCCGTGGGGGCATGCTGGTGGGGGACATGGAGGCAAACGAGAGGGACCCTAGCACTTAAGAGGGCCCCGAAGCTGGACGAGGGCCGGTGACGGACGCATTTCCAACTCTAATGTCCGCCCATTACTCTTATGACCCCCCCCCCCCATAAGTCTCTCCAACAACGCGGTTCCTCTATCCTTCCCTGGCGCCACGACCAAGCTAGGTTCACCCGCGAATGGAAGTGGTGTAGTGAGAAACTTGGCCTCGCTATATAAATTTGTGTTAGGATAACGAGTTACCGGGCGCCGACAAGATGACTATACGAAGACATGATGATATGACACATGATGACAGCACCACTACAGCGTGGTGTCGCGGGTCTCCGCTCTCCGTGGGCCGCACCGGCTAGGAGCCGGCCCACCGGAAATGAAATCGGCATGAGTCGGGGAGAACCCGCCCAGCGCCCGTGAGCGTAGCACTAACATGGCCGCCGGCCTTGCGGAAACAACTGTCTCAAGGTCGCTTCAACGTCACCACCACCGCAATGGAGCAAGACGAGTCAAACACAAACTCCTCAACACAAACGCCTCCGACAGCGACAAGACCAACTACTCCAAACTCAGACGACTGCTACTCAGACCAACCACTCCAGACCTAACCAACACCCCCTACCAACACTCCTATTATCCCCCCCCCTTCCCCTACCAACACATGACCCGACAACCCCTATGACCCCCACCTATCTCCCCCACACCGACCTAACTAGACACCCCCTGTCAACCAACCACCCCTATCACTATCCCCCCTTCCAAACCGACACCCGTACCAACCCCTCCCCCCCCCCACACACACACCGACCCCGTCCCCAACCTCGCCGCCCTACAGTATTTAGGGAGAGTAAGCGGTTTTAGTAAGATCGTCAAGGGGGTGCGACGCCCCTTTGCTCGCGCAACGGAGGGCGCAGCACCCCAGCGCCACATACGTTCCGTCGCCCATGCTGCCAGACTGCAGATATGGCATCGCAGCCACTGTAGCGGCACCCTAAGCGTTGCAGGAACACCTATGCAGTCTGAAAAGGAGCACCCCAGCCATTGTATAGGCAACCAAGCGTTGTGCACAGTGGCTACGAGCCGTTAGGGCGCCTTCAATCTGCAGAGTGTCACCCGCGGCACTGCAAAAGCCTGCAGAGGGACAACCCCAGACGTTGTAGGACATCCATGAAATGTGCAGAGCGAGTACTTCAGCTGTTGTAGGGGCAGCCCATGAGATTTAGAGGCACGCAGCAGCGGTTTGGGCATCCCCGAAGGGAATAAAATTCCAATAATTGTAGAGGATTCTTTGTTGTAGAGGATGTCTTGTAAGAGCATCCTGTGCAGCACAGGGGACCTGGCCAGCAGTAATATAGTATCCCGTTCTATCCCAACAGTCATGGGGAATCATAGCTTTGTGGTACCTCTGGTAGATAGAAAGCGCACCAAACCAGGGTCTGTTCTTTTGCAAAGTCAAACAACAGTATGTTTTTCGAGCACCAGCTCTCATATATTAGGCAAAAGTGACATATTCATTCTTAGGATATGCTCAGTTCGCGAATAGTATGTGTTTCGCCTCTTTGAGCATTCCCAGACCTTCCAATGGACCGTGTCCGAAAATACAGAAGATATCCAGGATTTTGAAACAAATTGGCCAAGTCCAAGGGTTTCATATGCAAGGTGGATATTTTAGGTTTCCGAGTCTGATGGACAAGTATTGGTGATATTGTATGAAAATGTTACTATCTACTGCATCAAACTGTCGCTAGACTAACCGATATGGGCAGACATGGACACGGTTACCACAAAGTGGCACCCTGCTGTGCAGTAGTGGCGACAGTGTTCGGTCCCCTCGGTGGGTGGCCATAAGTCCGTAGGGTCCAGTGGTGAGCTTTCATGGCGAATCCCGGGATTAGCGGCGGCGGCCGCCGACATTAGCAGACCGCCTGTCGCTGGGGTGGACGGAATTTTGTATGCACCGCGGATGGTACAAAGGTGGGTTGATGGAATTTGAAACAAAGACGCTGTCCCACGCCAGACTACCGGCTGCCTTTCATGTTTCCATTCGAATATGCAGTCAGTACTCACATGTGCTAATTTATGGTAGTAATGGGGAGGGGAAAATACCTTCCACGCAAACAGAAGTACGTGGTGAGCAGTCACCTGTTGTGCACCATAATATTGAACGTATGAATGAATGTCAAGAAGGATCGCAGTTCTCCACTGCTAGCTGTGCACAGCAGGGACGGCGGAATGCACGGGGCGCTGTTTTCCCCTTGCGCGAGCCAGTGTGTGTGTGTGTGAGTGGGGGGGGGGGAGGATGTGTCGCACCCCTTTGGTATACCACAGGGGTGCGACTCACCCCCCACATAGTGAGCTTATAAGCTCACTAAAACCATTTAGGTACTGTCCCTAGCTACCATGCTTCTTAAAATAACATATAAGTATCCGATGTTAAGCGCCACATCCTGACAGATTATGTAGTCCATGTCCTGGGCAACATGGCGACTTTGGCAATAGGCGCGCTATTGGTCAAATACATAATATCTGCCATCGCCTAAGGAAGTAGGACCTCGGGTAGCATGTTAGCTGGGTGGGAAAGTGTCCTTCCAGTAGAATCGGCTTGAACCCAATCGATTGAGTGCATCCACTCAACTAAAATCAGTAAAATAATAAGGTAGCTGGAAGACAAAGGTAGTCCGTGAGATCAGGCGCCTATCTCGTCAATACAGTCGCTATTCCGGACAGCTGTGTGGCTTGAGAATGTAGGCACCCTTCTGGGTCATTCGAGTACCGTTCTTCGTAATATGCGGAAAATTACTGGCTATATATGCTCCTCTACTGAGATGAAAAGCGTCTTTCTAGGCAGTTAGGTGCTTTGAGAATCCAAGCGTCATCCTGGGTCAACCCGTGCTCTCATCTCGGGGACATTTCGGATCTGAGATGGAACCTCACTAGTTCACTTTAGCACTTAGGGGTCTTGTTCTTCCGTCAAGGGTACTTTCAAATCGAAAGATCATCCCAGCCCTCTCTGACCATCAAGCACCCTGTTTATTCCTCAGCTGTTAGAGGTTCGCTTCCGCTGAGATTCCTCTTTCCAGCTGGCATAGGCATTTCACAGGGACACGGAGCACATGAAACAGCACCCTTGAACAGGGGTGTTGTTTTATGTATTTAGTTATTTTGGGGAAAAGGTCTCTGTTTCATGACAATTTTTTTCGTCACCCCCCCCCCCCCATTCAGAAACTTCTGGCTGCGCCACTGCCTAATTATGCCACTGAAACGTAGCATGATGAGTATTACCGGACAAACCTGGGCATCCTCAAAATCTCCCCCCCCCCGACACAAATTATAGGTACGCCATTGGGCTTCAGCGTACGCATACCTATTCCATGCAAATGAACACGAGCGCCAGGTCTCCTCTACTTCAGCCCGGCAGCGGTCAAGGCGGAATAATCGGCCACATTACCTATTAAAGCTGGATCCGCCCCTGGGGTACTTAGACACTGAAATTGCCTATTCGTAAAACCAGTGACTCAGCTTAGAAATCACCGACAAGTAATTTAAATCCGGGAGCATTCATTCCAATACCCTGCTCTTCACAAGCCAAATGCATGAGCGCGGCCAATGCGGCGAGCAATTCATGTCCTACACTCGCATGTGTCGCCGCTCTGGCGGATGCACCTGGAAGCTTTCGCGCGGTGTCTCCAATTGGTAGACTACGGTGGAGGCGTGCAGTGAACCGTACGGCCGATTATGGCATGCGGTCGTGAGCTAATATTATAGGTTTTGAGCATTATAGATTCTGTGCATTATAGGCTTTGAGCTTTAGCGGTTTTGAAGCATTAGCTGTTTCCAGAGTTATGCTTTCTGAATATTAGTTGAAACGAAGCATTATAGGAATTGAGCATTATAGGTTTCGAAGCATTATAGGTTTTGAGCATTATATATTTTGAATGTTCCCACAGGACGTAGTATTAGAGGCTTTGAAGCATTATAGGATTTGGGTATTATATGTTCTGAACAACTATATGTTTCAAGCATTATGTGGTTTGAGGCATTATAGGTTTTGAGTGTTATAGGTATTGAACATTCCCACAAGACGAAGATTTAGAGGCTCTGAAGCATTAGGTGTTTTTAGTATTATAGGTTCTGAAGCATTGTAGGTTTTTGGTATTATACGTTCTGATATGTCCCCGAGTTTATGCACCCATTGGACGCAGGCCGCTGACGGCAGCTGATTGTTGTGGAGGATTGAAGGTTGAGGTCGGTGTCGTAGGCTTCATTGGCAAATGTGTGGTATAGAAGTGAATAACAGTATTTTGATACTTGCAAATCAGCCTTGGAGGCAGCATTGGTGATCTTTATTGTTGGTAAGTGTTCGTGCTATGGCGTATGTGTGGATTCAACCTTCCATATTGAGTGTTTGTAGAAGGCACAGATATTTTTGTTTCCAGAATGTGAAAATAAAGACATAAAGACATAAAAGATCAGTGCAACTATGAGCCACAAGGGCCCTTCTTGGTTGCACTCTGTACACTGAACCAGTTTTCCACCAAATGCGCCGATCAACTATCCCTGGAATACAGAAAAACAAGCCCCCTATTCTTATAATGATTGTCTATGCTGTTTTTAAAGATGTTCAATGTGTTGCTACTGACAATAGTTTCTGGCAGCTGGTTCCAGCGTTCTACTACCCTGTTGGTGAAGAAAGACTGTCTTAACCTTGTCCTGCTGTGATTAACTTTAATTTTGAATTGATGACCTCTAATTGCATCATTTCTGTTAAATTCAAACAGTTCCCTGAGATAACCCTGTTCCTGACCATGAACAAATTTAAAGACCTTGATGAGATCTCCTCTCAGCCTTCTATATCTAAGTGAAAACATTCAGTTTCTTCAATCTTTCCTCATATGCCAGGTTGCCTATGCCATTCACCATTTTTGTTGTCCTCTTTTGTACTCTCTCTAAAAGCCAACAATCTTTTTCATAACTAGGGGACCAAGCTTGGACACAGTATTCCAAATGTGGCCTGACATGCACAGTAAAGCTTCCTGATGACTTCCTCACTTTTGTATGATACATTCCTATTTATTTCCCCAAGCATTCTTAGTGCCTTCTTCCTGGCTTCTTTGGTCTGTTCTGATGCCCCCAATTTTGTGTTCAAAATAACACCTAAGTCCTTCTCCCGCTGAGTCACAGATAGTACTTGGCCATCCATCAAGTATGGAGCCTTGATATGCTGCCTACCTACATGCATGATTTTGCACTTATCAAAATTAAATTTCATTTGCCATTTTTCAGACCACTTCACAAGCTCGTCTAAGTCTCTGCAGCAAGACCTGCTCATCGTGCCCTGTTATTGCCTTAAAGACCTTCAAATCATCTGCAAATTTCAAAACCCTACTGCTTAGGCCACTTTCAATGTTATTTACAAACACAATGAACAATAGTGGTCCCAGTACTGACCCCTGGGGGACTCCACTAAAAACATTTTGCCATGATGACTTCGTACCATTTAGCATCACTCTGCTGTCTATCTGAAAGCCACAACTCTATCCATTTTAGGATGTTACCTGCAATACCATGGACCTGAAGCTGCATCACTAACCGTTTATGAGGTGCCTTGTCAAAGGCTTTGCTAAAGTCAAGATATGCTACATCAACCTGATTTCCCTTATCAAATTGTTCTGTAGCAAAATTAAAAAAGTCCAAGAGATTTGTGAGACACGATCGCCCTTTTCTAAACCCATGTTGAGTATCTTGAATCAATCTGTTTCCTTCCAGAAAACTAACTATTATATCCTTGATAATTGATTCAAGTACCTTGCAGACTAGGGATGTCAGGCTTACTGGCCTATAGTTTTCAACTTTCCCTCTTTCTCCTTTCTTGAAAATAGGAACTACATTTGCCCTTTTCCAATCTGTTGGAATTTCATTTTGTGAAAATGATCTACAAAATATTATACTAAGTGGAATTGCCAGTTCCTTTTCAGCTTCCCGCAATACCCTAGCATAAATTCCATCAGGCCCTGCTGCCTTGTTTGGCTTTATTTTCCTGATGTAATTCAAAACTACATCACTATCAATGAAATCAACATCATGTAACTGATCACCTGTCACTGAGCTGTGGTTCACAGTTGGCAGATTAGTCACATCCTCCAACGTAAACACTGATTTAAACTGCTTGCTCAGTTCCTCAACCATCTCACCATCCTCACTCAACATAATCCCATTTACTTCCAGTGGACCAATGGTGCTTGAAACTTTACTTAGCTTGTATAAACTAAAGAATTTGTACTGTCCCCATTACAGTTCCTAGCTAAATCCAATTCTTTTGCTCGCTTTGCTGCTCTGGTTTTCTGCTTCACAGCGTCTCTAGCTTTTTGATACAACCTAGCTAGATACTCTAGCTTTTTTGTGTAGTCTCGACCTTGTTCAGAATGTGCCCCCCCCAATAAATTTCAACCCGCCCACTACCTTCATATATTTTCCCCTAATATTTTTCATAAATCTCAACATCCATGCATTGGAGGGATGCCACCTTCCCGTGCAGAGGGTGCAATCAGCTCCTCCATCAGCCACTGATGCATAGGTAGGTAGGTACCTAGGGGAAGAGGGGGGTTTTCTGAACACTTACGGCATTATGCAAGAAATAGCTCTACTGCTGCTTCTGTATGGTTGAACCAGTAATTGTACTGTGTTTACTGAACACAAAAATGAACAAGCTATCCATATTCAAACAGTTCCTGTCAACGAAAATCCTCTAACCACTTGCAAAAAGCAACTTTAAAACAGATGATTATTTTATAGTGGTGTGCTGTATTCTGAACATGAAAATGTTGTTGTTCAGGATTACCTCATTGTAGCTGTTGTGGTGCAAGCTATTAGTAGCCATGAAAAAATGCTGGTGTAATTGCAACAAAAATTGGAAGTCACTTCCTTATGGTTTCTTTAAGCCAACTGCTCTTCGAAGCCTGCAATGGTTCCTGTGAACTTCACAACCTCTGTACACAAAGTATAGGTAGAATTATGTGATCAGACTTTCATATTTTGGGAGAGACAGGTCCATCATTTATGAATACCACCATCTTTTTGTTATTTATGCACTGAACATGATGTGGGAGACAACCAAAGGTAAGTGTTCAGGAAACAGAATGTGTTCAGATATCCCCCTCTTCCCCTGCATGCCAATGCATGCAAGTGCAAAGCATTGATGCATACCAGTAAGCATGCCTCTCAAATGCATGCAAATTAACATCCATGACTGAACCTGCAATTTACACATCAAATTTAAGGTGCCCAGCTCCAATTTCCAGTTGCAAATTGGATACTCTTGAAGTGCACTGGAGACAATGTAGGTTGTGTAGTTGGTGACAAAACATGGGTGACTCATCATATCCATCACATATTCCATGCCTATTGGATTTCTTCCAATATATAGCTCTAAAATAAAGAAAGTACCTACAAAATATATGAACCAATGACTGCTCCTGGCATGAGTCGGGTAAAAAAAAGTTTTATTGCTGAATGCCACTGTTGCAGCACATTTGTCATTCTGAGTTTGCTCTTCCTCCACTACTGAAAGGCTGGATTAGGTTTTTCTCATCTACCTACTTTGGTAATGTTACTTCACCAATACCAGGAGCTAAATGGCCAATGCAGTCGATGTGCCCTAAAGCCCAAATAACTAACTAACTTCTACAATACCATGAAATACTGATGCAAAATACCTTTGAGTGACAATATATAATGAATAATAATGCAGGATTCAAGAAAGGTAACATGGCCTAACCTATAATTCCTTTTCTTTAAAAAAAATAGCAGGGTGTTATCCTAACCTAGCATAGCATAGCCTGATTTTTTCTTCAGAACAAGTAAATTAATTGGTTTTTGAAAAATTAAAAATGAGATGGGGGGGAAGGAGGTTTGGCTAGGATAGGTTTGGTTTTTAAATTTGGACAGCAAAACAACAATTTGTTTGCAATCTTTGAAGAAAATATCTGGGAAAAAATACTAGGCTAGGATTGATTAAGCTAAGCATTAGAAGGTTATACTGGGCTTTAAAAAAAACATCATACATTGCTTCACTCAAAGCTGCTTTTTCTTATTATGTTGTTTGCAAACTGAAAAGTGCATTTGTAAATGGTAACATCATCTTAATCACATTCATAAGCATGACACTGACACATCTTTTCTCAATATCTCATGCAAGCCATGGGATGGAAATTTACCTTTTTACTTCTTCACTGAAGCTTATTAAAACTTATACTGCATCTGAACTAGGCTGTAACAATACTAGCACTTGATGACTCAATCTGTATCCAAACATGTGTTCACATATGTGTAAGCTTGTTATTTGTCTAGGTAGGCCCACTGCTATTTGTCTAGGTAATAGGTAGGTAATTGTTCAAACAGCACAGTACCAAAACTGGTGATTTTAGAAAGCTGGTACCAATGTTCTTCATAATTCTGAATCAAAATATACCATTTATTTATTCTCAAAGGGGGTTTGCAAAGGTAAATTACATGTATATATTTTAACTTATGTAAAACATGCATTTCAGTAGTGCTGGCCACCCAACAGCATTGTAAACTTAGTGACTGCAGCCCATTGTGCAAAAATATGTCAGAGGGCTCAACAAACTGTGTCTACCATGGACTTATGTTCATCCAAATGGATTTTATCCTGCACCAGATGGATCTACTCTGGGCCCAGGTGCAAGCTGCAATGTGCCTATGAATTGAAAGCATTTTTAAATCCTGCATTGTTTGCAATCCCCATCACTGCTTTCATGGTGGGAATGTTCGTGGTAGGTCCGTAGCTTCTGCAGAAGATCCAGGTCAGTCCTGGGAGCAGCAGCAGCGAGTGAAGCGGTGAGCCATGGCTTCGTGTACACCATGACAGCGAAAAGGGGCGACATCCCTGGCGCATTTCTCCTCCCGCTTCGTCAGGTCGTGGAGTTGGTCCCGACACATCCATATCTTCAAGCTGTACAGGATCTTGGCCATCCATCGGGCATGGTGCATTGCCCCAGGACGCTTGAAGGAAAATCCGGAAACAGACCCTCCCAGGTAAATTATTCCCAGCTCCAGGAACTCTCGGTAGTCATCCCTGAACGACGTGGTGGACAGGTCGGAAGAGGCGAAGTACAGGAGTGCCTCCCTTTCCTCCTCGATGACCGGATGAGTCTCGTCCGCGTCCCACCCGGTTCGGAACTGCTTCTTGTCGAGGAGGTCCCCCCCCCCCGACGAGGCACCACCTTTCCGTGGTGGGGGGGATTGCGTGCCCCAATGACCCGGCGACCATCTTACCGGCGAGGGGTGAGACTAAGAGTGCCTCACTCGTCCTTCCATCCATACGCCCCCATTCCAATGCCCATCTCATCTCAACATCCATGTCATTCACCTGGCCCTGCAACACCAACTATCCCTACTATGAGCAGGTAGGACAACTTCCCCGGCCCTGCCCTCCAGCTCAGTTTTACCGGGGTAGCCGCGCCCCCTCGGCCCGTCCCCCGGGGTTGACGGAGTCCTGGAGGTTGAGGTCCCCCGTCGCACGGTGCTAGTTGTGACGGGGGACCAACACACCTCTTTGGTCCCAATATCCCGGAGGGGCGGGCGGGCCCGTGGGGCCTCACGCGGGCCAAGTGGCCGGTCGCCTCGGGCCGGGGACCTGGGATCCTTCCCAGTGTCTGCCGGCCCGGCCGGCTGGGGTCAAGTGGTGGGCGGCGCTGGATCCCGGTCGGGGTGGTGAGTCTCTCTCTCCCGGCCGGGCGAAGGCGCCGCCTGCCCCGTATAGCTCCTCGGGCGCCTGGCGTCCTCCCGTTCGCGGGGCCCAGGCGTCCCCCCAGTAGGGCCCCTGTGTGGTGGGGCGCCCGAGGAGCAGAAACCAATCACACTCCATGGCATCCTCAAACATAAACAATTCACCTGCCCCCTCTAGTAGGGGACAGACAAGCCGACACCTCAGAAATCCAAGCGTGACGCGTATAGGGACCAGTCCCTTGGCTTGTGTTTCCGCCCCTCGTATCCTCGTCGTGAGGTCATTGGATGAGGAAAGGAGTCTTTCGCGGCTCACACCGTTTCAGGGAAAGGAAGCATGCGACAGGTTGGGAGCGATACTCAGGTGCGAGAAGCTTAGGGATGGTGGAATAGAAATAGAGTTTGGAAATACTGATGATGCAAGCAGAGCGATGGGCGCAACCGAACTAAATTACAGTGTACGACATGAAACTGGCAAACGAATGGTTACTGTACCGATCGATGTTCGACCTCACAATACCAAAAACTACTCGAAGGGGGTCATCAATTGTTATGATTTGAGAGACGTGTCCGATGATGAGATTGTGGATGGCCTGGCAGAATGGGGAGTGGTAGGTGCGAGAAGGATCACTATTAGAAAGGGCCAAGAAACGCAACCCACGAACAACTTCATATTAACATTTAGCTCCACTGACCTTCCCGAATTCATATTCGTTGGCTACGTTCGCGTGAAGGTGCGTGTGTATGTCCCAAATCCCATGCGGTGTTTTCGATGTTCCAGATTTGGACACACGACACAACACTGCCGAAATCGCGAGACATGCGGTAGATGTGGGTCGATGGACCATGCGGGAGGAAAATGTGAGACTGAATGTCCAAAATGTTCAAACTGCGGCCCTGATCAGAAACCCCATGCGGCCTACGATCGCTCATGTCCAATCTTCTTGAAAGAGAAAGAAATAGTGACTCTAAAATGCACAAACAAGATCACATTTCGGGAGGCCCGTGAACTCTATGAAAGTACTCACCCAAAAATATCCTACGCAGCAGCGGCAAAACTGAACCACGCAATGGCAAAACACACTCAAAGGGAACCTCTGATAGGCTCCCAACACACACAGCCGAACATTTCCGAACTAATCTCCCAACTCATAACACTTCTCCGATCTTTTGGTGTGCCCCTTGCGTCGCCCAAGGGACCAGGACAGCCTGTACAAGACGTCGCCGAAGTGGCGGAAGCACCACCTGCAACTAGTGGATGTGGTGTTTTCTCACCAGATGCATCGGCCCGACCAACGTCGAATGGGGGAGAGTGGACCCAAGTTCATCGCTCTAAGAGGTCTGCTCGGCCCTCTCCACCCAACCCTAGCCCCTCTCCGTCTACCACAATCCCCACCTTGAAATCCCCGTCTCCAACTTCCCGTCCTTCTTCCAACCTCCCTTCACCTACACGCACCGCAACCACCTCCAAATCCCTCCTCTCCACACCCTCCCTGCCTGACCCCTCTCCCCTTCCCGTAATCCACCCCTCACGTTCTTGCACTACTTCCGCACCTCTCCCACCCCCCTCACCCTCAGCTTCCACGTCCGTTGCTGCATCGCCGTCCGGTAACTCCCGACGAATTCCAATCTCCGACATCAGCTTGCAACATCAGGAAGCTGAAAGGCGCGCCCGCGAGGCGAAGAGGGCCCGACTGGCTCAAGTAGAAAAGACACGGGCGAAGGACAAAGGTGTGGAAGGTGCCCCTCCCGCAAAGGCGGGCACGCCAACGCCTCGAAGGCGAGTGGAGGGACCACTGGGAGAACCAGTTGTGCCGCACGGTATGGGTCCTCCCCCGCCCCCGCCGCAGCTGAGCGCCCCTCAAAAGCGAGGGTTACCATGGTCAGGAACCCTTCCTGGGGACGGCTCGCCGCGGTCGCGACCGAGAACGACCTCACTGGGCAACTCTATGAGTAACCTGGAACCCTCCGGGGAGCACTCTTAGACACTTCCAGTTTTAACTTGACCCACCATCATATCGCCTTTAGTTTTACAGTGGAACATGCGTGGTTTTAGAGCGAATTTTACTGACCTGCAGAGTGTTTTATCTCATAAACGACCTATTGCTGTAGGGCTTCAGGAAACAAAGCTGTCAACTGGTATCCAGTGTTCCATTAAAGGATATAATGTATTCCGGAAAGATAATACAAATATTGATACCATTGCACACGGTGGGGTAATGTTGGCTGTACACCATGGAACGCCTTGTCGAGAAATCGCATTGCAGTCAATACTACAGGCTGTAGCCGTTCGTATTAATATTCACCATCTTGTTATATCATTATGTTCAATCTATCTTCCCCCAGGAGTAGCATTCCCCTCTGCTGAGCTCAGGAGTCTTATGCTGGAACTTCCTCCTCCCGTTTTACTCTTGGGCGATTTTAACTCTCATCATACTCTGTGGGGTTCTGTCACCTCAAACACACGTGGTAGACATATGGAAGCCTTTTTAATCGACGAATCGCTGTGTTTACTAAACACAGGTTCTCCGACACATGTAACGCTACCCTCCGGAAACAAATCAGTGTTAGATCTTACCTTGTGCAGTCCCCAGATCAGTCATCGCTGTGTTTGGTCAGTAGACGATGACCCGCTCGGAAGCGACCATTTTCCAATTTGGTTGGAATTTCGCTGCGATGCTATTTTGGGAACAAGGCCACCGCGATGGAATATCCGCAAGGCTAACTGGCGTCAGTTTGAGGAAATGGTACAACATAAATTGTCATACGATACTCGGAATCAATCTAGTCCGCCACTTTCCGTAGATAATTTTACATCACTTATCATCGACACGGCCTCTCAATGCATACCCAGGACATCCAGAACACCCCACCGTGCTCATGTGCCGTGGTGGACTGAGGAGTGCCAGAATGTTATACGTGCTCGAAAACGTGCATTCAGGGTTTTTGACCGTCACAGTACGACGGCAAATCTGATTTTATTTCGAAGGCCAGGGCGCACGCTCGGCGCACAATTCTCGAGGCAAAGAGAACGTCCTGGAGAGCCCTTTTAAACACAAACAGCATCTTAATGCTGTGTTTTTGTACATTGAAGCGGCATATGACACGATCTGGCGCTATGGTATTCTTTTAAAGCTTCAAAAAAGTGGAATCCGTGGCCGTATGGGCACATTCTTGCCAAGCTTTCTAGCAGACCATTATATTTTGTGTTCGCATTGATGACCATTCATCTGCACGCTTTCAACTCGTAAATGGAATTCATCAGGGCAGCGTACTGAGTGTTGCTCTCTTCGCCATCATGATCAATGACGATTTTGCTGGGTTTCCTTCAAGCATAGATCGATCTCTTTTTGTTGATGACATAGCTATTTGGTCTTCTTCTTCAAGAGCCTCTACTTCATCGCGACAACTTCAGCTGGCGACAAACCATCTCCAGAAGTGGAGCACCATGAATGGTTTTATGTTATCCACCACAAAAACAGCATCAATGCATTTCTGTCGCCGTCGTTGCTGTCGTGATCTTACACTGATCCTGTATGGTGAACCCATTCAATTACACCCTGTATTTAAGTTTCTAGGAATGTATTTTGATGGCCGTATGCTTTACCGGGAACATCTTATAATTATCCGTGACAAATGTATTACATCTCTGAATATTTTAAAATGTGTCGCACGAACGTCTTACGAAAGTGACAAACACTGCTACTTCTCTATCGGTCTCTTATCCGCTCCAAGCTAGATTATGCTTGCTTCGTTTATGATGGTGCCTCTGCACCCGGAAAACGGGTTATGTATGCCGTTTATCATGCAGCTCTGAGAATTGTGACTGGGGCGTTTCGGACCTCGCCAATTGCGAGCTTACTGGCTGACATCAACGAGCCACCACTTTCCCTGAGGAGACAGATGCTCGGGATGCGCTACGCATGTAAATTGCGCAGCTTCCCGCAGCACCCAGCTTATCAAGCGGTGTTCTCGCGTCGCACCATATCAATCTTGTCACGTAGTGGCGCCCGTATATATATATATATATATATATATATATATATATATATATATATATATATATATATATATATATATATATATATATATATATACCTATGTGCACTAGAATAAGAGACCTTTTTGCCGAAAGCCAACTGGAGCTACGCAGGGTGAAACGAGCCCTGCAGGCCTCCACATCTCCGTGGTGACTGATGTCACTGAACCCGAGAATCGACCTCGTATTGGCCGATATACGCAAAGCGGATATTCTCCCGGACGAATTTCGAGCTCGTGCTCTGGAACACATATCGACATTTTATAACAGCTACGTAAAAAATAACGATGGATCAAAAACTGACGTCGGGATTGGAAGCGCCTTTGGAAGCGATACGGCCACCAGATCGTTACATTTATCCAGATCGTTTACACTACAGAAGCAAGCGTCCGTTTACACATCAGAGCTGGTGGTAATTGATAAAGCACTGGCTCTGATAGTGGTCGGGGATGAAGAAATCATGTAATTGTATCCGACTCGTTGAGCAGCCTTTTAGTACTGAAGAGCTTTAATCCGACAGACGCTTTATTACATGGTGTCCTCTGTCACTTGACTATATTAGATCAAGCCGGAAAAGTTGTCCACTTCTGCTGGATTACTAGCCACATAGGCATCGCAGGAAACGATCAAGCCGACAGCACTGCGAGGCGAACAGCACAGGCTCCCTTGCGCAGAGTATTCCCAATCCCTACCAGGGACTACTACCCAGGGATATCTGCCTTTCTGGCAAGCAAGTGGCAGGCGAGCTGGGACGAGCTTGGTTCCAACAAGTTACGGATAATAAAGCCATCCCCCGGTCAGTGGCTCTCGTGCTCTCGTGGGACAAGGCGAGACGAGGTGACGCTGTGTCGTTTACGCATAGGACATACTTACACTACCCATGTTCACTTACTTAACGGTGAGAATGAACCGTTGTGTGCGAGATGTGGTACAATAATGACAGTTCGCCACGTCCTGATTGCATGCCCTAGGCTTAGCCCGGAGCGTCGACGTCATTTTTTGGAGTGACCAGGCTCACTCCCTCCTAGTAGTTTTAGGCGATCAATCACAGGCCGTGGAATCTGGAAGGCTCTTTAGCTTCCTATCTGATGTGAAGTTTTGTGCTATTTACCCGGGACGTTAACATCAAAATGCACCAGGAAGGAGAATACTTGTAGTGCATAGGATGTCCTATAACGACGGCTGATGCAATTAACTGTTATTGGCGCTAAATGACCTCGTAGTCGGCGCGCCCTTAAACCCAAATAATCAATCAATCAGCTACCTTACGCCATAATTAGGTACTTCTGGACATCTCCACATGCAGTTATTTACGTCATGCTGTTAGCCATACGCCAGTTGGTGGCCAGTAAAGTGTAGGAATACCTACAATACACACCTGGGAGCCTACGCTTATATTTCACTTCACGGCTTCATTCCCTGCTTTTCAATGTGAGTATGGGACACATTCTTTTCACGGCTTCATTTCCCTGCTTTTCAATGCGAGTATGGGACACATGCTGGTTAAATTAGGCGAGAAAATGCTCAGACTCACCCACTGTTTCGCCGCTTTTCCAACAATCCAACGGCTTCAACGAATTCAAAGGACCCATGTCAGCTGCGACTGCATCGAATAACGACCGCAAAACGATCCACTGTTTCGCCTTTCCAACACTCCAACGGCTTCAACGGATTCAAAGGACCGATGTCAGCCGCGACTGCATCGAATAACGACCGCAGCACGTGGCTTCAACGGATTCAAAGAACCGATGTCGGCCGCGACTGCATCGAATAACGACCGCAACACGTGCCTGCACCGCACTTCCGGCCGCACTGTTAGTCAGCTGAGTACGGTCAAGGTAGTGACGTCACACCATCAAGACGGTGTATAACTTCTGGGGTTACACACCGTGTGTATGGTGTGTAACCACCCCGTATGGAGAAAGGCTTGTGGCACTAGATATGTACTCACTCAAGTATAGGAGATTAAGGGGGGACATGATTGAAATGTACAAAATTGTTAAAGGACTAGATCAGGTCAATTTGAATAATGCTCTTCAGTTTAGAGTATCGCATAGGGGTCATCAATCCAGGTTAGACAAATTGAGGTGTAGGACAGTTAAACAACAACAGGTCTTCAGTCCAAGGGTTGTTGATCAGTGGAATGGGCTGGCTGCTGACGTTGTCGTGAGTTCTTCATTGAATGTATATAAAAGTAGGGTGGACAAATTTTTTAGACAGGAAAATCTTGTTTTTTAGTTATAATTTGTGATGGATGGGGTGATATTTATGCTAAGTAAGTGTGCACGACACATGTCCCTTTAAGCAGGCATAGATGCAGTTTGAAAATTATTGGTAAGGCATCCAATCCACACGTGTTAAGAGGGATCAAGTGAATAGGGCTGGAGAGCTAGGGTAGATAGGCATTGATAGATGTGTGGAATGTTGGTGGATGGTTTCTTTAGGATGTGGTGATGGTTAGGGTGGGTCTTTTTACCGGGCTTATGGTATCTTCCATTTACAGACTTAACTGGATGGGCCCTTGTGGCTCTTCTTAATTATAAATACTTTATGACTTTATAACCTATTCCCTAAATCATGGGATCATTTTTCATCATCAACCTTTCAAAAGAGACGTGCCACCAACTGGAGTGCTGGCAACATCAATATATTTTGTGAGGTTTTCATCTTAACTGGATCCTTAGCTGCAATGATGGAAAAAAGTTGGCTTTCTGGAACTATTTCCTCAAAATCATTGTAATGAATATGTTAAAGGAATTATACCATGACCTTTGTTTGCAATTGGAAGCCACAAATGACCACCATAGTCTGTGACAATCGTGACAACGGTAATAACGAAGTCTCGAATGCAAGTCGAGGGCTTGCATTTCAATTTGGCGAAAGTGCATCGAAGGCTTGCATTCAGGGGTGTTGCTTTATGTAATTTTGATGGGGCAAGTGCCCCCTCAATGTTAGCTTTCCCCCCTCCCATAATTTCATCTTTTAACATGGGACCCTATAACATATGCCCCCAACTGCAATCCATTTGGGCCCGCTCACTGCATTCATGCTTTGTACCCCTTCAATAATATTCAGAAGTTAACACATGTTTGCATTTGATATATTTGGGGTAGTTCTGCCCTGGGATGTTAAAGTATTTGAAAAATAGGGAAATTTGCAGTTCAAAGTAACTTCTGATTTCATGGGTTTCTTTTTCTAATCCAATGTTTATGAATGTGCTGAACATGATGTAACCACGTATTTCCTCTGGACATGCATACTTTTCAGTTGGAGGTAGGATATCACCCAAAAAGGAGCTTGGAGTTAGGTAAAGTAGTTAGCATAAAAGTAATCTTTGAAGTCGGCTTGCACTACCGGGATCATGTGTCGCCAACGTTGATAGAACTAGGATGGCTCAAATTCGAGGACTTCTTGTCCGAGGCAGATGCACACTCAGTTTTGAAAATTATGAACGAGTTCATTGGCTCAGAACTGATTCGCGGTCAACTAAACTGTCGCTCAACTGTGTCGCAACGGAGCACCAGGGCCACGGCTAATGGTGAGCTCCAGGTACCACGATGCCGCACAGAATTCGCGCGCCGCACCTTCATCCCGAGAGCTTGCCGAACGTGGAACAATCTGCCTCCAGATGTGAGGAACTCAGGTGGCTACAATGTTTTCAGACGGAGGCTTTCGGCCATGCTGCGCATGTCCGGGCTCTAATTTCCGGCCTCCGGAACATCGCTTACATCAGCACTGTGATGCCACTCGTTGTTATCGTGTATGCTCGTGATGATGGTTTGTGCTGCACATTAGTGCACTTCTGTAACGGAAACTGAAAAACCCTGCTCGGGAGGATCCGAAATACATTACATTACTAAAGTCAAGACATGCTACATCAACCTGATTTCCCTGATCAAATTGTTCTGTAGCGAAATTCAAAAAGTCCAAGAGATTTGTGAGACACGATCACCCTTTTCTAAACCCATGTTGAGTATCTTGAATCAATCTGTTTCCTTCGAGAAAACTAACTATTCTATCCTTGATAATTGATTCGAGTACCTTGCAGACTAGGAATGTGAGGCTTACTGGCCTATAGTTTTCAACTTTCCCTTTTTCTCTTTTTGAGAATAGGAACTACATTTGCCCTTTTCCAATCTGTTGGAATTTCATTTTGTGAAACTGATCTACAAAATATTATGCTAAGTGGAATTGCCAGTTCCTTTTCAGCTTCCCACGATACCCTAGCATAAATATCATCAGGTCCTGCTGCCTTGTTTGGCTTTATTTTCCTGATATGATTTTAAACATCACTATCAGTGAAATCAACATCGTTTATCCTATCACCTGTCACGAAACTGTGATGTACGGTTGGCAGATTAGTCATATTTTCCAATGTAAACACTGATTTAAACTGCTTGCTCAGCTCCTCAACTATCTCACCATCCTCACCCAATATAGTCCCATTTACTTCCAGTGGACCAATTGTGCTAGAAACTTTACTCAGCTTGTAAAAACGAAAGAACTTTTTGCTGTCCCTATTACAGTTCCTAGCCAAATCCAATTATTTTGCTCGCTTTGCTGCTCTGGTTTTCTGCTTCACAGCGGCTCTAGCTTTTTGATACGACCTTAGATTTACAATATTTGAAGCTTCCTTAAACACTCTAAGTGCATCTATGCATCTGCATTATAAAGGCGACTAAGATGATGGGACCACTTATTTTCTGTGCAAATGGATCTTTTCTTCTTGTAAAAAAATATTTGAAACATTTTCAACCTTAAAAAACCTAAACGAACCTAACCTAACCAAGCATAACCCATTTTGTGTCCTTTATGGAGGCAAATGTGTGTTAAAAAAAACTATTCTTGTTACCACCTTAAAGCACAATAATACTAAAAAGTTACCGAAAAAAATGTAGGAATTTTCTTCTTCTTCAAAAGCTGCTTAGGCTGGGTCAGGCTCTTTTTTAAGTGTGAGAAGTTTCAGAAAATAAATTGCTTGACATTTGTGTTTGTTTTATTTTCTCCAACGGTAAGTTAGGCTAGGTTAGGTTAGGTTATGCTTCATTTTTCTTTTATTTTCTAATAATTCTTTTTATGCTATGTTACCTAACTCAAGGCCCCTTTTTGGAATTATTTTGCTCACAACCTGAAAAGTAAGCGCTTGCACTGAAAATAAGTGGTCCCATCATTGTAGTCACCTTCATAAACATGGTATTCTGAAGAAACATTATAAAATATATATTAAAAAAACACTAAGACAAATTTACGAATTTGTGTAGGTAGGTATGTACCTAGTGTTCAGGGGAAGTCAAATGGGTAGGTCTGGTATTCCTTGGGATGTCGCAGGTACTACATAGGTATCTAACTAGGCACTCATCTATCTACCTACCTATGATAAATGTATGATAAATGCATGTATGCCCCTGGGCCAATGTGTATCAAAAATATGTTTCATGGTCCTTGCTGATGTGAATTGAGTGAATTTCATATTCATTTCTTTGGAAAATGAAAACTTGTCAAGATATAAGAAGTTCAAGTACCTATATCTCAATAAGTAGTCAGTTCACCAAGAAAGAAATGTGAAATGAATTCAAATAGCATTAAAAGATGCCAGAAAAAAACATTGTTTTAACAGTGCAGATACATGCTATTTCCTCTTTGCAAAAATTATGGGAAAAGGGTCTGGCAGAATATCTGGCTTGGCTGGTTGACAGACTTCAAAGTATGGCACTTTCGACAACATCGCATTAATTTGGGATGGGTGGCCAGCAGTGTGGTAATTGAGGTTTACAAAGCTTGGAAGTGATTTGCATAATGGTGCGCATTTTGCTAACAAAAATGGGCATTGGAACACAGGTTCTTCAAGCCACCCCAGGAAGTGTGGCTAATTTTTTTTCTCGAATGAAATAAAAATGGATATTTCAGAATGAAAATAGGTATTAATGACCAAATGGATATTGCATAATTGATGTGTAATCAATAACAAGAACAGGAACTGTATATCTAAGTTGTATGTTATTGGCAGTTACATGCAAAGGAGCTGTTGACTAGACATTCAGAACTGTCTCCAATATGAAAGTGAGGACAGCTCTTCCTGCATTGCCTGCAATATCGTTTTATATTCCATCAGTAAGATGGATGTTTGAGCAAACTGATGGATCTAGATCAGCACAAGGTCCATGCTGCTTTGCAGCTTGTTCTTTTTAGCCCTTTCAGTCATTATTCTGGGTATGTTATTAAGTTCATTTAATGCTGGCATCCATTCCCCAGATGCATGCAGGTATCACTAAAAGCACACTCCGACAACACGTCACTTATCTATAGACTAGCGATACACGTTTCCAAAGGTTATTTTGTTATACTTCGATGACAGGCAACATACAATGCCATGGCGACAGCAGTTATAGCAGCTGTGCTATAACTGATCGTAGCAGAAACTGGACCGGTAGGATGTTCGTGATGAAAGCTGTGTTCACTGCAGTTAGGACGGCGCTAAGGTTCACTGCACTGGTGGTAGCCCGTGAACATGACTCGGCCAGGACCACGGAGCAAACGGGCGGCCTCGATCAGGTCGACTATCTTGGCCCTGGTTGTCTGGTCAGTGTTGTCAAGCATCGTCAGAAGAAGGTTTAAGGGTTAACCATAAGCGAGTTTCTGCCAATGCTGTGTGGGCACCTAACCAAACAGATACGGTGGCAGAGACAGCACATGTGCGACGCTGACCACAGTACAGCACAGCATAGCCAGAAACTCGCCTATGGCTCACCTCGCTCGCTAAACATTCTCCTGGCGATGCTTGGCGACACTGACCAGATAGCCAGGGCCAATATAATCGACCTGATCGAGGCTGCCCCTTTGCTCCGTGTTCCTAGCCGAGTCATGTTCGCGGGCTACCGCCAGTGCAGTGAGCCTTAGTGCCGTCCTAACTGCAATGGACACAGCTTTCATCACAAACATCCTGCCGATCCAGTTTCTGCTATGACCAATGTCACAGTTGCTATCGCTGTTGTCGCCATCACATAATGTGTTACCTGCCATAAAAGGATAATACATTTGGATCACCTTTGGAAAAGTATCTCCCTACTCTACAGATAAGTGATATGTCGCCTTTAGTACCACGTGCCTTCAGTACCAACATGGCGAATGAAAGCAAGCATTAAGTAAGCTCAATAACATACCCGGAATAACGATAGAAAACGCTGAAAAGCGTATATAAGTGTTGACCGTACACCTATGTAGGTAAGTTAGCTCGCTTAAAGATCCATCCTGTTGGTGGAATTTAAAATGATATTACGTTACCCTTAGCAAACACTCTGGGCATCAGAAGGGTGCAACTGGCCTCACGGCAGCTGGTGCAAACTTCAAATAGTCGTCCCACGTGATCAATGCGCATCAACTATTTTCATGGCCGTTATTTCAACGCAACGCGGTGGCCTGCTGCAGCACGGCGTCGCGCCACATCCGAGCCGATGGAAGTTCCACCTGGACCGAAAGGGAGAAGGTCATCTTTCGACCTGTATTTCGGGTAGGGTCTGCCGAGAATTCAGACCTGTGTAGGGTCTGCATACTCTGCAGTAGGCCAAATCCCTTCACCAGGGTGGAGTGACTCTCCCCGTTCGTCACGATGATGCCGAGAGGAAGACAACCAGCAACTTCCACAGTGAACAGGAGGAAAACGCGAGCCATGCTGCGGTTGGCTTTTCCACCGGCGTCGACGAAGATCATTTCGCCAGCTTTTCGCAGTTGGTGGACGCGGGCCATCAGTGGTGTCACGATGGCGATGGTGTTATGGCCATCTGTGACGTCAGCCGTCGCATCCGACCGACCGTCGGCCAGCAGAATCAGTCGAGCCTGCAGTGCCCCCTCTGCGCAGCTGTACGTGGCGTTGACTATACTACTGTGTGGTCTGTAACAAAGACTCTTAATTGATAAATATGCGGATGCGTTGAGGGTACTTTGCTTTTAAAAGCGCTTCACCAGCAGCTGGTCAACATGGTCAACGTGGTAGGTAATTCGTGTCAAATGTGCGCACATAATGAATAGCATGTATGGTGAAGTTTAAAAACGCTCTGCTTCATGTGATTATAGCGGCATTAATTATATTGTTAGCGTATATTGTGCTGTATTTTATATAAGTAGCATCATATGTACCGTCTTATTAAACTTTGACAAGTTATAGCCGTCAGTGGAACGCGAAAGAACATATTCGAAGGCAACAAACTTCATTCTGGAACAATGTGGGCATCGAAACATTGAATTGTGTCCCAGCCGACAACCCCGAAATAGTGTATGCTGCGGCAATGTGTTATCCAACGTAGCTTATTAGTTTGGTCGGGCTAAGTATTCCAAGGTTTGAAGTTATAACACAGTGTACATGCATACTCAGGCAAGTCTTATATTCGTTTATTCTCGTGATCATTCATTGCATTCATTCATACATTCATGCAACCATTCATTTGACATGCATTTCTCTATCGACATACCGGAGCATAGATTGGAGATCTGGTAGAATGGAACGGTCTGGGGCCGCGATATGGCCGTACTCCTCCCCATACTCGTCCACCAGTTCCAGGTCCAGGGTTTGGAAGGCAGTGGAAGGCGAATGATGGAAGCGGAAAAGATCGATCAATATCTTCGTTGTCTTCTCACTTATGCAGCGATGCTGAAGCGCCGCAGGTGTGGTCGTGGGATGGTTGTGGTAGCCCCACGCACTACCAAACCGCACTCGGCCTCGAGAGTTGTCCTGCGGTGATAGTTGTGTGGTGAATTATTGCTGTAGGGCGCGTCAACTACTGTCATTTTGTGCCCATGGAGTTAGTTGTCATGCAGAAACATTAGCGCAGTCCCAGGTCACCGTTCACGGACACTACCTTCGCAGGATAAAAACACGCATAGAGAATGCAAAAAGCACCACTGATACGAAAGCATCTGTACAAAGACTCGCCCAGATACACACAGCAGGTTGTTTGTTTCTCACGGATGGTCACACGATTTCCCGCACCAGGAATCAAACCTGGGCCTCACGACGCAAGGTCGTGCATCCTAGCCACCGTACCATGCGGGAGGAGATGGTAAAGTGACCAAACCGCGAAAAACAAACGAGGAAGGGTAGAGCGTACTTCATTGGCCCATCCGGAGATGCTACTCGTGCGTGCTATTAGTCTGCATGCCCCACGCAATTAACATATAAATGTACAACTTGTACATTTATTAGCCACCTTCGTTCATTGCGCCACCAGGAGAGCTTCCATCCACTTACACGACACAACGTACCATATGCCAACACCGAAATAAACTAGCATGTCGTGGCACTCTCAACTAAGAAATGAAAACAAAATAAATTCAAGCATAGCAGAATGCGGGGAAAAGGTTGGCTGCCTTTAATATCATGCCAATCATTGATTTGTTTGTTGATGCTTCAACATCAACCATCAACAAACAAGTCAACAAGCACAACGCAGAAACAAGGAATATCATACGATCAATCGAAGTGATAAGCAGGAAGATCACCAATGCTGAACTCGCAGTGATTTTCAACGAAACATGGATAGAAATATAAATATATATATATATATATATATATATATATATATATATATATATATATATATATATATATATATATATATATATATATATATATATATATATATATATATATATATATATATATATATATATATATATATATTTATATATATACATATATATATATATATATATATTTATATATATGTATATATATGTGTGTGTGTGGGGGGGGTGATCCCATGTTTCTCACCTCCGCTCCGCCACGATTACTATTTCCAAGCAGCACACACTGGCGTAGCGGCCTTCGTCCATATACATCACACCTGTTTGAATGAAAACATCACATTGCTGTTAAATAGCTAGATGTTTTGACTTACTTCCTTGACATGCTGCTCGTCTTCTTAGCTGTTACCGATATCTTCCACGGGCAGGCCAGGTTTCTGATGGACGATTTTCTAGGGCTGGGCGCGTCCTGCCGGTACGCTATGATGGCAACGTAGGTGAGCCTTGAAATATTTTCGGTTTCGTTATGGTGAATTGGCCCCCCATGAAGTAAATCAACGTTGTTCTTAATCCAGGAGATTGTCTATAGTTCAAGAACGCTACATCACTTTCATGGTGGTGGTGGTTATTGGTTTTACGACACGTCGACCGTTGAGTCATATAGCGTCGCCAATCTCTCACGCCGATTGGTCGCGGGCGAAGAGTAGCGACAGGTGAGACTCGAACCCACAATCTTTCGATTGTGAGACGGGCATCTTACCCCTATGCTTCTCGTCCCCACATCACTGTCATGATTCCGTAATCAATGGTCAGGTAATTATCAGGAGCGGGATGAGGAGGAAACGAGAATCGGTGGCCTCACGCCGCGTTTAGCCGCGAAGACTCATTCGACTCTAATGTATGCATGGTTATCTTCAAAGAGGTGCTTGGGCATGACAGACACTTGTCGAAATAAAAGGCATGTGAATTAATTAGAAAGCTAAACGTAGTTATATGCAACGTATTCTATGAAAACTAAACGATATGCGAACAAAAATTGCCATACATACACGTCGCTACGCAGAACTCAGCAGAATACGGATTTGCGGATTGGGCATGAATTTGGTTGCGATGCTGCAAAGTCTAAGCATTAAAGACATTCTGAAACTACTAATACCAATGTTTCACTGCTCTGATATATAATAAACAGTAATAGAAAATGTTGCAAGATACAACAGCCTACGTGTAAATGAAGTGAATCTTTGCGAGCAATCTCATGTAAGGATTCCAGATGCAATATATGCGTGCATACAACGATCCAAAATCACTGGCGGATCTAGCCGCTCGGTTTGGGGGGGAGCTAAACTGGGTCTCCAGGACTTGCCAACCGGGGGGGAAGCGATGTTGGCGGGGCGTTTGTCGTCAACCGGGGGGAGGGGAAGCAACGTAGACGTGGTGTTTGACGTGCTGACCTGGGGTAGGGTGCGAAGCGATGTGTTGTTGTCGACCATGGGGGGGGAGGGTGTGGGAAGCGCAATGGGCGGATCCAGTCACTGGTTGGGGGGGGGGGCGAACCCGAAGTTCAACTGGCGACGGAGAGGGGGGGGGGGGGGGGGGGGAGTCGAAGTTTGACTGGCCGCCAGGAGTGGGTTGTGGTTGAAACCTGGAGGAACAGCTCACTTAAACATTGTTTGACTGCCACGTTTTATTGGAATTTTATGTTTTGTACATGCTCTATTTATATATTTCATGGAGATTTGATGAAATACCATAGTCTCATACACATTTTATTTTGTGCATTGTTTATTTTGTTGCCTTTGCACATGTTCTGAATGGGAATGTCCGTAGGAGTTGAATGAAACGAAAACAGTAAACCACGAAGACATTATTTAAAAAAAACGAACATCTCAGTTGCGCACGCAAGAAACATGGCAGGGAAGCATCCGCGCAGCAGCGGTGGGCGCGGCAGCAAACTTGAGATGTCAGCTCTGCCCTGGAATCCGCGTCGAGCTGCGCTCCAGTCACACTTTGCGGCCCGCCAACAACAGCCAAGCCTGAGCAGAGGAGGGAGAGTTCGGCTCAGACTTGAGGAAACAATTCAAAATCACCTTGTGGTGTTGCACTGCACCCTATGTGGTCGGGTTTTACTTTAAAGAAACTGACCATACATGGGTATTCTTATTGGTGGACATGAAAAGTACGTCATTCTTGAGCATGGTCATTATGTCGCAGGTAGATCGGCATTAATCAAACGTGAACAGTTACTTTATATGGATCGCACTGTTTTATTTGCTCATTCTGTATATGTGAAGATAATAGCGACATTATTTTACATGTTTTTTTTTAGTGTGGGGCTCATTTACAGATAAACCCCAACTTGCAAAAAAAACTGCAAAAACAGTGCTATTTTCCTCGTATCCCTACGACAATGATCAGACAGAATTGTTTGCGGTCGTTATTCCCATGCAGTGCAGGTGAAATGTTATTTGCTGTAAAATCTACGACATAGACAATTTAAGTGCATCAGTGAGTTCGTAGTTACAATAGCAACTACAAACTCACCGGCAAAAATAACAAATCCAATGACAAAAAGGGGCGCATGCCAGTAGCATTTAGAAACGAACTAAATCTATATATGTACCTTGTACTTCATTCCTTAGTGCAGCCGTATCCTCAGTTTCATCCGACGGGCGCCAGACGCTGCGAAGGCGTCGACGACGTCGCTAGTGGGAGGCAGGCTCTCGCGGTGGGCCTGGAGCAGGACGAGCGCCTCGAGGCGATTTTCGGCCATCGTCGCTCGCAAAGCGGTCAGCGTGCGCGTTACCTTCGAGAAGGTACGCTCGGCCTCCGCTGTGGATGCAGGGATGACGGCCAGTACTCGGAGGAACTTGTGGATGGACGGAAATACGTCCGCCACACACTCATTGAGAGCGCCGATCGCCGTGACGGGGTCGCTGTGCTGCGGCCTCCTGTTCCACATCGCCTTCCACACATCGAACTCTGCCTTGAGTTGGGCCTCGGTGCAGCCCAACAGACTGCGGTACTGCACCCACGTCGGGTACAGCTGGTCCCACCTGGATATCCTCACCCTCTTTGGCAGGAGGTGGGCGATGCCGAATGCCCTCCTCTGATGGCTTTCGAAGCGTGCCTGTAGGTCTGTGCGCACCGCGTCGATGGCCGGGTTGAAGGTGTTCACGCGGAAGTACCCCTCCACAGACAGATTGGTGCCGGCGTTGTCCCGGTGGACAGACCTGCCCACCAGGCGAGGTTTCCTTGTCTCCACGCCGAGTCTCGTTGCCAGCGAGCAAACGTTCGCCATGATGGCCGCAAACTCCTCGCTCTCTTGTCGCATGCCGTCAAGAACTGACCTCACCGTATCCACCAGTTCCAGGGACGCGATGAGGTCTGCACTCTGTCCTTGGAGCGCCAGGGCCAGCGGTCGCAGAATGCCGGACAGTCGCTGTGCAACAGCCAGACCCACCAGGAACTCGGTGTGACTGACGGCGCTGAGAAGCTGCGCGGCCTTGGCGCTAGTGCCGCGATCCAGCCACTCCGTCATGAGCTGCAGAGCCAGGAAGATGGCAGGGAGCTCCTCCCGAAAACGGTCCACGGCGACGTGACGCTCGATAAACCGAGTCTTGCACAGCTTCAGCAACTTCAGCCGATGCCCGTCCTCCAGCTCCGTATTTTGCGCGTAGTGCAGCAGCTCCTCTCGCTTTGCCCCATCGGTTAGGAACACCACCACTGACTCCATCGTACCGGTGGCGTTGCGCACTACGCACACCTCGTCCATCTTCGACGTAGCCAGATTCAGCGCGTGCGCAGCGCAATGAAAGTAATGTGCCAGTGGTGCGCTGGCCTGGAGGTGCGCACATACGCCAACTCTTTGACTGGCCATTGCTGACGCTCCGTCGTAGCACTGCGCGACCATCACTGGAGTGTCGAGGCGGAGCTCGGTTAGCGCAGTGCTGATGACGTTGGCCAGGTTTACGCCTGACATCCGCACCTCCGTACCGTCATCAGAGGTCTGGCGCAGCGCAGCGAATACATCGACGAGCGCTACCGGGTCCTCACGGACGACCAGTGAGCCATCGTGCTCGTCAACGTATCGCACGACTAGCGCGAGTTGCTCTCTGTTTGAGCAGTCTGTAGTCTCGTCGGCCATGATCGACCACACTCCTGACTTGGTGACCTTGGCGGCGACCTCCTTCTTAACCATCGTTGCCATGTCCTCGAGAATCACGTTCTGCACACTCTTGCTTGTATACAGGGCGTTACTGCTCGCCTCTCGAAGGTGCTTCTGCAGCACGGCGTCGCCCGACTGTATACGGAAGCGCAGAAGCATGCGGAAGTTTCCGTCGTTGTCAGTGGGAAAGGCTCCGCTCGGATCAATGCGTCCGTCATCTCGATGGCCGCGAAGCGGAATATTCTGGACAGCCACCAGCTTCAGAGTATCGACGATGGCGCCGATAATAGCGCGATTTTTCTCCATCTCGCGCTGGCTCGCTGTCTCTATCTGGTATGCCACATCGAGCTCAGCCTTGTTGTAGCGGGCCTTGAATTCGGAGGCCTTCTCTGTATGTTCAAGAGGTGATGTGGGTGTTTGTTGTGCTGCACCAACACGCCATTCTTTCCGGTTAGGTCCGAAAAGTCGTTCAGTGGCTTGTTAACCAGCTTCCCCAGCAGCTGTCCGCGTTCCGTCACTTTGCCCTCTGAGTTTCTACTCCCTCCGAATTGAGCACATGCGCTGCACCATGCGCCAGTCCGGTCCCCCAGTTTCGAAATGGCCAGCCAGGGGTACTAGTTTAGGTGGTCTGGTGTGATTCGTCGAGGGCGAAGGACATTTTCCCCCTTCTCATTCTTCAAGTGGTAGGACACCGGAAAGTCCTTCTTGTCAGTTGGATGCCACCTATCCGTCAGACCAGCGAATTTCTGGGCGTCTGTGGTCTTGACGCCGTCACCGACCAGATAACCGATGTCCTTCGGAGAAACGCTGCAACCGGCGGTAAGAACCGGAGCATGATCAGTAGCTGGCGGTTCGCCGGCGGCAGGAGCCAGCACTCGACCGGAGGCAAGATCCAGGACGGGAGCCGAGACAGATTCAGGAGCCGGCGCATGACCGGCGTCGGGGGCCATTACTTGGCCGGCAGCAGGGCCTGGGGCGGGAGCCGGAGCAGAACCTGGAGCAGGATCAGGATCCTGCTTTTGGCCGGCGGCAGGGCCAAGCACTCGGCCGGCGCCAGGAGCCGATACGAGAGCCGAAGCAGAGTCAGGGGCCGGTGCATGACCGGTGGCAGGAGCCGGTAAGTGAGCCGAAACAGAATCAGGAGCAGGGACTGTAATCAGACACAGGATATAGTCAAAAGGATGTTAATATCGCGAGAGCGTCCCACAGTCTTCAGTCTGTCATTAAATAAACATTTACCTGCACCACGACACATTCAATATTCATAAATAAAAGTACATTACAAAAGGAAAATTCGCAATGGTCTAAAGAAGTTAAATATTGACTGAATTTGAACAACATCAATACGCGGAATGTCTTTTCGGCCGGTATCAGCCAGTTACGATGTACACCGGAGCACATTGCACGTGCATGGTGTTCCTGACTTGAGGCCAATCACAGCCATGCAGTTATCTGAAAATATGACCCTGTATTTAAATAGGCAGACCTATATGCATATATATATATATATATATATATATATATATATATATATATATATATATATATATATATATATATATATATATATATATATATATATATATATTTATACATATACATTAAGAATATCTAGGCCAAAGTTATGTTGTATCTTAATGTTTCTTGTAATAACATTAACCCTCGTACTCCGGACGGGGGGGGGATGGTCATTTTCGCACCACAGCCGTGAGGTTTTTCCACAGTACCTAAGTGCCGAACACGCACAGATAATCGGCTGAAACTTTGCATGCGTTCTAGGAATAGCCGATGTGTTGGTTCAAACTTTATGTTTGGGTGATCCAGGTTCACCGAGATATTCGACGTTAAATTTGGATTTTGCTTCTCAAAATGAAATTTGTATTCATCTTTTCAGGATTGTCTGTAGGAAGACCAATAAGAGGTATCGAAAAACCAATGGCATATTCTCGAAACCAATGGCATATTCTCGATAAGCAATTGATCAAATACAATTTGAAAAATAATCCAGATCTGTGTGACCTCGAACAAGGCGAGGATACGAGGTCAATTTGACAATTTTTTTGTCGAATTAATAAAAAATTCAACATCGGTAACGTATGTTATAGAGCACTATCGTATCTATTCAGTGTACAAATATCAGCTTCAAATCTTATACTGCGGTTCCGTTTTTATCAATGAAAACGTAGCCGGGGTTCACACTTTTACCGCGCTGCGTTGGCTGCAACTGAAGAAGCGGTCGCGGCCCGAAACTAGGTTACTTCCACTCCAGCTGGACCGTGAACTATCAGACATACAATGCAACTTTTTATTTAATATTAGAAGTTCAATAACAAGGTAAACGATGCCGTTTTCCGTATCTTTCCATATGGCGTGTAACAAAAGTTAGTGGGGTCAAATTGACCCCCCAGTGGTGCGTGGTGGTGAAATCTGCTGGGAGTACGAGGGTTAATAACTATTAGGGCAAAGATAGTTAGTTATGTACCTAATTCTTTCTGGTTTTTCTAACAACTTTCAGGAAAGAAAAGTATTACATAAGTTGCATTAAAATAGTTCAGGTCAGATACTCAAAATATGTTTTAATTGAAAGGCTTCTTACAGGGGCAGCACATCTAAGATAAATACCTGCATATATGAAAACTATGAAAGCACAAAACATGTATGGACTTACCTTTTGCCCTATTTTTAGAGAATAAATCCTTTATGGAAAGTTGACGCTTCATATCTACTCGTATAGCGATAGCTCTGCCTCTTGCTGTAGGAAGAAGGAATAATGGATAAATAAGCAAGCAGGCATGACACAATCATGTATTCAATGAAACAAAAACCTATTAGATTTGGATAGCTAACAAGAGAAGCCTTCACTTGTTACCTAGTTTTTTTGTGTTTGTTGGGGGGGGGCTAACTTGTACTGTTAGCCCCCCAGATTTGATTGGGGGGGCTAAAGCCCCTTTTGCCCCCCCCCGTGGATCCGCCAGTGTCCAAAATGCAATAATATAACGAAGCATCAAGAGAAACTTTCTCAAATACACGATTGTAATTTGCTTGGTACTATATATGATGTTCAGGATTTGGTATCAGCCGCATATAACGCAACTAAAATTGGAACTGATCTTCATACATAAATATTAAATATTGGCGTGCTTACATACATCGCACGTGCTGCCGAGTCCTTTTCATATTTATTGTGATGAAAAACCAGCCGAACCCTCACAGCTAAAACTATGCGAAAGCATCACAAATCTCAGAGCTTTGTGCAATAAATGGGTTTCAGGAGCAAGTGGCATAACCCAGAATTGTTCACAACCTTGCAAGAATGTGGCTTGCTTGTGTGGGAAGCACTCGATTGAGTGCAGATATTTATCAGGCTAGTATTAGTATTATCCAATGTTAACTTTCACCCTTGAAAATGTCCAGGCATTACCTTTTTTTTGCACCAACCTCAAACACTCGGAAAGGATCAGCCGGAATAGTTCTTTCAATTGTCAATGTTGTCTTGGTTAGTTCCTGGAAGACTTCAGCAAATTCCGGAGCGCTTTCCCTGGTTGCTGGGCAGTGAAATCCCACCTCGACGCCACTCATCAGCTTCTGAAATCAGGACATTTACGTGATGACAATGTTTGCACAAACTGTGCCAGATGACACTGGACCTGGCAACTGAATGCTAAATATACACATTATTTCACAGGTAAATCAATGTTTTGAGGTGTAGTTTTAGGGAGCAAAATATGTGTGTACTTTCCAATAAGTAGTATATACCATGGTCACACCAATCACAATTGGCTTCTAAATCGTAGCTCTTATTCGTGTAGTAACCAGCAGAGATGGTCTCCAAAGTAATGTGCATAGTTTATCAAATACACCGGTATTTGATAAACTACCCTCACTTTAAATATTGTGCACATTCCCCTCCTTAGAAAGAGATGCATACAGGCTAGAAAGAGTGCAGCACAAGGCTGGCTTATAAGCGGACTAGACAATTTGCAACATGAGGAAAGGAGGCTTATGACATTAGCTATGTAGTGATTCTATTATGGGAGATTAAGGGGTGCTTAACACGCGCCCTGGAGGGCCTCTGAGAATTACGCGCACTGGAGGGGGGGCGGATTCCGCCCCCCCTAAGATCTCGGCTCCTAGTAAAGCTGGAGGAATGAAATTTGCAGGGTGGATGGGCACGGTACTGAACTCTATTGTGTGCAATTTTCGTGACCCTAGGTCAATATCTTCAAGGTCAAATGAGGTCAGATTGGCAAAATTTTCCGGTTTTGCGTGGCTTGGCTTGTCATCGTTATGGATCGCTGTGATTGTGTTCAAATGCTCAAAAATGGGCATCAATGATGTTTTGGACATTACTAATGATGTAATGCAGATGCTAGACCGAACATGTGACCTCAGGTCACCTATATAGCACCACTTTATCAGGTCAGTTACCTGTTCCAGTTACCGGAACCGGCCGCCCGCCCGACTGCTCCGTCGGGCAGCTCGGAGCAATCGGCTTCGTGAAGAAGGGAGTGAAGTACATGAATAAAGTATGGGAACGCAATGACAAACAGTACAAATGACAACCAGTAGTGCATTTATGGCAACATTCCAGTTGATCAAGTTTGGTTCCATTAATCTGTCATGAACTTGACCTGACTTGACCTTGGTGACCTAACATGACCTTGAAACTATACAGCATATCAATATGCATCAAACAAGTCGCTAGTGTTGCCTAGAACACTTCCCTTTTGTCAGTATGCTGGAAGCGCATCAGCGCCGATTTTTGTGGTCTGGCGCTACAACATTTTTTGACTTTAGCGGCCCCTAACTTGAAAAAAAAAAAATTCGGCCGATTTCCATTTTTCTTGCTTTAAACGACGCGCCGTTCATTTCTAAGCAGGTATACCGAAAATCGCGTATATCCACCGGTAAAATCTGCAGGTATTTGCGAAAAACCGGAGGGGTGGGCGGATTTCGCCCCCCCCCCTCCAGTGCGCGTGTTAAGATAGAAAAAAGGTTAGACAAAGCCAATCTGAATGATACTCTTCTATTTAGGGAGTCCATGAGGGTTATCAATAATTTATATTGATTATACCAGTTAGGTTCTCGGATCGTTCAATGCCAATACATTTTAAGTTCATAGGCGGCTGATCGGTTGAATAGGCTGCCTGGTGATGTAGTGAAGAGTTTCTCACTGAATGAATTAAAACATATGGTGAACCTTACGGTCATCAAAAACTGAAAAGACTAGCAAGCGTAGCCAAAACATCTCAAGACAGGATTTATATCACTACCATATGCCGACGAAATCTCACAGCAAAAAGCAACTCAGTCATAACATGTTGAAATTTAAACATGCGTGACCGAGACCACTACAACAACCATGAAAACTTTACTAGTCAGATCAGACATTTCCCACCCTCACTGTTTCGCGGGAACACTGTGGTGCTTCGCATGTTCAGCTGGAGTGGCTGGCAAATACCACCTATCTGGGTTGGTGTACAAGGTTAGCTGCAATATTTGCATCAACAACGGCCAACAGGTCAACTACATTTGCGAGACAGCTCGCCCCGTCCATCTATGGCTTAACGAACACCAAGGAAATGCAAGAAACAGCATACCAGACATGCATATGAGACCATCTTAGAGAAGCTCACAGCAGTGCATAACTTCTCCCATCATACTCCTTTCCTTAGACATCCTTAAAACGTGGAAATAAAATACGCATTATGATTTATTGCACACTGTAATCGCTTACTTTCAGAAATTATAATTCCAGCTGTATGAACACTCATCTCACTCAGCATCTTCTAGGTGTTTTTGTAGCATAGAATATAGCAAACACAAAGCAAAGATGTTTAGAAGCAAAGATGTTTGAAAACATAGAAGTCGGAACTGAAATGAGATATCTGGATTGCTGAGTCATGAAGAACAAAATGGTACATACGGTGAAAAGCAACCAACATTTACAGCCAGGTAGTTCAATGAAAAATATGTTTTTAGTGTGGCATTTGTTGTGTCCAGTGCAGTGCCTGGAATTCTGAAATTTGAGTGGAGACCCACACTCAACAACAATTTTTGGAATATCACCTCTATTACATGGCCTAAGCACAACTATGTTTTCTTGCGACTTAGGCCTAAGCACAACTATGTTACGACTTAGGTCCACAGTATTTGGAACCCTTATAGCTTCTGATAGCAACACTACCCTGATTGGAAAATGCAGCAGACACCAGGGCCACCATCATCACACAGTGGAATGATTCCTGTGTGCATATGTTGGTGGCCTCAACGTTTCACATTGAGGAATGTTTCACAATGTTTGTTTTGCACAATGTTTTGCACAATGTTTCACATTGTACATTGAGTTTAGGTTTCATCAACTCATTTGTCATGTAGTGTGAAAGTGCGTGTTGTGCTGTCTGTGGAATGATAGCTTGTGCATGCTAAATATATAGTAGTGGTGAATTGAACACTCATATGTTAGACATTGCCTGCTGATACACACAAAAGCAAAGGTTAAGAAAAAAATCAAAGAAAAATTAAATGAAAAAACATGCAATCAACTTTAGCCTGTTAACCTGGAATGACTTGAAGCATACCTGAGTTTTTGCCGATAAGGAAATTGTGATTTTCGGCGATTTGGTGACCTTTGACTTGACCCAAGTCCACGAAAGTCCAAACCGCACGCCTCTGGCACACTGCCGATCGTATGATGAAAGTTGCATTATCATTAAGATCGAGCCAGCGGTTGCCGAGATCGGCCATGTCTGTGAGCCAAAAATTGTGTTTTTCGGCGATTTGGTGACCTTTTACCTGACCCAAGGTCACGAAATTCCAAACCGCACGCCTCTGGCACACGGCCGACCGTTTCGTGAAGGTTTCATTACGATCGAGCCAGCGGTTGCCAAGATCGGCCATGTCTGCGAGATGGTATCTGTCAAACGGTGTATGTGAAATGGCTGTTTTTTAGACCCTCCCGAAAAAAACCTAATCCGACCGGTCGGCGGTTGAGAAAGGCATTGACCTCTATATATAACTAGACAGACAACTCGACTTTTCAAAACGGTCCCGACGGCGGCGCCGCATATGGGCAAAACGTCGGCGCTGGTAGGCGCTGCGCAGTGTGTTGTGGATATAAAGCGGTGATGCTAGGGCGTTCTAGGTGGTGAAAATGACCATATAATTTTCAAATGATACAGTCACATATGAAGCAAAAACGTTTTGCTTGATATATATTCATATATCAAGCAAAAACCACACCTATTCCCCCATTAAGCCTTTACTCCGACCTGCCCCGTCCCTGCCGTTCATCCCCTTGCGGAGACAGATACAGAGGGCACAGGGGACATGTGTCCGCTCATGGCAAGGTGGCGCCTATATACAGTGAGGCTCGGGTACAACCCTTTCTAATTTGTCAGGTAAAGGTGCCCCTCGAGATGAAAATGTGACTCTTTATAATCATTGAGTGCATCCCCTTGCATTTTCAGCCGAAGTTTCCCCTTTCAAGACCCTCGAGTGCGCCCCTCTCGAAATTTTCAGCCGAAGGCACCCCTGAGGGCTCATCCAGTGGCCCCAGACATGCCCTTCCATGCAAAATCCTGGATCCGCGCCTGCCCCCTTGGCTACGCCCTTGGAAGAGGTCCCGGGCTGATGGAAAGAACTACAATTAAAGAGGAAGTCCTGAGCGCACGGATGTTGATTTCTGAAAATTATTCGGACGGGAGTAGGGGGGGGGAATACATAAAGGCAATGGGCAGGTCCAAATTGATTGGGGGATCACACTTCATAGGGTCCCATGTTAATGCTTGATTTTTTGGCGGGGGCGGGCAAAGCCAACATTTCATTCCAGGGCCAAAATGCATGGGAGCGGCCGGCGTGCTCGATCTTTTGCCCATATACCGCTGCTCCAGCCGGGACCGACCGGAATAGGACGAGGAGAGTGCGACGGGCGGCGAGTCGGCCGTCTAGTTATATTTAGAGGTCAATGGAGGAAGGAATACAACAAACGTGCCGCAACAGTGGCGTTCAGCATGAAATAATTGATTTAACCTGGCTCAGGCCAGGAGCACAGTCATTGGGTTGTATATGTCGCACTTTCTTTATTTTAGAGCTGAGTTTGTTGGAAGAAATCCAAGAGACATGGGATATGTGATGGATATGAGCAGTCTAGTAGTCATGTTCTATGTCACCAACTACACTACTTTGTCTCCAGTGCACTTCGGGAGCATCCAATGCGCCAGTGGAAATCGAGGCTGGGCGTTTTAAATTACTGTAAAACTGTAGGGTAAACTGTAGGTTCAGTCAGGCATGTTAATTTCCATGCATTTGAGGGGGTATGCTTGCTGGTGTGCATCCGTGCTTTTCGTTTGCATCCCTGTATGTATCAGTGGCTGAAGAAGATCCACATGGGATCCACATGCCATCCACATGGGAAGGTGGTTTCCCTCTGACGCACGGGCGTTGAATATTTATGAAAATTATTGAGGGGAAATATATGAAGGCAATGGCCAAGTCCAAATGGATTGGAGGGCACACTCCCTAGGGTCCAATGTTAGCAGTTAAAATTATTAGGGGAGGGCAAACCGCACTTGCCCCCTCAAAAATATATAAAGCAACACCCCAGCCAGCATTCCCAAGTGGGTCCCAAATGGGTCCCAGATGGGCACCCATATGGGCCCATATGGGCCCCATATGGGTTTGTCGTCGGATCCATCTGGGTCCCAGATGGGCAGCCCATATGGGCTAGATGTGGGATTCATGTGGGCATACCCATATATGGGCTATCCATGGGCTCGATGTGGGCAGTGCACAGCATGTATTGGAACAGGAAGAGAGCATTGTCTCCCGCTCCTTGGATCTGCTAATGCTGCAGAATTCATCCTTTTGTTGGGTTCCGCACTTCGGCCTCCTCAGGCCATTTCGTGCCATAATGAGAAAATGTATATTGTGTTATGCTAAATAATTAAGTTTATAAATCTTGGAACAGGTTTGTATTCCGGAGAAAATTGAAAAGTAGTTTGATGAGAATTGGATGATCATCCCCTAATAGTGTAGGCAGAATAAAAGGAATTTTGTGTGTATGGCAAAAATCCGTCAGTGTTTTTCGTGGGCCTTGATACTTCTGACAATGAAGGAGAATATGTGGAACTGTAAGATGTGTATTACATGATGGGCATGAAGGTCGAGGTGAAGCCGTGTATATATATATCGATGGGTAAGAAAAGTATGGCCGATGCGTAAACGTGATTGGACTTTTTCTTCGCGTCGGTTTTTTTGAAAAGATGATGCCCATGGTTCACCAGTAGGCTTGATGAGTCGGAATTGTGTATGGTTTGTGTTTTGTGTCCAGGTTTGTGTCCAAAAATGTCGATTTCTCTGTTTTATTGATGATTTAATGCCGTCAAAATGTGGTGGAATTTCCGTAATGTTTGGAAGTTGTAATGATTGTTTTGCTAATTTGTCGGCTTCTTCGTTTCCTGGGATGCCACAGTGGCTGGGCACCCACAGGAAACGGACCCTCACGCCCATCATGTAAAGTGTTTGAAGTGTGTCATAGATGGAAATATGGCAATGGTGCGAAAAAGAAAGTAAAGAAAGCGATTGAAGAACAGATTTTGAGTCAGAACAAACAACGACGCTGCGCATGGGGTGAAAAAGGAAACGATTACGAATATAACGAAGGGCAATCAGAGTGGCCTATAATTCGGCAATGAAGATGGAAGTTCCGTTTGATAGGCGATGTTGTGTTGTGTGTGTACCCGAAACAATGGCGTTTCCTGTGGTGTTAGTATCCTTCGATCCGTCAGTAAATATAAAGGGAACATGACGATGTCGAGACCGAAGCTGGTGGAATTTTTGTTTGGCATATTCTGAACAAAGTTGTGATTTTGGGTTGGTGGTTAGATAAAATATGTGTCGTTCGGTCATCTGCCACGGTGGTGTAGTAGGTTGAGGAAGAAAAGTAATTTATGGAATATTATATTGAGGTTGTGTAGAAAATGTTTTAATACGTGAAGCTATGGTAAGACCGGTTCGCTTTTCGGCTGGACCTAAATAGTTGTGGTGTAAGTTTGGGAGAATTTGCAATGATGCGTGTGTGGGGTGGTGTTCTTTAAACTGAATTTTTGCGGCATACCTAAGTGTTTGTTCCTTTCTTCGTAGAGCTAATGGTGGAATTCCTGATTCGGTTGGTAGAGAAATGATGGGAGAAGTAGTCATTGTACCGAGTGCTAAGCGGATAAATTTATTTTGTATGTTGTCCAAAAGTTTCAAAGCGGAGGTACTGCCACCAGCATAAACTACCGACCCATATGCTATGATGGGAAGAACTAATGATTTGTAGAGATGTAAAAGCGTATGGCGGTCGGCTCCGAATGAGGAAGAAGTGATACAGCGAAATAAATTGAGTCTGCGAAAACATTTCGTTTGGACGTGTTTGATGTGTTTATGCATAGATAACCTTCGATCAAAAATAATACCAAGAAATTAAACGAATTTACAAAAGGTATATCATTGTTTCCGAGGTGAAGCGGTGTGTCTGGGTTTGGGCAGGGTGTCGATTTACCGAATTTTAATGTTGCAGATTTTGGGGCCGAAAAAATGAAACCATACTTCAATGACCATTCGTGTATTCTGTCCAGTGTGTATTGCAAGCGAATTAAACAATGTTCGTATTTTTTCCCGGAGCACCAAATTGCGCTGTCGTCTGCAAATAGTGAATATGATATATTGGTAGGCATGTCATCGAAAAGATCATTAATGATAATGTTAAATAATACTGGCGAAAGACAACTTCCCTGTGGTAGGCCGTTCTGAAGGCAATGTGAATCGGAAATGGCTGACCGGCACCTGATGTGGAATAGACGAGAACCAGATTTAAAAAAACCTACTAAATAATGTGCTAAATGTTCTTTTATACCGAGTTCTTGAATTATGAAGAGTAATGCGGGTTTGAAAACCATATCGTACGGTTTGCTTATGTCTAAAAATACTGCGATAGTGTGTTCATGTTTTTTTTTATAGCCTTGACGGATGTCAGTCTCTAACCGAATAAGATGATCTATGGTGCTGCGTCCTCGTCGAAAACCACATTGAAAGGGAGATAGAAGGGAATTTGCGTCCAGGTACCAGGTCAGTCTTTTTATAACCATACGTTCAAAAAGTTTTCCTAAACAACTGGTGAGTGCAATGGGTCGGAAATTAGTGGGGTTACTATGGTCCTTGCCAGGTTTTGGGATGGGTATAATGAAAGACTCTTTCCAAGTTTTGGGGAAGGTATGAGTTGTCCATAGTGTAACTTTTGGAGCACCAAATTGACTTCGCAACTAGCCATGGCTTGCCTTTATTCGCGATGGGGGATGTGAATATCGATTTGTTAGACGCTTCAAAACCGGGGGTTGAACGTTTCAACACCATTTTGAACGACTTGTGTCTGCATCAACTCGTGAAGAAGCCCACGCGCGTACAGACTGTAAACCTCCGTGATGGCACACGGCGCACTTCAAAAACGCTTCTCGACATCGCGATCTCCAACGCCACCGACACAATTTTGGCTTGTGACGTCATGGAGGTGCACATCAGTGACCACCGGGCAGTCACAGTCACAGCTAAAATAAACCGTCCGTCGTTTCAACGCCAAAGATCACTTTTCAGCGCACCCGTCACCTCCTCCCTGGTCAGCTGCCCCTAGCTTTTCTCATGGTGGACTGGTCTGGCCTGTATGAGGCCAACACAGTTGACGGCAAGTGGGACGCATGGTTGAACATCTGGAAATGCGTCATGGATGCTCACTGCCCTACCGTCACGAAGTTCGCGAGTCGCCGCTCAGTGCCACCCTGGATCGCTGAGAATGCTGACCTCCGCGCCCTGACCCTTCGACGTGACTGGGCTCACAGCCAAGCGGACCGATCCGGGAGTGACGAGGATTGGCAACTCTACCATGAGCTAAATCAACGGACCTCCACTGAGCTCGTGGTTGCCAAAAGCTGTTTCTTCGATCGGACTTTGGAAGAAAATGGCAACGTCTGGCCGCACGTTCGACGTCATCTCTTTCAGAAGAAGACAACTCCACCATCAACTGAACCATCACGTTCCAACCAGGAGAAGGAGTTGTTCGCTGACGACCAAAACCGGCATTTTTCCTCAACTGGCATGCGCGTGGCTGCTGCTTTGCATTCTTTAGGGGATTTAGTCCCAAATGCAGCGCATCAACCTCGCCCTCCGCGCGTTGTTAGCTCAGCATTCGAGCTGAAGCCCGCCACTCTTTCCGAACTCTCTCATGCCCTGCGTGATTTAAATCCTACCAGTGCTCGTGGTAACGACAATGCGTCCCTGAAATTGCTCAATATGTCGTTTCCTTCGGTGTGTGTACATATTTTGCACATAATCAACTTTAGTTTATCGTCATGTACTTTTCCGGAACTGTGGAAGTTGGCTGAAATCGTACCAATCTTCAAGAAAGGCTGCCCTGACGATCCCAAGTGTTATAGGCCCATCTCGATCTTGAGCAACGTGTCAAAACTGTGCGAGAAGATAGTAGTCAACCAGCTCACTGCGTATCTCCACCGAAATTGTCTTCTTAACAACTCGCAACATGCCTATCGACCACTTCACTCTACTGAAACTGCCCTTGCTGATGTAGTAGCTTATGTCACAAATTGCATCGAAAGGCGCCGCGTTTGTCTGCTCGCATCAGTAGATTTGTCTAGTGCCTTCGATTGCGTGTCTCATAGCCGACTCTTGACCAAATTAGAGTGGTACGGCATCGACAGCTCTTGGTTTAGATTTTACCTTTCAAATCGCAGACAGGTAGTTCGGCCCGGAAGACTTGTATGCAACGTATCCTGTGGTGTTCCACAAGGAAGTTTGTGTGGTCCAATTCTGTTTTTGTTGTACACAAATGATCTTCTCTCACACATAGGTGATGTCTTTAAAGTCGTTGCTTACGCTGACGACACACAGGCGATGTTGTCATCGAAATTGGAGGACATAATGTATGCCAAACGCCGTCTCGAATCGTGCTTGGAAACTATGTGCTCGTGGTACCGTGTAAATCTTCTCAAGCTCAACCCATCTAAAACGCAATTTGTGATTTTTGGTTCTCGCCAGATGATCGCGCGGCTGCCTAGCATCAGCCTCTCTGTTCTTGGATCGGATATTTCACGTGTCTCATCTATCAAAAACCTGGGTGTGACCATGGACGAATCGTTAACATGGAGTGAACAAATTGGCGATATTGCTAAGAAATGTAACCGCATTATCTTTCCTCTAGCCAAGCATGTACGTTCTCTTACTGAAGAAACGCTGTCGAAGTTAGTGCTTGCACTGGTTTTCCCCATGTAATGTACTGTTGCTCAATCTGGTCTGCTGCATGTGACACCGAGCGCGTGCGAATCCAAAAAGTCATCATGAGGGCGGCTAGGATCATAACTAGGACCTCTCGCTATGGTCATATATCGCATGTTATTGAGTGGTTAGGCTGGCCTAGCTTACAACGCTTTGTCGACATTAGGGATTTCTCACTGGTTCATCTTGCAGTGCATCACTCGGGAGCACCTGAAACCCTGCGTGATCTTGTGACATTGAGAAGTGATGTCAGCTCTCGATCTACGCGATCAACACCGTTTTCAGTAGAGCGCCCACGCCTGAAAACTTCTTTTGCGCAACGCTCTTTCATGTACCGTGCTGCAGTTCTTTGGAACAGTCTCCCCGAGGAAGTTAGGGCCGAGAATATGCGACTGGCTTTTAAGTTTAAGCTGAAGGAGGCGCTGAAAAGAGCTGTACGTGGGAATGTTTGAGTATTATATGCAGTGTTATTAATGTTTTAGTAGCCTCCTGTCCCACCCCTTTTTTTAGCGTTTTTGACATTTGATACTGAGTGTCTCTTGGTACCAATACAAGGATTGATTGAATGATGATTGATTGTATTAAATGAGTGCAAAATGCAATGTTTGGTGTGATCCGGTAAATGTCTGAAAAAAGAATAATGTAAGTTGTCGGGTCCTACTGAAGTATTGCCAGCGGAGGAAATGGCTGCCTCAAGTTCTGAAATTTGGAAAGGAGTATTATATATTTCTGAGTTGTCAGAATCAAATTGTGCGAGATTGAGGTAAAAAGTGTGTTGTGCGTTTTCTATGAAGCCAGGTCTGTAGTTTTCGTCGGAGCTATGGTGGGCAATGGTATCCGCTATGGTGTTAACTATTTCTTTTGTTTCGGTAATTGTGTGATTATGAAGTTTGAGGGCTGGTAATGATCTAAATGGGGATAGTCCGCTCAAACGGCGGATTAATCCCCATATTTTGCTTAATGGTGCGTCGAAAGTAAGTTGCTGGAGGTAATTTGCCCATGACCGGCGCTTAGCGTTACGTATAATGCAGCGTGTTCTTGCTCGTTCATGGTTCCGGTTGATTACATTTTGTTGGTCGGGATGGCGTAAATATTTTATAAAGGTTCGTTTTCTAGTGGCTATTGCTTGGGAAACTTCTATGGACCACCAGGGGACTGGGGTACGTTTTGTGATAGGCTTTGTGAGTGGAATTGTTGCAGACGCTGCTTGTAAAAGTGTGTTGGTAATTAAATGAATGTTTTGTACTGGATAAATGTCCGGGTTGTACTGTAATGACGAAAGCTCCTCAAATTTGGTCCAGTCGGCCTTCGAAAGTTTCCAGCGAGGAATGAAACTTGGTGTGGTATCGGCAGTTGTTGAAATGGTCAGTACTAATTTAATGGGGTAGTGATCGCTATCATGTATGTCTGTGTTTATTGTCCAATCAAATTCGTTGGCTAGGGCTGGAGAACAAATTGTTAAATCAATGGCAGTTTCTGTATTGTGACCGAGGTGGAAAAATGTTGGCTCACCGGTGTTAAGTAATACTAAATTGTGTCTGTCTAAGATGTGTTCAACTATGCGTGCGCGAGTGTCTGGAAGTGTGCGTGTTCTATCCCACGCTGGGCTATGGGCGTTAAAATCGCCAAGTAAAATGAAAGGGTAGCCTCAAAAATCTTTGAGGCTACCCTTTCATTTTACTTGGCGATTTTAACGGCCATAGCCCAGCGTGGGATAGAGCACACAGAGAGAGAAGAGAGAGAGAGACAGAGAGAGAGAGAGAGAGAGAGAGAGAGAGAGAGAGAGAAGAGAGAGAGAGGAGAGAGAGAGAGAGAGAGAGAGAGAGAGAGAGAGAGAGAGAGAGAGAGAGAGAGAGAGAGAGAGAGAGAGAGAGAGAGAGAGAGAGAGAGAGAGAGAGAGAGAGAGAGAGAGAGAGAGAGAGAGAGAGAGAGAGAGAGAGAGAGAGAGAGAGAGAGAGAGAGAGAGAGAGAGAGAGAGAGAGAGAGAGAGAGAGAGAGAGAGAGAGAGAGAGAGAGAGAGAGAGAGAGAGAGAGAGAGAGATGAATCAAATGTCGACATTTCCGACTATGGAGCACTTTTGACGCCCGCTTCCGACAGTGTACCGTGAGGGAGAGCTGTCCCCTATCGGTGTTCGTGGTGTGTAGCTGCCTTACGGTGATGCCAACACACATTTATCACTTCCGCTCTCCCGACACGCGTGTATCGGCTACGGTGTCAAGGTGGTCGTCCGCTCCACAGTTGTGGTCGCACTCGGCTTGTTCTTACAAGTCAAAATCAAACAGCAACCTATAGTCGCATGTGGTTTATAATATCAGCTACTGTTAGAGTTTTCCGAAGTCTTCAGGTAGTGCTTTTGCATGGCCTTGTGGTTTCTATGTGTGCTTTTCTACACTCTCCCACAAGCACTAATGTTGAAGTTATAAAAACTAGGTAGTGCTCAGCCACTCTTAGGTGGTGCTCAAGCACCATCTGTTAACACTAATAATCCACCCATGTTGCCAACGGGTGTCGCTTGAACTGTATCACCACCTTCACTTATGGACGCTATGTGACCAATGCCGTCGATGCGCCCTGAAGCCCAAATAACCAGGCGCGGCGGAACGTCTGACGTCAAGGGGCCAGCTGTACCTCGGAAGTTAAGCAATGTGTTCGTGGCTTCTGATAGGTATCTTGTTCATGCAGTATCAATGATCAATGCAAATAGCTGAATGAAGCGAAATCATCTCATCAAAGCTGCCATGCTATAAATGGCCAAGCGCGCCGTCACGATGGTCTCAGAGAAGTGAACTAACGTTGTTGCAGGGATCAAGTTCTGGTGATGCGTGTACCTGCTTGCAATGTTCCAATTATCAATGTTATGACTGTCTCTGCTTGGTACAGCGTACATGTTTTCTTCTTTATGCTAAGATTAACACGCGCAGGATCGTGCGCGGGATGTTGTTGCCCTGTTTTCCAGTAGAAATGAAAACGGAGTGCGCGAACAGGCTGAAGTCTTTAGTAGTTCACTGAGTCTTCATGACGCGTCTTTTGATGTAGAATGTTTGCTTTTAGCTTATGCAGTGTTCTAGTTCTAATGCTTTGAAGAATCACTGTACCGAGCGTTTCGGCCACGCGAGAAGGTAGGTAGAAAATTCACTTTTGCATGAAGCATATTAAAGAAATGGTTCAATAAAATGCAATGGAGCACAGGACTGCGGTCATTCACCGCATAGCTTTTGGTGTGAAGTTTGTGAAGTCAGGTCCGGTCAGGTCACTGGCCTGAGACAATTGTTCTTGAACCTGTCCCGGCGGATTTCCGCAGATTTTGTACTTTTTCGAGTTCGAAGCCAAATAGATGGCAAACTATGCATAATATCCGTATAAAATACACACCACCGTGCTCCACATTGTATGCGAAGGCTAACGAGAGTTCGCATGATCCTATGCGTTCACGCGCTCCTGTGCAGTTCAGATCACGTCACGCAGGGTCAATATGGGATTTTGGTTTTTGGTGTCCAAACAAAATTGGTGGCCCAGTTGCCCTGTGGCCTGTCCTGTATATATATATATATATATATATATATATATATATATATATATATATATATATATATATATATATATATATATATATATATATATATATATATATATATATATATATATATATATATATATATATATATATATATATATATATATATATATATATATATATATATATATATATATATATATATATATATATATATATATATATATATATATATATATATATATATATATATATTTAAATATATATATATATATATATATATTATATATATATATATATATATATATATATATATATATATATATATATATATATATATATATATATATATATATGTATATGGATGTTGTTGTCTCATTGTCATGTACTCGATGAGGCGAAATACAAGATCAGTCCATCCGCACCAAAAATTGGAAGCCTACGATGAGCATTATAACCAGCTCGTTGCCGCTAATCGCGTCGATTGGATGAACGTCATAATTAAAATTATGTTCACATTATATATCACACACATCGTATATACATGTGTGTGATATATAATGTGAACATAATTTTAATTATGACGTTCATCCAATCTTCATCAATCAATCTTCCATCTTCCAGATAGATGCCGCCGGTCACTTCGATCGCTTCGCTCACCGTTTTGTTGTCTATGCCATGACGCTGAACTTGGCGATTCCTGTGCGCACCAGCACCAAATTGTTCACTAACGTAACAACGCTAGCACCCTCCCACGCTCACCTTGCTCTCCCCTCACACGTGCCCAATCTCCCCTCCGCGGCCAGCGCTCAGGACCATTGGGTCCATTTGCTATCGCCAAACTTTGGCGGCATCCAGCGCGGTCCGGTTATATATGTCATGCAATTAGGCATCGTATATATGTCGTGTCGACTGTCACTGACATGAGCACTGTTGATAATAAATCACATCTCCGGAAAAAATCAACAGTTATATCAATGTAACCCCTGGCATCATTACTTCTGCCAACTTTAGGCTCCACCAAATACCACCCCACTCTTCCCACAAATTGATAAGCAGCTGGCACAGCATGGTCAAAGTCTTTCCGACGTGGGAATGCCATCAAACCGGCTCGCACTGTTGGAACACTACCTCATATTAATCTAAGCATATCTAATGTTGCTCCATATATTAGAGTGCAACAAAAAGACACCCATAAATATGAGTGCAACAAAAGGAACACCAATGTTTGTATATAGGTATTTGGTTTTGTCAATGCAGTACTATAATGCAGTACCGCAAGTCAATGCGGTCAACAGTAATAATGTTGCTTTGACAGGGAACACTGCATTAGGAACTCGGGGACAAGCTTCATTAAATTAACTCAAACTGGACAACACGTCCAAATACGACCTGAAAAAAGCACCAGACCACATTTGGCAGCACATTTACCAGGTACCATGCGCCAATAACCGCACACTCCTGGCACCTGTTGACAGAAAGCGGAGATACAGCCGCAAGATTTCGCCGCCAGGGTTTCGTTGGCTCTCCTAGCGGACAACTGACGAACTATTTTTGTACGTTATGATCCTTGTACGTAAACGAACTTTGTACGTTATGAACGCTCCCTCTGAAGCCAGTTTTGTACGTTGTGATCGTTGTATGTTATGAATTTTGTACGTTGTGAACGCGCCCTATCCAATGCATTTTGTACTTTATTTCGATTTTTGTACGTTATGATCCTTGTACGTTGTGAGCTTTGTACGTTATGAACTTGTAATGAACCTTGTACGTTATGATATGGCCCCAATCTCGACTTCCTGGTACGTCACTAGAGCTGAAATAGAAAACATATTCCGTTGTACCCTTTGTTTTAGCCAAAGTACAAGGCCATATCCAGAGTAGACCCACCCTGACTCGTTGGGCATTGGCGACTCGATAGGCTGGCATTGACCTAACTTTGGTGCAGAGATGGATGGAGTAGAAGTGAAGCGACTAAAGAGGTTCTTCAAGGATCCAAATCCACTCTTTACTAAATGGTTGGTTGAGTGGAAAGAAGAAGCAGAGAGAAAGAACACCAAAATGAAATATTCCTACCGAACTGTGAGTAATACTGCCTAAACCAAGGTGTATTCTATGACATGCATCAGCATGTGACAGAATACCTAGTTATTAGGATTTTATCATGGAATCCATCTTCATTTTTTTTGTATTATTGCAGCTTACGGTAACCACGAAACAAGTTTTACACACATTTTACCTCCATTAAGCATTCAAAAGGGGGTAAATTTGCAGCTTAAGGTAATTTCTGATTTCTTGGAATTTCTTTTTTAATGCAATGCATGAATGTACTGAACATCATGTGACCACTCATTTCCTATGCAAATACCTACTTTTCAGTTGGGATGCAAAATAACACCCAAAAAGTTGCGAATTTGCAGTTCAAGGTAAGTTTTGATATTTGGAATTGTTTCTTCAAATATGATGCTTTTTAATGTGATTATGGTGATGCTACCACTAATTTTATCTGCAAGTGATTATTTTTAAGTCAACAGAATTCAATGCAATTGATGACATCAGAACCATTTGATGACAAGCATGGTATGGAGGAAATGTGCTACAATATTATTGGTATTTTACACATTAACACTGCACACATTTACATACCTTAATGGGATGGGATGGGCTGTGGCTCATTCATTTGTACCTCAATGGTGTCTGACTGATCAGCGCTGTGATTGGACTGCAGCTTATAAAGCTGCTATGCTTCAAGAAGGAAGTTATGAATCTCATTGCCATAGAATTCCTTAAAAAAACAAATGCCTTCTGAGATATTGCTGCAAATACCTGCATTGCATACCTGGTCACAACACCCACACATAAAATTATAAGCTTGTGTGACTGTCCTCAAAAGAAAGCTGAATAATTTTGTGAAGTACTGGTGTGCAATCGGCACACAGCAAAGCCATCCTTACACTGATATGCATGGCTGCATGTGGCTTGTCTGCTGGCTTTTCTTCAATTTCCATTTTCAAGAATTCAAAAATTACATATGAAGAGATAAATCCTAGAAAATCCTAACCTAACCTAGACTAAGATAATGTAGCATAATAAATACAATATCAAGATAATATAACATAATGCAATCTAACCTAACATATCAGCCAAGAAAAGAAAGTTGATTGTCCACTCTCCTCTTCTTGCCCCTCTTACCCCTTCTTGCCAGCTCACCAACCACCAGAGAGTTGGTTGTCCACTCTGCTCTTCTTACCCTTGTTACTCTTTGTTGCCATAGCACAACTTGAAAATGGTCAATTTCAATAGTTTCTCCATGTCTTCTTCATCATATTCTATCTCTTCATGTGTTTCAGCTGGTCTGGCTTAATTTACACCTCCTTATCAAGCATAGTCATCTGCTTTACCAGTTGGGGTATAGTGGTTAGCAACTCATATTAAAGATGGTTTATTGAAGTTATGGAACCATGAGGTGATGAATAGGATCTTGAAAAAAATTACATGCTACACAATCACAATCTTCAAAGCTAAAGACATTTGTCAAACGAGGATCCAGGGTAGAGAGGGATATTTTCAATGATATATATTTTGAAGTCCTTTTTGATTTTGTTGACTGGGAATGATGTGGGATATTTTTCTGAATGACATGTGTAGATTGTGAGAGGCCAGCTCAGTGATGGAATGTTAGTTAAAGTTTCCTACTTTGGTGAAAAGCATCATCCGAAAAGTCGGCTATCCTGTGCCCACTGCTATTCCAAATGGGTGTTTTGTAATACAAGGCCACATCAGGTCTATATCAGAACCTATAATGCCAAAAACTGATAATGCTTCAGAGCCTATAATACTCAAAACACATAATGCTTCAGAGCCTCTAAATCGTTGTCTTGGGAGAATTTTCAATGCCTATAATACTCAAAACCTATGTCTCAAGCCATATAATGCTTGGAACATATAGTTGTTCAGAATATATAATATCCAAATCCTATAATGCTTCAAAGCCTCTAATACTACGTCCTGTGGGAACTTTCAAAACATATAATGCTCAGAACCTATAATGCTTCAAAACCTATAATGCTCAATTCCCATAATGCTTCGTTTCAACTAATATTCAGAAAGTATAACTCTCTAAGCATCTAATGCTTCAAAACCACTAATGTTCAAAGCCTATAATGCACGGAATCTATAATGCTCAGAGCCGAAAATGCTCAAAACCTATATTATCAGCTGATGACTGCATGCCATTATCGCCCTTATTGGTTTACTCCACATCTCCACCGTACTCTACCAATACTCGCGCCAGGTACATGGTTTGATACAGGTGCTTCAAGACGGAAATCGGTGGACGGTGAACTTGTGGGACAATCAGCAGTACGCATTTCAGGGGAGTGTGGCGACTTCAATATCCTGTATGTTTCCAGGTCGGTGCTAATATCAACATGTTCCTCCCGCAGTTCCTCATTCCTAGCTGGTGTGTGGTGATGTGGAGCTGCTCGCTGCGTGCTGCGGAATTTAAAGCTACCGTAATGCCCTGGAAATATTGCCGGTGCCCCAAAATCGCACCGAGGCTCCTGAAAATTACATTGCCCCCACCCCACCAAAAAAATCGTTCCGGAGCCCCTAAAAATGACGCTCGGGCTCCAAATAGTGGAACAGGGACCCCTGGAAATACTGCTGGGTCCCCAAAAGTCGAGCCGGGGCCCCCTGAAAATCACTGGGGCAGTGTTAAAATAATGGTTTCTCGTTAGGTGTGAGATGTTGAAACGAGCACAGTAGGATGTCGAAATTTGCCATAGAATTAGTGTCATTTAAAATGCTTTTGGTGTCTTTCGGACTCGAATTTGAGCCAAAAGTGTACTTATGACTACCTTTTCATTTGTTTTGATATTCATAATTTAGAAAGAGCTATATTTGGGTTAGGGTGAACAATACCTGTTGTATTAACTGGTATTGTATGCCATATTATATTATAGGAAATCCTTTACCTGAATTTGCGCTTCGAAATGATCGTGTATCACCATTCTTTATCAGGAGCAGGAGCATGACACTTATAAACGAGATACTGTGATCTAGCCCGGATTACAACATTGTTTTCTCGCGGTTGCGAAATCCGGCTAGTTAATAAATCGTTCTCATTTACGTGTGGCTTCTCTTGCATACTTGACAACTTCCGTTGAACCATTACGAAAAAGCGAACGACTTTGAAAAGGTTGGTTTATTGAAATGTCCGGAACAGCAATGTGACAGTGTAAATTAAATGTCAACAATGAGATGTCGCCCGAGCAGGTTATCACGGATTTCTTCGGGTAGCTACTAGCACGGATGTTGATTTCTGAAACTTAATGGGGGAGGGGGAAAGATACATGACGACAATGGGAAGACCCAAATTGATTTGGAGGGGGCACACTTCATAGAGTTACATGTTAAAAGTTGAAATTATTGGGGGGGGGGGCAAGGTCAACATTAAGGGGACACTTGTATCCACAATAGTATATACAACAATACCCCTGGCTACTAGTCAAATAGGATATGAATGTCTGCTATCACAATCAAAGGCGCAGCCAAGGTGCTCTCCACCCCTCCTCCTCCCCTCCTACCAAAAAATACACTGGATCAAACGATAAATTTTTGGAGAAAGTGACTACTGGGCGCTAAATAGTCTATCATGGTCGATGCGCCCTAAAACCCTAATTACACACACACACACACACGGAGAAAGTGACTACGCAAACCATCCATTTTCGGCTCGCGAGGTGCGTCGAAGGCTCTCCTTTTTCATCACATTTTTCTTGGCCGGGCCCCAATTTAGGGAAATCCTTGCCGAGCGACCGATCATAATGGCTGCAAACAAAGAGACATGCTCCTATTGCAATATCATACTCGAACATTGTACACACACCGGACATTCGAGTCCTTCAAAATTATTTAGATTTCTCAACTTTCTGATACCATACGGCAAGCCACGTCGAATGACACGAACTTTATTAAAAAAAATATTGGAGTCATAGCGAGGAAACGCGAGGAATTCGAAATATGCAAACTAACCTTTGACCTTCAAGATTGCCATTGACATTGCCGGTTTCAAATGTTACTTCAGGCTCACCACGGGCTATTGCTTGATATCAGATTTAGGTGGGGTTCGGTGAAAAAATGTGGGGTGACAGAAGAACTGGGCTTCACCTTTGACCTTTGAAATTAGTTCGATTTCGTAGCTTTTTGATTCCGCACACCAAGCCACGTGGAATGAAACCCACTTGATGCAAATTGATGTTATAGCGACGGAACGTGAGGACTCCAAAACACTTAAAGTAACCTTTGACCTTGAGGTCTGACCTTGACATGTCCCGGTTTGAAATGTCACTCGAGGATTCACCACCGGCTATCGCTTGATAGTGGATTTAGGTAGGCTTGGGCGAAAACGAGAAAAAAATGTGAGGCGACCGAAGAAATCAGGTTGAACATTGACCGTCGAAATTATTTATAATTATGAAGTTTCTGATACCGCATAACAAGCCAAGTCGAATGACACATTTTCTGCAAATTGAAGCCATGGCGACGAAATGCGAGGCCATCAAAGAACTCAATCCAACCTTTGACCTGGAAGTTTGACCTTGACATGTTTCGGTTTGAAATGCTATTCGAGGGTTCATCACGGGTATCGCTTGATACCAAATTTGGGCAAGCTCAGGCGGAAACGACAAAATTCGGGGTGATCTCTCCCCGCGTTGCGAGGCGGAGGAGTCGCCATACTGTCCCGCGAACACTTCCGAGTCACGAGATTGGACATTGGCGGCGCCGACTCTGCAGTCGAGTCGCTCTGGCTCTCAGTGACGGGTGCCGGCCGGCGAACTGCGATCGTCGGCGCCATCTACCGGCCGCCCAGCGCACCCGTCACCAGAGGGTTGGGACTCGTAGAGCAGCAGCTCCTGGCAGCGGTCTCCACCAACAAACCAGTCGTGGCCCTGGGGGATCTAAATATCAACATGAATGCGGATAATTACGACACCCGCAGCTTGAAAAACATCCTGAACGACCTGAGCCTCAAACAGCTGATGATGCAGCCAACCCACCTCCTCCCTACACCCACGCTGCTAGACCTCATCATATCGAATATCACAGACCTCCCCACACCCGCCGTTGTACTCCCGGATCCGATAGCAGACCACCAGCCCATTCTCATCAACGCCCAGATCCGCCGACAGCGCCCATCGCGCCCCGCCCCCGTCACCACCAGGCCGTGGAGGCGCGTCGACTGGAATGCTCTCTGTCTGAGCCTACTGACCACTGATTGGGGGCCACTCTATGAGGCTTCCGAGGTTGATGGGAAGCTGGCGGCCCTCATGATGGCTTGGAACGCGGCCATAGATGAGCACTGCCGCTCATCACCGTGACACGGCGTCATCCGCACTGTTCGTGGCTCCGAAATAACGCCGAGCTCACGTCAGCCATGGAGGAGCGTGACGCAGCGAGAAGAGAGTGGGAGACATCCAGAACACCGGAAGCACGACAGACCTACCAACAGAGCCGAAATCGCCTGAAAAGTAAACTTATCCGAGCCCGCCGTGAGTTCCTGTGTGGTGGCCTGCTGACTGACCGACGGGAGTCTTGGCGCCGTTTGAAAGTGTTTACGCTCCGACCCACAGAGGGACCCACCGACAGTGATGATGATGTGTTAGCCCGTGCAGACAAGTTCAACTCGCACTTCGCAGAGGTGGGCTCACGGAGAGCGGCGGAGGTGGTGCGCGACGATAGCCCCAAGTATGGTCCCCGACCACCCAGAGTGTGCGCGTCGGCGCTGGCGCTGCACCCCGCCACTCTACCTGAGCTCTCTAAGGCGATAGGGCGAATGAGTTCATCCAGGGCAATCGGAGTCGACGGAGTCCCTCTCCACGCCATCAAAGAATGCTTCGCTGTCATCGGCCCACATCTGCTCCATCTCATCAACTGCTCTATTGTCACGCAGGCCTTCCCCACTGCTGGGTGCAATATAACCCACATGGGTTGACGCACCCTAAAACCCCAATAATCATCATCAATCATCGCCTTCCCCACTGCATGGAAAGTCGCCCGCGTCACGCCAATTTTTAAGTCAGGCGATCGTTCTGATCTTATAAATTTTAGACCAATCTGAATTTTGTCTGTTCTCTCCAAAATCACGGAAAAGGTCGTCTCCATGCAATTGGTGTCGTACCTGCATGACAATCATGTACTCTCGCCCTCACAGTACGCCTACCGACCGAACCACTGTACGGAGGACGCCATCCTCGATGCTGTCGAATGGATGCTACAGATGGTCGACGGGGACGAGTGGTCTAGGGGTAAGATGCTCGTCTCGCAATCGAAAGATTGTGGGTTCGAATCTCACCTGTCGCTACTCTTCGCCCGCGACCAATCGGCGTGAGAGATTGGCGACGCTATATGACTCAACGGTCGACGTGTCGTAAAACCAATAACCAACAACCAACAGATGGTCGACCAGGGCCACGTCGCGTCGCTAACAACGATAGATCTCAGCAAAGCCTTCGACAGCGTCGATCATGGTGTCCTCCTGGCCAAGCTCGGCTGGTATGGCGTGCAGTCGACGGAATGGTTTCGCAGCTACCTCAGCGACCGGAAGCAGACGGTGAGCGGCGGCTCCTCCATCCTTCCCCTGGGGGACGAGTGGTCTAGGGGTTAGATGCTCGTCTCACAATCGAAAGATTGTGGGTTCGAATCTCACCTGTCGCTACTCTTCGCCAGCGACCAATCGACGTGAGAGATTGGCGACGCTATATGACTCAACGGTCGACGTGTCGTAAAACCAATAACCAACCAACCAACCATCCTTCCCCTGACTCACGGCGTGGCACAAGGCTCCATCATCGGGCAAATCCTCTTTATCATCTTCATCAACGACCTGTCCTCTTTCCTCCCCCATGGCCGCCTATTATCCAATGCGACGGTACCCAGCTTCCAGATCATTCTCTACCCAACGTCACCGGCCCATCCAGCCTCAAGGCACGGGTCGAGGAGTCCATATCTCGTCTTCAAAATTGGTTTCAGTCCAACAATCTAAGGATGAACCCGGACAAAACTCAATTCACCCTCTTTGGCACCAAGGCGTCATTAAAAAAGGCAGCGAACTTCCAGATTACTCTTTCAGATTCGATCATAACTCCACGTCTCACCGTTAAAGTGTTAGGTGTTCTCCTCGACCAGCAGCTTAGCTGGGATTCTCACATATCCATGGTTGTGCGCAAATGCAACGCCATCATAGCATCCCTATACAAATTTCGCCATCATTTCACCACGGATGTCCTCAAGCTCTTAGTCCAGATCCACGTTTTTCCTCACATCCTTTATTGTTTATCCCTCTGGGGCGGGGGGGGGGGGACGAGTAGTCTAGGGGTAAGTTGCTTGTCTCACAATCGAAAGATTGTGGGTTCGAGTCTCACCTGTCGCTACTCTTCGCCCGCGGCCAATCGGCGTGAGAGATTGGCGACGCTACATGACTCAACGGTCGATGTGTCGTAAAACCAATAACCAACCTCTGGGGCGGAGTCGCTCAGTGCCGTCTGCACCGCGTGCAAAAAATGCATCAACCTTGCCGCGCGAATAGTCATCGGTGTGCGCCGCAACGAACATGTGTCCCCTGCACTTGTGTCATTGGGATAGCTGAAGCTTGCAAAGATGGTTCTGGAGCACGATTGCGTTCAGGTACACAGAGTCATGTGTATTGAACAATGTTCGGAAGCTCTTCGTAAGATGTTTACCTGGCGGTCACAAGTATCGCAGCGGGAGACCAGAGCTGGGTCAGTCGGTGAGCTTCATCTCACAAGATGTCGACTCACGCAGACCCAGCGAGGTTTTTCATACCACGCCGCGGTCGCCTGTAACAGGCTACCACCCGTCATCAGGCAGGCACCGAGTCGCTCTGCATTCATAAGTGCTTTGGCGCAGAGTCGCTAGTTTTACTATATGGGTGTAAGTCTGTATAAGCTGTATGCTCTTGAAATGTTTCTGACACAATTTTCTTTACCTGATGTGCTCACGCAACATTGTCTGGGTGCAGAACAGACACCACGTGGAAGTACCCAAATACATGACTTTGACTTTGAGCCGCCGGCTGTCAGCGACCATCGTTCAGACAGCGGGTCAGGCATGCACAGTCAAGTTCGCGGACCGCCGGCAGGTTATTCACATAGTGACCAGATCAGGTCGCGAGTGGTGCAGTTGCTGTATCCGCTCCCGAAGCCGTCCCCATCGGCTCCTGCGACGTCATTTGCGCGAGGGGTATCTCAGCTGAGGCCGCCATCAGTGGTAGCCTTTACCCGCTGGCGTGTGTGTTCCCACCTCGCCCCGAATCACTACATAGGATCGAGTTCAAGCCGCGCTGTGACAGAGACGGTCACCACGTGTGCGCCGACCACTCGTCCATTATGGCTGTGATGCGAGTGATGAATGAACGAACGCAGGCGAAGCTACAGGTGGAAGATTCTTATATTGTGAGTTCATGCTGTTTTTTTTTCACTAACCACAGTTCCCTCATTGGACCGGCGTGAGTTCCCCGGGGGATTTTGATACCTGTAGCTGGGAGTAAGTAGTCGGCAGTTTTTAGTAGTTTTTGGCGCCACTGCGTGGCGATTGGTCGGCCACGCAGGTAATTGTGCTGCTGCCCTTGTTACTTGGTTATGTTATAATTTTGCGATATATTCGTATTTGGAATACGTATGCGCAAATACACGTTAAAATCGTACTACGAATATATCCGTACGCGATATATTCGTATTCGGGGAGTTTTATGAACCACGCAAGAAGAACGTTATATCTGCAGTTGGGTCGAAGGTAGCCGTTTTATGCAATTTTCCAATTTGTGACTTGTATCCTCAAGGACAGGGGCAGCCAGCTTCCTGCACACAGACATAGCGAACAGATGCCATCAGCGGTTATGGACAAACAGCCCCTGCCACACTAGTATTGCCCACTGCCTACTGCCTACTGCCACAACCCAGTATTGCCGCGGCCGCCCGACATGTGGTAGGTGCGGTTCGTCAGGACACGTAGGGGATAACTGCGCCTCCACACATGCGTGGTGTGTCAACTGCGGCCAGGGCCAGGTGTCGCACACCGCTTACGATAAGATCTGTCCAGCGCATATGAAGGAGAGAGAGATCATAGCAATTAAATGTTCAAAACAACTTACCTTTAGAGAAGCCCGAGAAGTATACGATGAAACCCACCCGAAGATTTCGTACGCAGAGAAGGCGAGAAGGACACAACCCGTTCCCCTACAACAGCAGTCTACTAATGCTGCCCAGCTCTTATCCCAACTACGCAACCTATTGACATCCTTCGGCCTCACCTGTACCCCTCTGCCGGAGCGGGGACTACCATCCCCCTCTGCGGAGATGGGGCGCGCGGCCGATCCATGCGACCCCTCAAGGAGCAAGGGGACCGAGGAAACTGCACTTCCAACACTCGATACAACCGAAACGCCCCCCACCGTGATGGAACCGATGGGATCTCGTTCCGAAGCACCAAGAGAGGCGGCGGGACTACCACCAGAACCGAAAACGGGCGGTGAGTGGACCCAGGGCCAAGAGGGCTGCGAAGCCATCGTCATGTGTGCCCCCACAGGCATGAGTCCCCCACAGGCTGTCGCACTGGGAGCAGCTCTGGAAACGTGCCGGTTTTGGGAAATGTGAGTGGAGGAAGTTCGGTCCCTGTGCCAGACGTAACCCTTGAACGGCAGGAGTTTGAGAGACGCGCTCGCGACTCCAAACGGGCGCGTCTTGCGGAGACTGCGAGGGCCCGAGCAGCACTCCGCCAAGGACCGGATGAATGCGTCCAACCGAGGGCGGCTACTCCGCCGCCGCGCAGGCGAGTGGAGGGTCCGTCTCACGCTCCAGCATCAAAGTCCGACTCGGCCAAAATGGGTCCCCCCACCACCACCTCGGAGTGGTGCTCCTTGCGCTCCACCTGGTGGAACAGCACGCGCCGAGAAGCGCGTTCTTCCCGTGGCAATATCTCCGGATGGCTCGTCGCCCAGGTCGCGGCCGCGGACGGCCTCGCTAGGGTTGGACCCCGGATTCCGCCTCGAGTCGCGTCCCGACGGCTGTGCGAAGGTACGAGCTGAGAGCCATTTTTAGACATCCACTCTAGTCATCTCTAGTCCACCACAGCATTTTTGCTTTTTAACCCCTTCTACTAATTAGGGGACGAGTGGTCTAGGGGTAAGATGCTCGTCTCGCAATCGAAAGATTGTGGGTTCGAATCTCACCTGTCGCTACTCTTCGCCCGCGACCAATCGGCGTGAAAGATTGGCGACGCTATATGACTCAACGGTCGACGTGTCGTAAAACAAACAACCAACCAACCCTTCTACTAATTAACCCGATGACTCAACTAGTTTTACAATGGAACTGCAGAGGGATTCGCCCGAAAATGGCTGATTTCGAAATAGTTTTGAACGTGAAATGCCCACTTGCAGTATGTCTCCATGAGACTAAGCTGCCGCTGCAGTCATCATTTCGTATCAAAGGTTACTCTGTGCTGACGAAAAGCATGCCCTCAGACACAGTCGCACATGGAGGAGTAATTCTAGCCACCAGCCATAACGCCCCATATCAACAAGTCGTCCTCAACACACCTCTCCAAGCCCTTGCTGCCAGAATTTGTCTCGGTCGCCATACAGTCACACTGTGTTCAGTCTATCTGCCGCCGGGAATCCCATTCCCTTCCCTCGAGCTGAGGCGGATGATGCTGGAGCTACCTCCTCCTCTACTACTTCTTGGCGATTTCAACGCACACCACATTGTTTGGAGATGTGACGCTACCAACCCGGGATGCCTCGCTATGGAGAGTTTTATCCACGAGGAATCCCTCTGCCTTTGATACACCGGTACTCAGGGGTGTCGATTTTTGAAAAACATTGGGAGGGGGGGGCGAAGTGCCAACGCACTAGACCCCCCCCACCCTCCCGACCAAAACACATCTGATTTCGCCCACTATATTTTCAGATCTCAGAAATTCTGATTTTTTATTCGACGATGTGTATGTTTATGTTTATTCAGCATCCTCACCAACGGGGAAAATCGGTGAAGTTCACCAATAACTGGTGAAGTCACATAAATAAAAGAGCAGTGCACAGTACATGTCAACATAACAACTCTGAGTAATAGCATGCGACTGCAGTGCCATATAGTGGGCTCGGATCTATCGTCATCGTCACCGTCACCGTCACCGTTACCCTCCTCCTCACTCCACACACCAACAAACACATGCCGGCTTAAATAAGAATACTTCAGCGATCAGATGCACGCTAAAACACACCGGCCTTGATGGAGCATCAGAGCAAAGCAGACCTGAACTGTGATGACGATGGGTGAAAGTATTTCCTTGGTGCCTAACATTAGGAAGGGGCATTTTTCCTCTTTAGTACGCCACTGCGGCTGCTCAACGTGTTTTTTTTCCCGCAGATTGCACGATCGAGAGTAGAAAGGCCCTTCGGATAAAATTATTTCGGGACCCATTCTGAATTTTCCGGTGCTCTGGTCGATTCAATAGAGTCCCCTCGTGATTTTTGTGGTGAAGTCTATTTTTTGTAAGCCCCCTGCAGGATATTTTTGGACCCCGGTACGATTCTTCGGGCTCCCGGTGCGTTGTTATTTTCCGTGCCCCAAGAGGTTTATTTTCCGGCGTCCGACGACTTCTTATTTTGTGGATCCTTGATGCAAGTTTTGTGTCCGCAGTGTGACATTCCGGGTATATATTGGTTCTTGGGAAGCCAGCTGCGACTTGTGGGGCTCCGGCGCGACGTTTTGGCCCCAGTGAGGTTTTCAAGAGAAGCGGCGTGAATTTTTTTGGTCTAAGTGCGATTTTTGGGGGCCCCGTGGTCACTTGTTGGGATCCCTTGCGCGAGTTTTAGTGGCTACGACACGTTTTGGGGGGCCCAACACGTTTTGTGGGCTCTTGGAGCCATTGTTGAGATCCCAGATTGATTTTCCGTGTCCGGACTGTTTTTCATTTCCCCGGCTTCATTTGTGGGGTGATCTCAACGAGACTTTTAGAGCCCCGGTGCGACCTGTCATGCTTCTAGCGTGATTTTCAGGGGCCCGGGTGAGAATTCTTAGTACCCCCAGTCTCAGCGTGATTTTCAGGAGGCCCCGACCCGACCGTTTGTGGCCCCCGTCGTGATTTTCTTGAACCCCGGCACGACTTTTTTGCGGCCCCAGCGTGATTTTCAGGGGCCCAGGTGCAAACTTTTGAGGCCCCAGCGTCATTATCAGGGGCCCTGCGCTACTTTTGGGGGCCCCAAAATGTGATCTTTCTGAGCCCCGGTGCGATTTTTGGTGGGCCAAGCGGGATTTTTAGGGAGCATGGCGCATTTTTTTTCCTGAGATCGGCGGATTCTTGGGGGCCCCACAACCTGTCAGGAGGGGGGGGGGCAACTGCCCACAATGCCCCCTCCCCCATTCGGTATGTCACTGTGCCATGCAATGATGCAACATAAGAATCCAGGAATAGTTCATCTGTTTCATCACTCACATGTGATTTCAACTCCCCAGTTCGCCAGACAGTTTGAGGAAAGTCAAACATCTGCTACATGGATCGGCAAGGATGGATTATAAGGCAACATGGATACCATGGAATTCAGATCACAGTAGTTATGCTGCAATACATACCTTCTTCCACAGGCTGCTTTGGAGATGGATGCGCTCCTGAAGTTTGGTCAGGGTTGGAGTTGGAGGTGGATGGAGCAACACTGTAAAGGACATAACATATGGTTCAACAGACTTCTGTTTACATGAACAATACAGGGGATGAAGTAACATTTTCATTAATTGACTTCTATGGTGTCCTGAGTGAGTACGACAATCGAGATGGGTTTCTGTGATATGCATTGTAGAAGTAATGTTATGATGTTGCTTTTAGACCCCAGTGGGAATGGTATGGATTCACTCATAAGTGAATTTGCAAACATACTGATATATCAGGTAACAACAATGCAGGGAGCTATATGATCAACATGGTCAATGTGCCCTAAAGCCCAAATAACTGGGTAACAATGCAGGGAATCTGCTGCATAACATTTTGCCCATAAATTAGCCATGAGATATGGCATCATACTTCCCATGCTATTTAGAATAGTGAGCTTTATTTTGTGTACAAACATCGGTACCATAGAAATGTTCATTAAACGTTACACACATCACTTCCTTACAAGTGTCAGCAATACATTTCCTTCATGCGCTTTAATCATGATTCAAGAAAGCACTGTCATCGATTTTAAACTTGCAAAAAAAAGGGCCACCTGGTGTTTTGAATGCTATTTGAGTGGATTTGCTGTCTTGTTAGTGAACTGACCACTTATTGAGATACAAGTACTTTAACTTCGCCTGCTTCTATCATGCAAATTTGTCATTTTCCAATACATCAGAAATCATCAGAATAACTTCTTGTCCACAAACAGGTGTATGCATTTCGATGAATTTATCATATTTATTAACACAAATGATGTAGATCTGAACTGCAAATTTATAACTCAGAAAATGGTATCAACACAGGATTCCATTCCTGAAAATATAGTACTTTAAACATGTTATTGTTCTTTGTGAAGCAATAAGTGCAATGCTCTCATGCAGCAGGCAGATGGAGGTTCATCACGTGCACCAGGTAGCACAAAAAGATGTATTATTGCAGTCTAAAGTAACCACAAGACAGGTTTTACACCCATTTTACCTCCACGAATCATTCAAAGGCGCTAGGTTTGGCCTAGTTACGTTAGGCTAGGCTTTTGTTTTAAGTTAGTAAATAAAATTTAAAAAAATATTTTCCTTCAAAAACAGTTCAAGCTAGATTAGGTTATGTTAGGCTTTTTAAGTTGAAAATGTTTGAGAACCAAAACAATTGTTTGGAAATTGTGCATTAAAAAAATCACTTCTTGCATGGAAGGCTAGGCTAGGTTAGGTAAGGTTGTTACATTTTTTTTTATTCTGAACATTTTTATCCTATATTACTCAAATCCAAGCCCCTTTTTGGGTGTTATTTTGCCTCACAATTGAAAAGTGTGCATCTGCGGAGGAAATGAGCGGTTACATCATGTTCAGCACATTAATAAACACTGCATTCAAAAAGAAATTCAAAGAAGTCAGAGAGTACCATAAGCTGAAAATTCACCCGAAAAGCCAGGTATTATCGCAGCTTAAGGTAACCACAAGACAAATTTTACACACATTTTACCTCCATGAAGCATACAAAGGGGTCAGGTTAGGCTTTTGTTGGAAGTTATTAAAAAAAATCATTTGTTGGGAAATAATTTTTGTAATGATTTTTCTACAAAAATTAACAGTTCAGGCTAGCTTAGGTTAGGTTTTTTAAGTTGAAAATATTTGAGACAAATGTCGAAAATTTCAATTAAAAACAATTCATTTCTTGCATGGAAGGTTGGACTAGATTAGGTAAAGTAAATTTAAAAATTAAAAATTTTTGTGCTATATTACCTAACTCTACACCTTTTTTGTGTTATTTTTACTCCCAATTGAAAAGCATGCAATTGCAGAGGAAAGGACACTAAATTTGTGCTTTTAGGTGTTTATTAATATTTTTCAAATTACATTTCCAATGCAATGTTTATGAATGTCACTAAGCTGATGGGACCACTCATTTTCTGTGCAAATGCTCACTTTCCAGGTTGTGAGCAAAATAGCAAAACATAACCTAACCTAACCTAGCCTAACCTGACTTTGGAGAAAACAATTATGCAAACAAAATTGGAAAAATATCAAGCAATTTAATTTCTTCAAATTTTTCAAATGAAAAAACTTAACCGACCTAACCTAACCAGAATTATTGTGCTTTACAATTGCTTGTGTGCTTGTGTGCTCATAATTATTGTGCTTTAGGTAGTAACAAGACAAGTTCTTACACATTTGCCTCCATAAAGCAAACAAATGGGCTAGGTTTGGTTATGTTAGGTTAGTTTAGGTGTCTTAAGTTGGACATTTTTTGCAAAAATTGTTCCAAAATTTAAAAGAAATGGAGCTTTTTTTCTTCAAAAGCAGCTTATGTTAGATTAGGTTAGGTTGGGTAAGGTTTTTATATTAAAAAAAATATATTGCTTGAAATTTGTAAAATTTGATGTGTTGGTTTTATTTTTCTCCAAAGGGAGGTTAGGCTAGGTTAGGTTAGATTATGTTGCATTTTTTTGAATTATTTCTTTTACCCTACGTCACCTGATTCAAAGCCTTTTTTGGTGTTATTTTGCTCACAACCTGAAAAGTAGGCATTTGTACAGAAAATGAGTGGTCCCATCATCTGAATCACGTTCATAAACACTGCATTGAAATGATACTGTAGGGGTGGCGGCTCTGCCGTCGGTGGGCTGTGGGGGTGGTGGCTTCGGTGGTTTGGCGGGTGAGGGGTGTGGGGGTGTGGGTTGTAGCTGTGCTGAGAATGTGTGCGGTGTACTATGGGTGTGTGAGCAGGTATAAATGTGCTTGAAAGTAAGGCCAACCGCGCCTAAACGGGAACTGCTGTGATTGATGAACTATGGGGCTTTATTTTAACTGAGAACACTTTAGCAAGGCTGAGCATGAGCTGACTAGACTTAGGTAGGGCTAAATAAAACTGAGCTAAATCACTCCTTTGCTGATTATACATGTGTCAGGGATGTGTTGTGCTGTGTTTCCCGCCACCTCCACCACGCATTCCCCAAACCCCAGCCGGCTTGTTGTTGTTTGAGCTACCGTCCCTAACACGAATTTATATGTGTGCGAGGTCAAAGTTTTGGGAACACCATATAGGTAAATGAGTGCGTCTAGCCAAATTAGAAAGATTACGTTGTATTTAGAAAAGTAATGATAAGGCAATTTGCCCTTGGTTACAATGAGATGTTCCGAGATGGGACTTTTGGATGCTAATAGTAGTATAATTTTGTGCAATGTTCCACTCGAAATAGGTGCCTGTGATTGAGCCCCAAGTGGCTTCCGCTGGTCCTTAAAGCTACCTAAAACACATTCATCCTCCTCATTCACTTCACATTCGCTCGTCCCATTCATTCTATCCTTATTAATTAATGAAATACTTGGTCCCCAAATTTGACTCCCTGCCCCCCAGCGGTACACAAACACATATATCGACGGATCATTGCTCTTTTTGTGGTAGATTGGCCGAATATGTAAATCTTCCACTGCCATCATAGGTGGTCTCGCCATTATGGACAGTGTTCCTCGCCTGGATGAATGCTTAACTGCCAAGTCGGGGCTTGTCGTAATGTCTCCGAGGGCTTATGCAAGTGCTCTGGTATCTTTGACTGGCATGCCTAGCCTTAAAAATCAGTCGATGCCGCATCGGGCCTTATTCGCTGTACACGTGCGACCAAGTGAACGTGCTCACGAGCGGGCACGGATCCCTACCACGTTGGGCACGTCCCCTGGCCGTCTTTATAACCTAGCCTGCCCTACCCTTTCAGCCTCGGGGCTTATGGCACGCCAAATCCGTCCGAACGTTCCCCCGCCCAAAACGCTACACGGCTCCGTGTCCAAACGTATAGCGAACGGGGGGGGGCGGACTCACGACCGTGCAGCGTTTTGCCTTAACCTAATGTTCGGCGCCAAACTCGACGGACGCAAGGTGGGGCTCGATAGCTCATCCGACCTGCATACTGTGCCCGCCCCCAGCTGCGCCAATGGTTCACAGAGGCCAGCGGGCTTTTGCAGTCAAAGAACCAGAGCATGTGCTTAATGCCCCCAAAGTATACAGTCATCGCACCCCTTCTCGCAATTGGACATCATCCAAACGCAGATCATATATATTTATATAACATTACTATTCTAGTCAAGTTAAAAATTGGCTTTGACACTCATTACCCTTGCCCGAGAACGTTCAGTTCATAGGAGAACGGCTGGCAGGTCGGCTGCCTCGCTTATATGTGGATTTACTTTATATGGCAAACTAATCTCAGGCAAACATCTCAAACACCATGTGGACATCATCCTTTGTGTTGGAAAGTGCAAACGGTACTGTCTACACCCCTTTGTCGGCTGTTGGTCACCCGGTCAAAGCGAAAGCGCGACGCGCACCCCTCAGCGCCCGAGGCACAGCCGCCATTTTCGGTCTGGATGTAAATACACTCTTCTCCACCCACCTGAGCGCCGAGGTATTTACTATGCTGCCGGTCCTGGGAGGGTCGTATTCCTTACGCCATTCATTGACGTTAGCCCCCCGGAGAGTCGGTTACTCGGTCATTGGCTTGTAACCCCAATGCCATCTGATTTAAATATCCATGGCCCTCCCCTCCACTTGATCGCCGACGTGTTTACTATGTTTCCGGTCGGGAGGGTCGTATTCCTGTTACCGCTAATCCCGCCCGACAATGGCTGGGCAACTGCTCCGTGTCTGCTTAAGCCACCGCAGAATCTCTATGCATAATCTAATATATTTACATTTATATACACCACATCACATTACGCCCACGCACTTCTTACACACACACTACTCGCTATCTCAATCCTTGTACACCACACAATCCCTCCGCGACACATTCCATCCCCGCCCTGAATTTATCCTATTTGGTCCCTCCCATTAAAACAGGTCGCCCCTTTCAGTAAATGAATGTCGTTTAGAAGACAGAAGCTGGGTGATAGAACTTAGGTTGGTTCGGAAAGGTTTGGGGAAAGAGGAAGACATGTCAGACGTAGGACACTCACATGCCCGATGGACGTCGCCTCCAGCCGTCGTCCCTCTCCACCGCCCGGCACTTCATGTCACGTCTGCCTCCATGAGTGTCAGAGTCCGTGAGGTGAGAGTGAGAGAGAGAGCGATCTTCCGAGAGCGAGAGGGTGTGTCCTGTCTCAGGACGTCCGCGCGTGTGTTTTCCTTTTTTCGGCCGGTCTTTCAGTTTTGTTCCAGTTTCGGAAGCCCCGCCTCTTCTATCCCCTGGCCACTCCCAGGGCTTCGTATTGTGCGCCTGTTTTGGATTGGTGGAAGTGCAGTTTCTTTGTCTTGGGCCGGGTCTGTTGTGAAGTCATCTGGGGCCGCCAGGATGGTCTGCCGGGTCTTGTCTCTCAGCCGGCGGTGTTCCAGATCTGGGTCACCGACCCGTCTGTAGGTCTGGATCTGCGTGTTTACGCACGTGGCCAGCTGGACGCGGAGGGGAGGGTGCCAGGTGATTACCCTGGTTCGCCGTTAATTGTTGTTCCCCGATGCCGTCTTTGAAGATTTTGACGTCCGTACCTCTGGAGTTTGTCTGCGCTTGAGAAGAGGTCTCTTTGTCTTCGATCAGTAGTCATGGGAAGCGCAGAACGCTGTCCAACGCCGTCGCCCGGTTTCTAAGTTTTCGAAAAGTAACAAAATGTAAACCTGCTTACAATACATTCCACGAATTCATAAACCACCTTAAAACACAAATTTCGCAAAATGAGTGGTCACATGTTCATCAGATTCCTAAACATTGCATTACAAAAATTAAAGCAAGAAATTACCTTAAGCTGTAAATTTACCAAAAGGTGCGCCAACCCCTGGACGGAAATGCAACACTAGGTGCCCCAATCCTGGACAGAAAATGCACTAAGAGCAGTGGAATGAAAATATTAATAAATTTAAACTAAAAACCGGTCTTCTTGAAGACGAACCTGGTAGTTATGTGGTATTAACATAGAAACACTGAGCACAAATCAGAAAAAGCATGGACTGGACTTGTTCAAGCTTACCTACCAACTTCTTTAACTACTTTTCATTTTGGAATTAAATATCAGTAAGCTATTTATTCACTGTTTAAAATCACACCAATCTGCAGATACATCAGAAGGTGTGAAGTACAAAATACGAATCAGTACGACGTCACATGAGATTGGCCTCCGGATTAAACACTGCGCGTAATTGCACCACAAATGTCTCACTTCCGTCACATTGGTCGGCCGCATCCGCAAAGTTAGACTTGAGGTGCTGGGATTTCTGTAACTGGACTTTATATCTTTGGATGCAACGACTTTGGATGTTCTGAGGAACGGCCATCACGATTTTTTTTTTAAGTTCCGCCACCCAAGATCAGGTGACCAGGAGCGCCCCCTCCTCTTACCCAACGACTGCAAGCACCTTACGGTAACACCATAAAATAAAAAATTAAAGTCGCGGCACTCCCAGCTAAGAGATGGAAGACAAATAAATAAGCATACAAAGCACCCGCTATTAGAGCAATAAAACTAATAATAAAGACTGCTGTAAGTAGTCATACCCAAAGGTGGCTTATGACTGACCCTAGATCCATCCCAATAAGAAGTTAAGGTCTAAACTATAATGTTAGTAGCTGGTTTGTGGACAGATGGTAGTGAGCACTCCTGATTTGTGGCATTTCATACGCGCTAGTGTCTATTAAGTCTGTCCAGACACATTTGGTGATGTGCGAGAGTGATGGGCTTTGACGTTGTATAACTTACGAGGTTCGTTTAGAAAGTCTTGCAAGCTACGGCTTAGTACCTACCTATTGCTTTCTTCAAGAATAGCAATTATAATAGTGTGCATGCAGCTTCTTGCTGACTTTTTTATTTCATGGTATCATAAGCTGGCAGATATTTGGCTCACATTTGGCTCTTGGTGCAGGTCGGGTCTGAGGTGCTCCGTATCAATATTGAATATATGCACGTTGTCATTGGGATATAGGTGGGTACCTAGGTAAATATCAAGCTTATAGTGTGATGAGTTGGCTGCTGAAGATAAATATAGTTTGTATAGCCACAATCTCAGTGAAAACTGATTGTTGTTTACTGGACTGGATTGGGTGCAAGTTTGACAATGACTGGAAATTGAAAATGGAATGAATCCAGTTCAAGCTCCATATGCGTGTGCTTTTGCCATTGGTCATGTGTGCAAGCATCATTATGACAATGCAATTGTTGTCTAGTGGCTTTGCAGATTTTTCAGACAATCTGGTTTAAAATGCATCAGCATCAGCTAATCTCGACATTTTATAGTGTAAGTTGTGCTTGTAAAGTGGAAGGAAATCCAACTCCTTTGTTTTTTCCACAAAATTTTCAATTTTGCAGCAAGAGGTGGAGTCAATCCACTATCAAATCCAAATCTGTTTCATTTCAGTACAAAATGTGCTGGTTGGCATCAACTAAGTTTTGTAAGTAGCATGGTGTTTTTCATTTTTTCCTTTAACTTTCTTCTCAGCATGAAAATAGCATAGGTTATTGGGGGGGAAATCAACATTGAGGGGGTCAAGATCAACATTGGTGGGGCCATGGCCCCCACAAAAGGATACAAATCGACGCCCCTGCCGGTACTGCCACTCACTTTACACTCCCTTCTGGTGCTACATCTGCGATCGATCTTAGCCTCGCATGTCCACGCTTGTCGCAATGTTTTACCTGGACAGTACATGACGATTCTCTGGGCAGTGACCATTTTCCGGTATTTCTTGAGTATGATGATCGGGCTGTGCTTGGTTTGAGACCTCAGAGGTGGAATTTTAAGAAGGCTAACTGGGAGAAGTTCGAAACGGAAGTGCAAGCGCCCCTTGAAAACGACGACAATAACCCCACTTTGTCAGTAGAACACTTCTCGTCCCTGCTCTTGCAGTCGGCCGATGTCTGCATCCCGCGGACGTCAGGAGCTCCCCGCCGCACTCAAGTTCCATGGTGGTCCAAAGCATGTCGGGACGCCATACGCGAACGGAAATGAGCTTTAAGAAAATTTAACAAAAACTGCTCTTCGGCCAACCTGATAGCTTTCCAAAAGGCGAGAGCTTTCGCGCGACGAACCGTTCGAGAGGCGAAGCACACATCCTGGAGGGAATATCTGGCCACTCTGAGCCGATATACTCCAATTGCACAAGTGTGGTCTCGTGTGAAACGCATCGCTGGTAAATTTAATTCGGTTCCTCTCCCAGTGCTCCGAGTAGCTGGCGCAGAGGTTAACCATCCTTCCGATGTTGCAAACGCAATCGGCCAAGCAATAGTGACACGTAGCCAAGCAAGAGACCTCCACCCTCAGTTTCGTCGTCGGAAGGCTCGCTTAGAAAGCCAAGCGGTAAATTTTTCCACTTCTGAGCACTTCTCGTATAACGAACGCTTCACTGCAGCAGAACTACGGTCGGCAATACGGAGCCTGAAGAGTGTGGCAGAGGGGCCTGACCGCATCCACAACGAGATAATAAAGCATCTTCCCTTACGAGTTCTGAAGGCACTACTTGCGACTTTCAACATGGTTTGGGAGGAATGTCAATTCCCGGCCACATGGCGGGAAGCCACTGTGGTTCCCGTCCTAAAGCCAGGCAAGAGTGGGCTCGATCCGCTGCACTACCGGCCTATCGCTCCGACCTCTTGCTTGTGTAAATTGTTAGAAAAAATGGTCAATGTGCGGCTCACATGGTTTTTAGAAACGCACGACCTTTTTACTAACGCCCAGTGCGGTCTTAGGAAATACCGTGGAACAACGGACCATCTATTAACACTCGACACTGCTGTACGTGTAGCCTTTAAGGAGAAGCGACACACTGGAGCCATTTCTTTCGATCTCGAAGGAGCATATGATACAACCTGGCGCCACGGTATTTTAATGAAAGCTCGAAAGTGTGGAATCCGTGGCCATCCGGGCACTTTCATTCGCAACTTTTTGACTGAACGCTCCTTCCGCGTCCGGGTACTCCACGAACTATCTGAACGGTTCCAACAAACCAATGGAGTCCCGCAGGGCAGTGTCCTCAGCGTTACTTTGTTCGCCATGATGATCAATGACATTGGCGATGATGTGCCTCCGAACATCGGACGATCGCTATTTGTCGATGACTTCGCAATCTGGTCCTCTGCCTCAAATACTTCAACAATGACACGACAGCTGCAGCTTGCAGTTAACAAGCTCCAGAGCTGGGGACGAGTGGTCTAGGGGTAAGATGCTCGTCTCACAATCGAAAGATTGTGGGTTCGAGTCTCACCTGTCGCTACTCTTCGCCCGCGACCAATCGGCGTGAGAGATTGGCGACGCTATATGACTCAACGGTCGACGTGTCGTAAAACCAATAACCAACCAAGCTCCAGAGCTGGAGCATCAAAAATGGTTTCCGATTTTCCACCGACAAAACGGCTGCAATACATTTTTGCCGTCGACGATGTATCCAGGAACTGGACGTTGAGCTGTATGGCAAGCCTATCCCAGTTAAACCAGCCGTGAAGTTTCTGGGAGTACAATTTGACAGCCATCTGACATACAAACCCCACATCAAGGCACTTAGGGAATAATTGTTTTAAGTCTCTCAACCTACTGAAATATATTGCTAAAATGTCTTACGGCGCGGACCGTAAAACCCTGATGATATTTTACAAATCATGTATCCGGTCCAAACTAGACTACGCGTGCTACGTGTATGATGGTGCCTGCGCCAGCAACAAGCGTACTTTAGATACAGTGCACCACTTAGCACTGCGTATTATTACTGGTGCCTTCAGAACATCTCCGGCTGCAAGCCTGACGATAGAGGCGAACGAACCCCCGCTGGCACTGAGACGTGAAATGTTGGGATTGCGATACGCGTGTAGGCTGCGGCAGTTTCCCACGCACCCTACTTACGACGCAGTTTTCTCCCGCCGCATTTTGGCACTTTTTTTCCAATCGACAGAGTCAGAAGACGTTACCATTCTGTACGCGGATGCAGAACCTCTTTACAAACAGTAGAATCAGAGTGCGTCGTGTGATGCGAATATAAAAACTATCGACACCACCCTGGAACCTGGCTACACCTCCAATTGACATATCTTTGTCAGCCATGCACAAAGGAGACATTCCGTCAGTATTGTGTCGGTCGAGAACGATTGAGCACCTGGATTCTTACCGAGGACACACAAGGATCTTTACTGATGGTTCCAAGAGTAACACAGGAGCACGGTGTGCCTTTGTGTGTGGTACTACTGTACGTTCGTTTAGTTTGCCTGTGTATGTCTCGGTGTATAGCTCTGAACTCATTGCGATTGTGATGGCATTGTCATTTATAGAGGTTTCCCAGGATGCTCTATATGTGATTCTATCTGACTCCCTCAGCAGCCTTTTGGCACTGACTGCATTTTATCCCTCAGACCCTATACTACTTGACATTCTCATGCGAATTACTACGTTAGAACAAAAGGGAAAAACCATACGCTTGTGCTGGATCCCAAGCCATATCGGGGTGTGGGGTAACGAGCGCGCGGACTTTGCGGCCAAGTGGGCAGCACAGAATCGCCGCCCACGCATATGTCCACTTCCTGCTAGGGACAATTTATCCAGGATCACAACCTTCATTTTCGCTAAGTGGCAAAGGGCATGGGATAGAGAAGCCAATAATAAGTTACATGAAATAAAGCCACATCTAGGACCTTGGGCGTCATGCCAGCGCAGGTCCAGGCAAAAGGAGGTCACACTCTGCAGGGTGCGCATCGGGCAAACCTACGCTACCCATCGCTATCTTCTGTGTGGGGAGGAAAGACCGCGGTGCCCCCGCTGTCTGGAAGCGCTGACTGTACGCCACCTGCTACTCACGTGCCAACACTTTACACCAGAGCGCCGATTCTTGTTTGGGACAAAACGCGGACCGTTTGACATATGAAGACATTTTGGGACACTTATACTTATTATACAGGCAATACTTCTTATCTACCGTGAAGCATTAGGATAAACGTTATGGGCGCGAATGATCAACTCTGGTCGAAGCGCCCTAAAGCTAAAATAAATAAATACATGAATAACTTTGAAGATTTGCTTTATTTCAAGAAGCCTGATATCTAGGAAGAGTATGCAGTTTTATTAAGATCAACAATGGTGTGCGATGCCCCTTTGCACGCGCAAAGGAGGGCGCAGCGCCCCATATGTTCTGTCACCCATGCTGCCAAAATGCAGATATAGCATCGCAGTCACTGTAGCGGCACCCTAAACGTTGCAGGAACACCACCGCAGTCTGAAAATGGGCACCCCAGCCATTGTAGAGGCAACCATGAGTGTCTCCGAGCTGTTGGGGCGCCCTCAATCTGTAGAGTGGCACCCGCGTCACTGCAAAAGCCTACATAGGGACACCCCACACGTTGTAGGACATCCCTGAAACATGCAGAGCGAGTACTTCAGCTGTTGTAGGGACACCCCATGAGCTTGAGAGGCAAGCAGCAGTTGTTTGGGCATCCAAAAGGGAATACCATTCCAGTAATTGTAGCGTTAAACGCCAAAGTTACAGGTATATTTTTATATTTGAAGCGAAAGGCGATGTGCCTGGCATGAGTTCTGCCACCACTGGAGTTGAGCCCGACATGTTTTCTCGATATTGTTTAAGAACATTACGCTTATGAGCGTTGAATGGAAAGAATGCATCTACAACCGTGAATTTCACCTACACCATTTTGGCGTGGCAGAGTCGATGTTGCTTAGTATTGTTGAAGGGTGGAACTTTACTTTTTGTCGTGCCACCGCTCGGTGGCCCTACGGATCCTCTCGGCAGCAACCGTCGGCGCTTGACGTGCATCGAGCCATGCCAGAACCTCAATAATGCCGGAAAGCTTCATGTTAAAGGTAAAAATTGACAGGGTTAGATATCGTTGAAAGTAGTCGAGTATGGCTTCAGGAGGCGGCTGATTTTATGCCGGTTTATTTGAGAAAATTGGAAACTAATTCGATAATGTAGAACATCTAATATGCAATTAAACGGAATACAATATGATAATTCGAAACCGAAATCCTGGAATTGAGTGCAAAAGTCAAAGGGTTAGTTATCTATGAAAATAGTCTAGTGTGGCATCAGAAGGCAGCTGATTTTATGTCAGTTTACTTGGGACCATTTGAAATTAATTCGATAAGATAGAACATTTGATATGCAATTTAAAGGAATACAATGTGATAATTCGAGACACAAATCCTGAAATTGGGTGCAAAATGACAGGGTTAGATATCCATAAAAGTAGTCGAGTATGGCATCAGAAGGCAGCAGATTTTATGCCGGTTTATTTGAGACCATTGGAAATTAATTCGGTAATGTACAACATCTGATATACACTTTAAAGGAATACAATGTCATAACTTGGACACAAATTCTGGAATTAAGTGCAAATGTGACAGGGTTCTGCCTTTGTGGAAGTTATTCAAGATGATATAAAAATGTAACGCGTTCGATTTTCGTTTAGTTAAGAACATTGGAAATTGTCAGCACATCACACGGAAGATGTATGATACGTTTTTATTACAAGGTGTCGAGTAGCCAATTGCTCCCATTTCACTTTAAGGGCAAAGTGACAGGGTGAAATGATTTGATAATAAAACGAACCACACATAAGAGAGCTTGTTTCAATGTTGTTCAAATTTGATCATTGTAAATTACTTGCACCTCCTCTAGAAACTAGAATATAGCATTAATCATAGCAAGCCCACTCTGGTGGTGTTTCTTCACAAACCCATCACCAGGGCGGCGCCACCGGTATTATGTCCGCTCATGACGCCTAACGGAGGATTCCTGATTTTGTTGTATAAATATCATCCTGTGCAGCACAAGGGGACCTGGCCAGCAGTAATGTAGCATCCCATTCCATCCCAACAGTCATGGGGTATCCTAGCTTTGTGGAACCTGTAGTAGATAGAAAGGGCACCAAGTCAGGGATCGTGCTTTTGCAAAGTCAACCAACAGTATGTTTTTTTTTTCGAGCACCAGCTCCTATATATTTGGCAAAATAGCATTCGTCATTGAATCATGCTCAGTTCGCGAATAGTACGCGTTTCGCCTCTGAGCATTCCAAGACCTTCCAATGGACCGTGCCTGAAAATACAGAAGATATGCAGGAGTTTGAAACAAATTGGCCAAGTCCAAGGGTATTATATGCAAGGTCAATGCTTTAGGTTTTCGGGTCTGATAGGCAAGTATTGGTGATATTATATGAAGATGTTACTATCTACCGTATCCAACAGTCGCTAGACTAACCGATATGCGCAGCCATGGACACGGTTGCCACGAAGTGGCACCCTGCTGAGCAGTAGCGACGACAGTGCTCGGGTCAGCTAAGTGGGTGGCTGTTAGTCCGAAGCGTTAAGTGGTGAGCTTTCATGGCGAATCCCGGGATTAGCGGCGGCGGCCGGCGACTTCAGTAGACTGGGATGGGGGGTGCGATGCATTTTGTATGCACCGCGGATGGTCACAAAGGTGGGCTGATGGAATTTGAAACAAAGACGCGATCCCAACGCCAGACTACCGGCTGCCTTTCATGTTTCCATTCGAAAATGCAGTCAGTACTCACATGTGCCATTTATAGTAGTAATGGGGAGGGGAGAATACATTCCACGTCAACAGAAGCACGTGGTAAACATTCACCTGTGTCGCACCGTAGTATGGGACGTATCAGTGAATGTCAAGAAAGATCGCAATTATCCACTGCCCGCTGTGCACAGCAGGGCGGCGGAATGCATGGGGTGCTTCCTCCCCCTTGCGCGAGCCAGTGTGTGTGTGGGGGGGGAGTCGCACCCCCTTGGTTGGTTGGTTGGTTGGTTATTGGTTTTACGACACGTCGACCGTTGAGTCATATAGCGTCGCCAATCTCTCACGCCGATTGATCGCGGGCGAAGAGTAGCGACAGGTGAGACTCGAACTCACAATCTTTCGATTGTGAGACGAGCATCTTACCCCTAGACCACTCGTCCCCAGCACCCCCTTGGTAAGCTCACTAAAACTGTTTAGGTACCGTCCCTAGATACCATGCTCCTTAGAATAACACAAGTATCCAATGCTAAGCGCTACATCCTGACCGGTTATGTAGTCCATGTCCTGGACAACATGGCGACTTCGGCAATGGGCGCGCTATTGGCCCAGGACATGATCTCTGCCATCGCCAAGGGGAGCAAGACCACGAGGGTAGCATGTTAGCTGGGTCAGCAAGTGTTCTTCCAGCAGAACCAGCTTGGACCCAATCGGTTGAGTGCATCCACCCAACTAAAATCAGTAAAATAATAAGGCAGCTGGAAGACAAAGGTACTCGTCTGTGAGGTCAGGCGCCTATCTCGCCAATACAGGTGCTATTCCGGACAGCTCTGTTTCTTGAGAATGTAGGCACCCTCCTCGGCCATTCGTGCACCGTTCTTCGTAATATGCGGAACATTATTGGCTATATATGCTCCTCTACCGGTATTAAAGGCGTATTTCTAAGCAGTTAGGTGCTTTGATAATGCAGGCGTCCTCTTATCTCGGGGGCATTTCAGATCTCAGATGAACCGTCACTAGCTCACTTTTGCTCTTGGGGTCTTATTCTTCCGTCAAGGGCACTTTCAAATCAAAATATCATCCCAGCCCTCCCTGACCATCAGGCACCCTGTTATTTCTTAGTTGTTAGAGGCCAATTTCAGCGGAGATTGCTTTTTCAGCTGGCATAGACATTCCACAGGGACACGGGGCACATGAAACAGCAACACTGAACAGAGGTGTTGTTTCATGTATTTTGTTATTTTTGAAAGCGGCCTCTGTTTCATGACATTTTTGTTCGTAAATTCTCCCCCCCCTTTAAGAAACTCCTAGCTCCGCCACTGCTTGATTATGCCACTGAAACGTAGCATGATTAGTATTTTTAGACAAGCGTGGGCATCTCCTTCAGCCCGGCCACGGTCAAGGCAGAATAATCGGCCCCTGCTCCTATAAAAGCTGGATCCGCCCCTGGGGTGCCTTGACACTGAAATTACCCATTCGTAAAACCAGTTGCTCAGCTTAGAAATCACCGACAGCAAATAATTGAATTCATTGAGCATCCACTCCAATCTCATGCTCTTCACAAGCCAAATTCATGAACGCGGCCAGTGCGGCGAGCAATCAACCGTGGAGCAATTCACGTCATATTCGCATGTGTTGCCGCTCTGACGGATGCGCCTAGAAGGTTTCGCGCGGTGTCTCCCATTGGTAGACTACGGTGGAGACGTGGAGTGAACCGTACGGCCGATTATGGCTTGCAGTCGTCAGCTGTTATTATAGGTTTCGAGCATTATAGGCTCTGAGCATTATAGATTCTGTGCAGGGATGCGGAGCCGGAGCCGGAGCCGCCGGAAACGGAACATTTTGCCTGGAGCCGGAGTCGGAGCCGGAGCCGTCAAAAGCAGGGCGGCTCCGACTCTGAAAGAGGTGTAAATTAAACAAAATTAGCAAACGTGAAATGAACACATTATACCTAGTACGGTATGGTGTGGTATGAAAACGCATTTTTAAAAGCCAAAATGTTTAAATACGAGTAACATGTAAAAATATCATCAAATAATGGTAGAATAACCAATAACCATATTCTAGCCTCAGTAGTCAATGCAATAGTTCCATGTTTAGTTTAGTTAAGTTCATTGTTTCCATCATCAACGAGTTGTTGTACCTTACTAGAGATGAGGTCAAACATTACAATTTACAACAATGGTGTTCCTTGGACCGTTCACGGGATGGGGAGTGTTGTTGATTCGAGTCTCCCCTCTTCTGTATGAGCCGCGCGGTATGAGCCGCGCGGCGCTGAACACCGAAGTGATTTGGGCGGGGGCGGGTGTTTATTTAAAGATAGATACAGGGTTTATATGGGAAAGTTGCTTATAATTGTCTGAAGTTTGCGCCCCTGAGTGGTCGCGGCTAACTTTTTTTACATCCCCCAGCTCTTACTTAATGGATCGATCACGTTTGGGATGTACGGAGCCGGAGCCGCCGGAGCCGGTACATTTTGCCCGGAGCCGGAGCCGGAGCCGGAGCCGCCGGGACATTTTACTCGGAGCCGGAGTCGGAGTCGGAGCCGGGATACTTCCCCGGAGCCGGAGTCGGAGCCGGAGCCGTCCAAAATGTTCCCGGCTCCGCATCCCTGATTCTGTGCATTATAGGTTTTGAGCATTAGCGGTTTTGAAGCATTAGATGTTTCGAGAGTTATAATTTCTGAATATTAGTTGAAACGAGGCATTATAGGAATTCAGCATTATAGGTTTCGAAGCATTATCGGTTTCGGGCATTATAGGTTCTGATATTCCCCTCCACATCTAAAGTTGGAATATGTTTAAAGCTAATTGCATGATGTTCAAATCATGCTATTTGCTGTTAAGGGTGGTATGTTGACCTGATGTGTGTGCAGGCGCTCAGATCGCTGCGCCAGTGCCCACTGCTGTTGTTGTCTAGTGGTGTTGATCCGACATGTGCTGCAGGCACTCAGATCGCTACGCCAGTACCCGCTGCCGCTGTCGTCGGGTCGCGGCTGCGGCATTCTGAAGGGCTTCGGTACTGCGCTCTGCGCCCGGCTAGACGACCGCCTGACGCGGCACAATGAGGTACACGGTACGTCACACAGCTGCATGGTACGTCACACTGAGCTGTATGGTATGTACCGCTGAGCTGCATGATACGTCACACTGAGCTGTATGATACGTCACACTGAGCTGCACGGTATGTCACACTGAGCTGCACGGTATGTCACACTGAGCTTAACGGTACGTCACACTGAGCTGTATGGTATGTCACACTGAGCTGCACGGTACGACACACTGGGCTGTATGGTATGTACCGCTGAGCTGCATGGTATGTCACACTGAGCTGCACGGTACGTCACACAGCTGCATGGTACGTCACACTGAGCTGTATGGTATGTACCGCTGAGCTGCATGATACGTCACACTGAGCTGTATGATACGTCACACTGAGCTGCACGGTATGTCACACTGAGCTGCACGGTATGTCACACTGAGCTTAACGGTACGTCACACTGAGCTGTATGGTATGTCACACTGAGCTGCACGGTACGTCACACTGAGCTGCACGGTATGTCACACTGAGCTGTATGGTATGTCACACTGAGCTGCACGGTATGTCACACTGAGCTGTATGGTATGTCACACTGAGCTGCACGGTACGCCACACTGAGCTGCACGGTATATCACACTGAGCTGTATGGTATGTCACACTGAGCTTAACGGTACGTCACACTGAGCTGTATGGTATGTCACACTGAGCTGCACGGTACGTCACACTGAGCTGCACGGTATGTCACACTGAGCTGCACGGTATGTCACACTGAGCTGCACGGTATGTCACACTGAGCTGCATGATACGTCACACTGAGCTGCACGGTACGTCACACTGAGCTGCACGGTACGTCACACTGAGCTGCACGGTATGTCACACTGAGCTGCACGGTACGTCACACTGAGCTGCACGGTACGTCACACTGAGCTGCACGGTATGTCACACTGAGCTGCACGGTATGTCACACTGAGCTGCACGGTATGTCACACTGAGTTGCACGGTATGTCACACTGAGCTGTATGGTATGTCACACTGAGCTGCACGGTATGTCATACTGAGCTGCACGGTATGTCACACTGAGCTTAACGGTATGTCACACTGAGCTGTATGGTATGTCACACTGAGCTGCATGATACGTCACACTGAGCTGCACGGTACGTCACACTGAGCTGCACGGTACGTAACATTGAGCTGCACGGTATGTCACACTGAGCTGCACGGTACGTCACACTGAGCTGCATGGTACGTAACATTGAGCTGCACGGTATGTCACACTGAGCTGCACGGTATGTCACACTGAGCTGCACGATGCGTAACACTGAGCTGCACAGTGCATAACATTGAGCGGCACGGTACGTCACACTGAGCTGCACGGTATGTCACACTGAGCTTAACGGTACGTCACACTGAGCTGTATGGTATGTCACACTGAGCTGTATGGTATGTCACACTGAGCTGTATGGTATGTCACACTGAGCTGCATGGTACGTAACACTGAGCTGCACGGTATGTCATACTGAGCTGCACGGTACGTAACATTGAACTGCACGGTATGTCACACGGAGCTGCACGATACATAACACTGAGCTGCACAGTGCATAACATTGAGCGGCACGGTACGTCACACTGAGCTGCATGGTATGTAACGCTGAGCTAATCATGACATCTACATTGTGGCACTGAATCATACGGTGTGTCTGTAGCGGTACGTGACACATTATCCGGCGGACAGTATGGTCCGAAATGCTAACTGCATTTTGTCTACACGGTGGGTGATGTATGTCATTTGTATGCTGCTTAGCTGTTTTCCATCACAGTTCTGCTCAGTTCATCGTTACCCACGTATCTATGCACCTGTATCATATACTGACAGCATGTTTGCGGTTGTTTCCACTACTGGGAGGGCTGTCGTCACTCTCTGCCATCGGGAGTACCTCCACGCGTAAGGATTACCTCCATCTGCCGCGACGTCTGCCACCACATCCCACCGTCGGGACGGGACAGCTTCACTACCGGGACAGGCCTCATTTTGTCCCACTACCGAGACAGTTGTCACGATATTCCAATGCCGGGACTGGACCGTTCTTACCATTTTCCACTGCCGGGACTGGTCTTATCTTCCCCACTGCCGAGACGGTTGTCACGATATTCCGCTGAAACAGCTCTTACTCTCTCCCACGACGGGGACAGTTTTTTTTTACATATTCCACTGTCTGGACGATTCTCACAATCTTACACAGTTGGGACATTTATCGCCGTCTCCCACCGCTAGGACATTTATCGCCGTCTCCCACCGCTGGGAGTATGGTGCCACCATGTATCTCCCACTGCTGGAACAGCTAGCGCCATATCCAACCGCCGAATCGGTTTTTACCGTCTCACAACGCTGGCACCTATCACCGTCTCCCAAACCTGGCACACTTACTACTCCCTGCCATGGCTGGGACGAGCTGGAACAGTGTGGGCTGCGATGGTCGTGAGAGCCGCCGTTCACCGTCTGGCCGTGACGTCACCAGGGCCTCTGCCGTCGCCTGGGGTCAGACGCCAGGTGGAAATCTGCGGCGGACGTGGCCGCGGGACAGCCGGGAAGAGGCGGTCCTCCAGTCGGCCCACGCGACCACAGCCGACACCGGCTACATCGCATCAGGTGCTTAGCGTGCCTGACCGGTTGTCGATGTGCCTTCCCATAACCCAACCCATCCCAACCTAGCATAATCCGACAGCCTTACCTAACATAACCTGAGTTAACCTTATCTGGCCTGATCTAACATAACCTGACAAACCGAACTTGACTTTATGCAGCATGGTTGATCAGCCAGGCTTGGTGTATGCATATCTGGTATGTTTTGATCTCACCAGCCAGGCTGGGTGCATGTACATCTGGTATGCGTTCCTATACACGCAATTGTACGACTCGATATTTAGACAACTGACCGACGCTGTGCTTTCATTTTCACATCGAAGCCCGTGCACGTCCGCCGTTTAGCGTGATGTCCTTTGGGCAGGCTGGCAGCCAACTGAAATTGCCAGGGGGGGGGACTATCACAAACCACTTCTAACCCAGTTTTATTCAGTGCACACCTATAGACGCAATGGTCAGATAATTCGGCCACAAGATTGTTCAGAGGGCACGCAGCTTGTCAGGAGGAGGGGGGGGGGGGTGCACTTGTTCCCAGTGCCCCGGCCTGGCTACGGACCCGCCTGTTTTGTGTGTATTTGCATATTGGGCCTATCTTGTCCGAACTAATTCAGTTTGTCGTGTCTCAATTTTTTTATCGAGACTCATCGTCGTGGCAGCATGTGCTTGCTGTCGGCTCCTTTCTGTAGAGGAGTAGCTTCCTCTGATATGACGAGGGCGATCCCCGGCTACAGATGTATGTTCCCGTACAGATGGAGTTGCCCGTGGAGTTGCCCTATGCAGGACCGTACCCGGCGGCGTCGGCTGACATCCGGCCACTCGCTGCAGAGGCTGGAGTCGGAGTCGTCTCCACAGCACTCTGGGTCGTCCCAGTGCCCTGCCAGCGGCCGACGGAAGTCGGCCGAATATCGACCCAAGCCACGATCCGGGGCGTTCGCGATTTTGGTCACCTTGCGGCAACAGGAGCAACAGCCCGGCCATTCTGGTATACTCGACGGCGACGCGCGGCGAGACCTTCCTGTGGAACGTGACGGAGCACGAACGTGTCTCGCTCATACGGTGCAGCAGCCGTCCAGGACATCGCCGCCTATAATTAAGGCATATTGGTTATAATTTATGGGCGGTGTAATATCAGTTTCGTTGCACTACCAACTGTCAGTGTTGTTTCATGTTTGCTGGTACTGTCCGTGTAGATGGACTTCTGCCGCCACTGTCCGTGTTGTATCCCTACTGCCACAGTGTTCAAATAATGATTTCTCATTAGGTGTGAGATGTCAAAACGAGTACAGCAGGATGTCGACATCGCCATGGATGCAATGCCTCTTAAAATCTTGCTAAGTCCTGCAAACCCAGCTTTGAAATAATTGTGTATATGTGACTGATCCCGTTTTGCATTTTAATATACCTACTTTGGGGATGTCGTTATCAACGATAACGATACAAACACTTATGCTATAAACTGTCATTGTATGACACATCATAAGTAATCATAGGCACATCATAGGTAATCCCTTCACCTGGAATTGCGCTAAGGGCTGTTCGTTATCACGGTCACGGATCCGTTATGGTGAGCAAAAGTAGAATACTTATAAATGGGATACAGTTAGAAATGGGGAATGAAGACTTCACAAACATGCACCAAGAAGCACGATGTCCATATCTCTTTGGGAATGATGTAGGTTCAGTAAGCGGTATGTTTCACTCTATTTCGTGAATAATGTATCACTGTACTGCCACTGCTGGTGTTGTATCCCTACTGCTGCTGTTCCTGTTTTAACCATACTGTTGTCCCTGTTTTATCCCTACTGCTACTGTCCGTGTTGTATCCCTGCCATTACTATCCGTCTGTGTTATCTGTCGCCTACTGCTATTGTCCCTGTTGTATCCATGTCGATACTGTCCGTGTTGTATCCATGTCGTCACTGTTTGTATTGTATCTCTGTCGCTACTGTTTGTGTTGTATCTCTGTCGCCACTGTCCGTGTTCTATTCCTGCTGTTACTATCCGTGTTATCTGTCGCCTACTGCTATTGTCCCTGTTGTATCCATGTCGATACTGTCCGTGTTGTATCCGTGTCGTCACTGTTTGTATTGTATCTCTGTCGCTACTGTTTGTGTTGTATCTATGTCGCCACTGTCCGTGTTGTATTCCTGTCATTACTGTCGGTGTTGAGTGACACCTGCTGCCTCCGACTGTGCCGCAGGATGTTTGCGGAAGTCTGCGCTGCAGGAGGCGGCTCAGCCGCTGTGTGGCTCGTCGTTCACGCTACCCGAGCGAGGCAGCTACTACACGGCCTGGAACTGCGTGGCGGGTCTGGTGAAGCGCGGTCTGCTGCTGCGACAAGGCTCCCCAGCGACGTCAGTACAGAGCACACCCGAGTATCGGTGTCAGTGCCAATACACAAGACTTACCATTTTGCAAGGTTTGCACACACACACGCACGCACGCACGCACGCACGCACGCACGCACGCACGCACGCACGCACGCACGCACGCACGCACGCACGCACGCACGCACGCACGCACGCACGCACGCACGCACGCACGCACGCACGCACACACACACACACACACACACACACACACACACACACACACAATACACACAAGGCTTACGGGAGGGCTCCACCAATACACACAAGGCTTACGGGAGGGCTCCACTGGGTCTCGAAGTAGTTACGCGGGCACATAGACTCCCATCCCCACCTGCCGAGATCTCGGCGGGAAACTAGCCGCCGATTTTCTCGCGGTAAGGGCAGTTGATTTCTTGTAAGATGATCTACATCTTTGTAAAAGTGTATCAGGAAAAGTTTAACAGGGGTAGAGCCATGAGCCTGAATGTGAGAAAAAAAACTGAGTCTATGTTTGGCAATCGATTTTGTCATATTTTGTCACCATTCTGCGGCCAATGAAGCGGTCTTTCTGTTGTGAGACTAAATTGCTGGCACCAATGAATGGCATACTCTTGCATTAGTGGAATTTTATTTTAAAAATGGGAGGAAATTTGACGTACTCATTGGCGCCAAATATCTATGTTATCCCGCGCCCTGTGAAGAATACTTCCATGTCTGATTTAGAACATTTCGTGAAAACTAGTCCTCATACAATTTCATTATAGCCGGTGTCAGGTACACCGACATGGGTGTTGTAGCGTCTGCGGCAGTCCCGTCCTACGTCTCGCGCTTCACTGTATTCTAGTCGCATCCTGAATCCCTTGACGGAACAGCGTGGCGGCCAGGTCCGGTCACGTCACGTACGAGGACCAATCAGCGGCCGGTACACGGTGAGGCCGCCGGGCGGGTCGAGACGTTTAAGGTCACGCTAGCGCGGATCCTTCAGGTGTTTACCCACACAGTTTGATATAAACGCGAACTAAACTAGACGAGTTCTAACAATGGAGGACCCAGTAATAACTTTCCTCCCAAAAACTAACCAGTGCTGCCTTTGATAAGATGGATTAAGCACCTTTCGGATCTATTGACGCATCTGCTCAAATCCTCGGGCGCATCAATTTATTCATTTGGATGCGGAGTTTGGAAAAAATACCTCATCACATTGAACCGTACTTGGAACCGTATCTTGATGGGATTAATTATGTTCCATCAGGCAAGAACTCACATGGACGCATTATGGCAATTACTGTCGGCCTAAATGAGGAAAGTCGCATGAATGGACACATTGCTTTAAAACATATTTGCCGAAGAACTCCTCTGGAGCCGCCTCCAACCGAAATATTACCGTCAACTTCCAGAACCTACCATTATGCTCATCTAAAAGTGAAGAATCTCAATTTCAATAGCTATGTGCACCTGCAAAACCAGGCCAAGTCCCCCATATCATCCATTCTGCATGCGCCCCTGGCAAGAATAATATTTATAAGCCTTCAGGTACTCTGCACGGTAACCTCATAATAGGTGCTGCAAAGTTTTCTGGTAATATCAGCTCAGTTGAAGGAATTAGGAGAATTGTGTTCTTTCTTCCTCCTGCCCCCCCCCCCCACAAAAAATGGAGCCACTCTTGACCACGGCATGCTTTCGAAATTCTGTAAACGGCTCTGCAATCTCCCATTATCGTTCATGTGGCTCTGGAGTTCTTTAAAATGACAAACAAGCCCAAATAATCAACGAATTAAAATCCCAAGTTGTGAGCTTTGGCAGTGATCCTTTTACCCAATTCTCCCCCACCCTGAGTGCACATCTGGTGAGTAGAAGTGCTACTACCTCTCAGGTCATCGATCCAATGGTCTGTCAACATTGGCTGCCAGGTTTTGTGAATAATGTTCGAATCTCTACACCGTATAAATCGGGCATGTTATGAAGTAACAAAGTTGAGAACATCTTCCGAACATGCACCTGAAAGCTCGTCCCTCCTGAGCAGAGTATAAAGTTGAGGCAAATTGGTGCCTTAAATAGAAAATAAAGGTAGGAAATGTCGTCCAGCTTCAGGATAATCACTCAAAGCGTTCAAGAGGTACACATCAAAATTATTATGAGACGGCACTTCCGTGCCCCCTCCCGTAATATGGTTAAACGACTCTGATTGTTGTCACCGGCGACGCTTATTGAATTCATGCTAATCACATATAATGCTAATGATATGGTAACTTGTGTGGTTATTGATTTGTCATCGTGTGCACTGCTGTTTTTGCCACTGTTGTCACATGCCAATATATGTGCAGAATGGTCCAGTGGTCAACCTATCCCAGATTCCAGAGTCATCGTCGCCATACAGTGATGGTGTACAAGGGCAGGTCATGCTTACGCGGAGTCGGTACCCGTTACAGGGTTATCAGTGTTGCTATGATGCTTACTTTTCTATCAAGAGATCAACAGATTACTGGCTACCGGCGTAAGCTGGCAATACGGATACTGACACTTCTGTCAGGCCCGCTAAAGGCCAATCGGTACAGTTGGCGAGAAGGTTGACGCGCGGCGCTCGCTGCGCACTTCACGCCTGGAGCGGTAGGCACGTGCACTTCACGGTTGTAGCGGTAGGCACGCACACTTCACAGTTGGAGCAGTAGACACGTGCACTTCATAGTTGGAGCAGTAGGCATGTGCGCTTTACAGTTGGAGTAGTAGGCAGGTATGTGGGGCGCCAGTCACAGTTGGAGCAGTAGGCATGTACACTTCACAGTTGGAGCAGTAGGCACGTACACTTCACAGGTGTAGCAGTAGGCACGTATATGGAACGCCAATCATGTTGATGGCAAGTCTGATGTGATTGTGCGAAGCCACTGGGATATTGATGGTAATTGATGATAACTGGGGATAAGTCTAAGCATTCACAGTTCACGCATTCACTTGCAACATGACTTGCACACCCATATTCATACAGGTCCAGGTACGGGGTAGAACGGGGCTGAAAACCGCGGCGGCGCGTCCGCTCGTGTCGACGTGCATGGCCACACTGTTGCGACATGTATTGTCCTCTGCCTGACGCTGTGTGCTCTGTGGACAGGTTATCGCTGACGTCTGCCGGCCGCCGACTGGCCGATAGCCTCCAGGTGACCCCGGCCGATCCCAGTCCGCGAAGCCTGCAGACGACCCCGGCCGACCCCAGCCCAGCAGATCTGCCGACCACCTCAACTGACGCCATCCCTCTGGCGTCGCCTCTGACCGGCTCCAATGCTCGGGCGACGTCCTCAGCCGCGCCGTGCCGGCCCGCGGCGCCGCCGGCCGCCCACGGCGAACCGGCCGTGGTGGACAGCTGGCGTATCGGCTCGTCTTCGGCGACAGAGGGTCGCGACCGGCCGCCGCTCCCAGGTACACTAAAGCGCACAGTGGCTTTGCATTGTTAGAATTAAATGCGTTGTTCAAACGCAAGAGTGAAAAGCGATCACGCATTCGGTGCGATTGGCCAGAACTGCAACACCGTCGCGCGCTGTTCGAACACAACCGCTGTGTCATAGTTATAGTGGGGGAAGAATCACTTGGCAGGTACAGAACAGCTCTGCCGCGATCCTTGCCAGCATCTGTGCCGTGCGACGAGGCCAACTCGGTGACAGCTGCCAGTCTTGTGAGGGCACGCTGGTTGGATCGCGTTCGACAAATGTCTAAAGGCGCCAAACGCTGCCGTCAGGTGCTGGCACCAGCGGCGCGCAATTACATCTCAGGTACCAGTTTGTGTCGCCCGACGGTGCCACGGTAGCCGGTAAGAGCGAGGCTGCCGTGCTGGTGGAGGACAACTTCGTCGGCTTTCTGGCCCTGTGTCGTCAGTCTGAGCTGTTGGCATCGGGCATCACTCATCGTCCACACCGGAAAGGGTGGGTGTCCATTTCACTTGGAACGCGCCAATAGCGCAAGGCGTCAGCGCGTGACGGCACGTGCATCGATGTGCTCGACAGCTTCGACCAAAGCCGTATCACCGTCCCAACAGTGAATTGCTGTGCCCGTCGCGTTTGATATTCTCTGGTACGTCATTGGCCTGTCGTGGTCGAGCAGCTGATCATCCTCGGTCGGCGGTGACGTCTCCGGGTGTTTGCCGCAGCGAAGAGCAGGCGGGTCTGGTGCGCGCGTTTCTGGTCGACTCTGCGTGTGCCGACGTGTGCCCGGGACTGGACCCTGATTCGAAGGCGCCGGACGCCGTCCCGGCAGCCGTGGTACTACAACCGCACACCTTCGACGTGGTGCTCTGCGTGGACAACCAGGAGACGTCGGGCAGGTACTGGTGCCGGCCGACGGTCTGGTCAGGTCACACAGTGATATTTTGTGGCGTGTTGTGTGCGTATAGCCTGTCGCTCCCTGTTAGGCTGCAGCAGATCGTGTGATTGCCCCTGGTGATCGTGTGATTGACCTGGTGGCGCGATACTCGCTCTGAGCGCGTCTTGTTGCGGGTTGGCTCATGTTTGGACGTTTTGGCGACAGGTATCACACTGACTGTTGCCCAGGGGCAGGTCCCCCGCCAGGTGATGACTAATTGTATGTTTTTTTTGCTACTTCTGGTAGTGATGAACAGGTGAACTGGGGTTGACTTGTGTTGCAGGGGCTCGTGACCCCATGTCCGCTTTTTTGCTACTTCTGGTAGTGATGAACAGGTGAACTGGGGTTGACTTGTGTTGCAGGGGCTCGTGACCCCATGTCCGCTTCTGGTAGTGATGAACAGGTGAACTGGGGTTGACTTGTGTTGCAGGGGCTCGTGACCCCATGTCCGCTTCGGTGACAGTGGCCAGTGACCCCAGGCCGGTCCCAGTGTCAGTGACCAGTGACCTCGGCTCCATTGACACCCATGGCGACATCAGTAGCAATACCACATGACCACAGGCAGGTTCTGGTAGCAGTGACCTTAACTCAGCTCCAGTGACCCATGATCAGCCTCAGTGGCCCTTGACCTGTTACCTCAGGTCAGCCCTGGGCACCTGTCACCACACGTCTCGGGATGTGATTCTGGAGGAGCTCAGTAGACACGCTGTGCCGATGGAGGTGCGCCAGCTGGCGGTGGGCGACTTCTTGTGGGTGGTGCGGCCCCGCGGTGGAGTACAGGTAGGCTACAGGGTCGCACGCATCTGTCAGGGGGTCATAAGTGAGGACAGAGTGGCACACATCTGTCAGGGGGTTATAAGTAGGATAGTAGCACACATCTACCAGGGGGTCATAAGTGAGGACAGAGTGGCACTCATCTGTCAGGGGGGTCGCAAGTGTGGACAGAGTTATGCACATATGTCGTGAGTAACAAGTAGGACAAGGTGGCACACATCTGTAGCTCTTCTCCAGCGCAACTCCGGAAAACACGTGAGTCAAATGGTGTATGTAATTTTACGTCTTGAGGCCCCTTTCAGCCATGGCGCTTCTTAGCACTCCTCGGGCGGCGGCCCGCAACGGTCAAAACCAAAGTTATTAACAGGACACACGCCTAACGTAAACATCCCGCATTCTCACTACGGTTACTCGTGCCTTGCCCCAGCCCGCGCAGCAAGCTTCTCTCTAGCATGCACAGCCAGCCCCTCCGTGCGGCGCTCTCAGCTCGCCGCCGCGGTCGGCTCAAGGTTATGCCCTCAGGCAAGGTCACGTGACACTGCCCACGAACAGCGGATGGCCGCACATCCGCACACACAAACACATCACTCATCGGCGCGCAGTAGCGACGCCCAGCGGACAGCCGGAACTACTAATTGACTATGCGGCCATGCGGCCAACGCATGAGCACAGACTACACATCTATGGGGGGGGGGGAGGTCACAAGCGATGACAGGGTGGCACTCACCTGCCAAGGAGTCGAGTGAGGGCATGGTGGCATCCATCTGTCAAGTAGTCCAGTGAGGACAGGGTCGACCACGTCTGTCACGAGACCACAGGTCGGGTACAGGGTGGCACACATCTGTCAGGGGGCCGCAAGTGGGATCAGGGCTGCTCATTTCTGCTATGGGATCACAAGCTGCGACAAGACTGCATGCGGCTGTCGGGGATCACAGGTGGGGTACAAGCCGTCCACGTCTGTCGGACGCTGCAGGGTAGCCGGTTATCCAGGGGAGCCGCAGGTGGGGTACAAGCCGCCCACGTCTGTCGGACGCTGCAGGGTAGCCGTTTATCCAGGGGAGCCGCAGGTGGGGTATGGTGTGGCCAAGGCCTGTCGATGCCTGCTGGGACAGGATCGGCTGTTTGCTGTGGTCATGTTAGGCAGTGTGACGGCAGTTGAGTGTTCTGTGCTGGAAGGCAGAACGTAAGGTGATGGCGGGGCCGCGCGACCGGGCATACGTCTTCCCAGCCCGCGGATGTCTGATCTGGCAATCATTGTTCCTCGGTCAGAACGTGGTGTCCGTTGTTTGTCCACCCGCGTGTGTTTTTTTTAGTGTGTCAAGGCCAACATTGAGGGAATTATGAAGCATGTTGCGAGGGAAATCCGTCGTATGGTTGTGCAGAGCATGATTTAGATGCATGGGCTGGTGAATGACGGATGGTGTATATGCTGTCTGATGTTCAGTCCACCGTCCTGATATGTCGCCACGCTGCTCTGACTTTTAATACCACTGGCAATGTTTTACCACGGTTCTGACGATGTTTAAAGCAGCTGTAGGATCTCATACATATTCTCACCGTTCCTAATGTTTTTATCCAGTTTTGACACTGCACGATGCCGTTTTTACACCATTATGACGCGGTTCTGTTATGATTCCAACACTGTTCGTGATGTTTGTACCCGGTTTTGGCAATGTACGATGCCGTTTTTTGACACCATTGAGACACGGTTCTGTTACGATTCCAACACGGTTCCGACGCCGTGTCAGCACTGCCGCGACACTGTTCCGAGCCGTTGCCGACGTGCCGATATCGCCCACAGACGGAGGAGCTGGTGCTGCCGTACGTAGTGGAGCGCAAGCGGCTGGACGACCTGGCCTCGAGCATCCGTGGCAGTCGCTACCACGAGCAGAAGTTCCGGCTGAAGCGGTGCGGCCTGCCGCGCGTCATCTACCTGGCCGAGTCGATGGGCTGCGGGCCGCGGGTGCAGAGTGCCGGGTACGGCTGCTTCCCGTCCGACCGTCTACCAATGTACCCGGACGCTCGGCGGGTGTGCCGCCCACGCAGTGGGGTCAGCCTCGTTACTCGGCTGGCTTGGGAAATGAGGTCCCTCGGGTTACCACAGCCACCTCGATAAGGGGCTTGGAAGCACGGAGGTGTTTCCGGGGCTCACGCAGTCCCCATCGTCCTTTCCTCTATTCCCTTGCCAGCATCCATCCCGTTCGGGCGTCCCTCTGTATATCCTGCATCCAACCCTGCAACAACAGCCCCTCCCCTGCCACGAGCAGGTAGGCCAGTTCCCCTGGTCTACCCGTCCACTCAATTTTATCAGGGTAGTCGCGTCCCTTCGGCCCGTCCCCCGGGGTTGATAGAGTCCTGGAGGCTGAGGCCCCCGTCGCACGGTGCTAGTTGTGACGGGGGAGCAGCACGCCTCTTTAGTCCCGATATACCGGAGGGGCGGGCGGACCCGTAGGGCCCCATGCGGGTCAAGTGGCAGGTCGCCTCCGGGCGTGGGCCTGGACTTTGTTCTGGCCCCTTGAGCCCGGCCGACCGGGGTCAAGGGGTGGGCGGCGCTGGATCCCAGTCGGGGTGGTGAGTCTCTCCCGGCCGGGCGAAGTCGCTGCCCGGTCCGTATGGCTCCTCGGGCGCCTGGCGTCCTCCCGCCCGCGGGACACAGGCGTCCCCTCTGTAGGGCCCCTCTGTAGTGGGGCGCCACGAGGAGCCGAAGCCCATCACACTTGCATGGCAACTCCAACACTTACAATATCAAAATAAATAGAAGAAAACATGAAACTTTCACTGCTTACCCCATTCCAAAGGAAGGAAGCTTGTGGCAAGCTAGTATCGGTACTGGAGTACGAAAAGCTCAGAAACAGTGGACTAAGAGTTTAATTTAAAACTGCTGAGGATGCAAGGAGGGCGATGGACGCAACCGAAATAGCGTACACTGTACGACATGAAACCAGCAGGCGAACAGTCACCTTACCCATCGAAATTTAACCCCACAACACCAAAACTTACTCCAAAGGAGTTATCAGCCGCTATGACTTGCGAGATGTTTCGAACGCCAACATTGTGTATGGCCTAGCAGAGTGGGAAGAATTTCGAGAGGCGCGAAGAATTTCAATTAGAAAAGGCCAAGAAATACGGCCAGCAAACATCATCCTAACTTTTCGCACGACGGATCTTCCCGAGTTTGTCTTCGTCGGATATGTCCGCGTGAAGGTCGGTGTATTTGTACCTAATCCGATGAGGTGCTTCCGTTGCTCCCGTTTTGGTCACACATCGCAGCATTGTCGAAACCGCGAGACATGTGGGAGATGTGGATCAGCAGAACATGTGCAAGACAAATGTGAAGCGAAAGGTCCACACTGTTCCAACTAGGTCCGGACCAAAAACCCCATACTGCCTATGATCGCTCTTGTCCAATTTTTTTTAAAGAGAAGGAGATAGTTGCTATAAAAAGTTTCAAAAAGATGACATTTCGTGAGGCGCGTGAGATCTATGAGACAGTTGATCCGAAAATATCATATGCCGCGAAGGTAAAACTGAACTCTAACATCACACAACAGTCTCTGATGCAATCACACACACACACATGAGTACCTCTCATTTTATAGCTCAGCTCAGTGCCCGGATGCTTGTCTTTGACATTGAGTGCACACCGATAGACGAAGGAGCGTCGTCCCCTCCACAGGTGGTGATGAGGGAGTCCTCAGCTGATGACCCTGTAGCGACTTCTCAATAAGAGTGTACCCAGGCCCAGCGAGTAAAGAGGCCTGCCCGTCCATCTTCATCCAAACCCAACCGCTCCCCAGCCACCTCAATCCCTACCTCCTCCTCAGCACAACACTCCATTCCCGCCAGGGAAGAGCCCAGAGCTCTCCAGGACTAGGACTCGCGACACCGACGTCGCAGTCACGTTCAACCGACGACTGGGATGGGGAAACCCTCCTCCCACCCCCATTCCTTACCTGCCACCATCATCAACCCTAAATCTGCCGAACCCATCCCTGCACCATCCCGAACCACCCAAACTCCCCATCCCCCACCAACCATTCCCGAGAAGAAAGGAGAATGGACGAGTGGTCTAGGGGTAAGATGCTCGTCTCACAATCGAAAGATTGTGGGTTCGAGTCTCACCTGTCGCTACTCTTCGCCCGCGACCAATCGGCGTGAGCGACGCTATATGACTCAACGGTCGACGTGTCGTAAACACCAATAACCAACCGAGGTGAATAGCGTGGCATCCGGCCGGGTACCGATAGTTGCACCCTCGACGACCCGATCACGCCTAGCAATTGAGGTCCGCTCAGGGGCCCCCGACATGGGGGTGTCAGGCCGGACAGTCCGAGTTGGGTCAATCATCCTACCCGTGGGCTCCGGCTAAATCGCCATTAACTGACCTGTTTTAACTCCCTTTTTAAATAGCCCTCTATATAAACTGTTTTACAGTGGAACTGCAGGGGTTTTAGAAGCAGTGCCCATGACTTGCAGGCAGTGCTAAACAGGGCTGCATGACCGACGCAGTCGATGCGCCCCTAAACTCCACAGTGCTAAACAAGGTCTGTCTGGTGGCGTTCGGCCTACAGGAGACGAAGCTGTCGCCGGACACCACAATCCAGGTAAAATGCTACACCCTCCACAGCATCCGACACTTCCCCACGGTGGAGTGCTACCATGCACCCACCATGGTGTTCCCTCGCAACCACTAGTCGTGAACACACGACTCCTAGCCGCCGCTGCCACGGTGCACTTTGGTCGTCAAATGGTCTCATTATACAGTGTTTACCTTCCTCCTGGGAGTTCATCTCCATCTGTTGATCTGAAACTTCTTTGTTCTCAGCTCCCTGAGCCGGTTTTAATTTTAGGCGACTTTAATTCACATCATACCGTTTGGGAACGTCAAGATGTCAACGGGCGTGGACGTCTTATGGAGCAATTTTTACGCGAGAAGTTGTGTATTCTAAACACAGGTACCAGAACTCACTTTAGTATGCCGTCTGGGCAAACTTCTGCGTTAGACCTCAGTATCTCTAGTCTTCAGCTTGTGCAATATTTGGATTGGTCGGTGGACACTGACCCTATGGGAAACGACTACTTTCCAGTGTGACCGGAATACCGTGCCGGTCGGGTCCGTGGACGGAGGCCGCAGCGATGGAATCTTCGCAAGCAAACTGGACTGACTATGCAACACAAATAGGAACAGCTTGCTCTGCTGATTGGCAGCTTGCACAATGTACAGAACAGTTCACATCACTGCTTCTAAATTCTGCATCCACATGCATACCTCGCACCTCCGGTACTCCCCAGCGTACCTGAGTCCCGAAGTGGGCAGAGGAATGCAGAGACGCCATCAGCGCAAGGAAGCGGACATATCGTAAATTTAGTAACAATAGCAACACTGGAAACATGGTCGCTTTTCTGAGGGCTAGGGCCCTGGCACGACGCACCATACGGTCAGCAAAACAGCTATCGTGGCGAGAATATGTGGGTCATATAAACAAGCATACACCGACTGCACAAGTGTGGTCCAGAATAAAACGTATTGCAGGCCAGCATTCGTCCGGCGTTCCCCTACCTGTGCTACATATGGGCCACAGGGACGTGACGAAATCCATCGATGTTGCGAACGAAATTGCCCGCTCTTTGTCGGAATGTAGCTGAGGTAGCAATTGTAATCCGCAATTCTTGCGTGATAGATCGCGCTGTGAAATGTCTCCTATTGACTTTGCCACGACTGACAACACATATAACTAAAACTATTCACAATGTCCGAACTGACTTCCGCCGTGGCGAAGCTCAGGAGTGTATGTAAAGGCCCAGATAGTATTCATAACGAAATGATAAAGCATCGCCCTTCATGTGCGATCAACACTTCTAAACATCTTCAAACCATCTGTGGCAACAAGGCAACTTCCCAGTAGCCTGGCGAGAAGCATTGGTGATACCAGTGTTGAAGCCTGGCAAAAAAGGACTGGAACCGCTCCACTATCGACCAATAGCCCTCTCTTCATGTTTGTGCAAGTCAATGGAATGACTGGTAACTACCAGATTAACGTGGTTTTAGAAGTACATGACTTTTTCAGATGTTTAGTACGGTTTTCGGTAGAACCGGAGTTCTTTCGACGATATTTTAACACTGCACACTGCAGTACGTGTAGCATTTGAGCAGAAACGGTACTGCGGCGCTGTCTTTTTCGACATAGAAGCAGCGTATGATACTTGGCGCCAAGGTATTATTGCAAAAGTGCATAGATGTGGTGTCCGTGAGTCAATGACAATCTTTATACAGAATTATCTGACCGACCGACATTTCCGTGTTAGTGTTGGTCACCAGCTATCCAGAAGATTTGCACAGGTGAACGGCGTGCCACGGAAGTGTATTTTTTTAGTGTAGCACTGATTGCCATAATGATGATATTTGCGACGTATACTTCCACCCCAACTTGGTCGGTCTCTGTGGACGATTTTGCCACCTGGTGAAGCGCAGCTAGGCTGCCGGTAGCTCAGTAGCTCAGTTGGTAGATCGTCGGACTCTTGGTCGCAAGATTGTGGGTTCGAATCTCACAACCGGCGGCATTTACCGAATCCACCCGCGACCAATCGGCGTGAGAAGTTGGCGACGCTATATAACCTAGCGGTTGAATGCGTCGTAAAAGAACCCAAGGTTCTTCAAGAAAGTCGTGTTAAACTTCAAGCCCATGGGAGTTCATTGCACCGGAGTTGGATGTATCTCTCGCGAAAAGTGAACATCAGAAAGGCTGATGTCCCGCCTCCAGAATTTCGCGCACTGGCTCTCGAGCATATTGAAACATTCCAGGAATGGGTGGCAACGTATACTGATGGCTCCCGAACAGAGGACGGCGTGGGTAGCGCTTTTGTTTATGGATTCGTCTCCCGCTCGTTTTCGCTTCCGATGTGCGCAGCGGAGTACTCGTCGGAACTTGTCGCTTTATGTAAGCTCTATGGTATATCGAGGTGTCGGGTGGTGATCGACACGTTATATTCATGGACTCCTAAAGCAGTATTATGGCCCTGAACGCATTTTATCCATCAAACCCCTTCTGCGGGATATCCTGAGCCGTTTTACCAATATGTAACGCCTAGGACGATGGGTGATTCTATGTTGGCTTCCTAACCACGTTGGTATTTCCGGTAACGAGTTGGCGGATGCTGCGGCGAAGCGAGCAGTGAACGCACCGTGCACTTGATCACTGTGGGACGCGACGCCGGCGAACAAACTACGAGCCATCAAACAACGTCCAAGACCATGGAGCTTGTCCTGTCGTAAGCGTAGATAAGAAGAGGTTCATTGTGCCTCCTCCGTATAGGGTATATTTATGCCACTCACGGTTATTTGTTATGCGGTTGGGACAAACCTCTGTGCTGAAGTTGTCGCTCACCACCGACAGTTCGCCATGTTTTAATCTCGTGTCATATTTACACTTATGAGCGTAGACGTCATTTTGGATCTAACCAGGTGGCTTCCCTTGGTGATATTCTGTCCGACAACTCGTGCACTGTCCAATCGGGACGATTGATGAATTTCTTATCTGAAGTGTCGTTCTCAGCAACATATGCCCATCGCTGATATAAACCACATGCAAACTATGTAGCACAACAGTGCGATGGAGACGGCTACCCACGACGTGAAGCTTGATACTACACCAATCTGCACTTTGAGAACCCCTTGAGTTATGGGCGCAAAATGACCTCAGTAATCGAGGTGCCCTAAAACCCACAACAGATAATTAATTAACTCGGCTGGTGTGCTGGTCGTGGGGCAGGCACGTGCACTATCGGCTGGCTGTTGAGACATCTGATGCAGATGAATGCATCGTGTCCGAAGACCCAAATAACCAACTCACTGGCACGTGACGGCCACATTAAACATGCTCCTGAAACGGGATGTGCACTGCATTTATTGATAAGACGTGCGAAGAGCATGCTGGCGAGACTGCGATGGCAAGCTACATGTTGATTGGCTGTAACTCAGTAGTCAGGTCTGAGGTACCCACGCTCTGCATGAAAAGGGGAACTGGCCGGTGGTGCATCCCGCCTCGGCAGTGGTGGGTTTGTCGAATGGATAGTAATGCAGTATGTGTTGGATACCACCAAGTAGTGTAGGGTAGTGGTGGATGAGGTTCGAAGTAACGATGCTGCAGCGCAGATTATTCACTGATGGTTTCCACGATGACTTGTACCAACAGGCTGCTTGTGACTGGGTGTGTGACGGTTCGTCATATTGGCTGGGTATGTGGTAGACTACAGTACTTTGGTATGTGACAGCCTGTTATAGTGTAGGAATTTGACAGGCTAACAATGTAGGTATGCTGTATAACCTAGGCAGTTGATGCGCCCCTAAACCCCAATAACAACAATGTAGGTATGTGGCAGACTGTTACAGTGTGGATATGTGGCAGACTGTCAGAGGTTAGGTATGTGACAGACTGTTGCAGTATGGGTATTTGGCAGACTATGGTGCTAGGGCATGTGAGAGACTAACAGTGTGAGTATGTGATAGCCTGTTGCAGAGTGGGTATGTGACAGACTAACAATGTAGGTATATGGCAGACTACAATGCTTGGGCATGTGACAAACTGCTACAGTGTGGGTATGTGACAAACTGTTCCACTGGATGAATTTTTGCGGACTGCCACTGTGGCCAGGTGTGTGACAGACGGCCGCAGCAGTCTGCTCCGAGACACACTGTCATGATGACTGTACCGGCAGACTGCCGGAGCCGACGCTGCAGCAGGCGCTGGTCAACTGCCAGGTGGTGGACGGGTTCCAGGTGAAGCGGACGGCCGATCAGCGCGAGACGGCCGCGTTCCTGGGCCTGATGACGCGCCGCCTGCAGCAGCAATACCAGGTCAGCCACCCACCCCCCTCTCTGGACATTGGTCGCACACTGGACACCAGGTCAGCCACCCACCCTGTCTATGGACAATCGCCTCACACTAGATACCAGATTAGCCACCCACCCCCTCTCTGGACAGTCATATCACACTGGACACCAGGTCACCCAACCTCCTCCTCTTTGGACGGTCGTCTCACACTGGACACCAGGTCAGCCACCCACCCCTCTGGACAGTCGTCTCACACTGGACACCAGGTCAGCCACCCACCCCTCTGGACAGTCGTCTCACACTGGACACCAGGTCAGCCACCCACCTCCTCTCTGCATGGTGGTCTCACACTGGACACCAGGTCAGCCACCCACCCCCTTTCTGGACAGTCTTATGGCACTGGAAACCAGGTCAGCCACCCACCCCTCTCTGGACAGTGGTCTCACACTGGACACCAGATCAGTCACCCACGCCCTCTCTGTATGGTGGTCTCACACTGGACACCAGGTCAGTCACCCACCTCCTTTCTGGACAGTGGTCCCACACTGTACACCAGGTCATTCACCCACCCCCTCTCTGGACAGTGGTCTCACACTGGATACCAGGTCAGTCACCCACCCCCTCTCTGGACAGTCGTCTCGCACTGAACACCAGGTCAGCAACCCACCCCTCTCTGTGTGGTGGTCTCACACTGGACACCAGGTCAGTCACCCACCTCCTTTCTGGACAGTGGTCCCACACTGTACACCAGGTCATTCACCCACCCCCTCTCTGGACAGTGGTCTCACACTGGATATCAGGTCAGTCACCCACCCCCTCTCTGGACAGTAGTCTCACACTCGACACCAGGTCAGTCATCCACTCCCTCTCTGGACAGTCGTCTCACACTGAACACCAGGTCAGCCACCCACCCCCTCTCTGGACAGTGATCTCACATTGGACACCAGGTCAGTCACCCACCCTCTCTATGTACAGTCGCCTCACACTGGATACCAGGTCAGCCACCCATTCGCTCTCTGGACAGTCATATCACACTGGACACCAGGTCACCCAACCTCCTCCTCTCTGGACAGTCGTCTCACACTGGGCACCACGTCAGCCACCCAGCCCCTCTCTGGACATTGGTCTCATACTGGACACCAGATTAGCCACCCACCCCCTCTCTGGACAGTAGTCTCACACTCGACACCAGGTCAGTCATCCACTCCCTCTCTGGACAGTAGTCTCACACTCGACACCAGGTCATTCACCCACCCCCTCTCTGGACAGTGGTCTCACACTGGACACCAGGTCAGTCACCCACCCCCTCTCTGGACATTGGTCTCACATTGGACACCAGATCAGTCACCCACCCTCTCTATGTACAGCCGCCTCACACCAGATACCAGATTAGCCACCCACCCCCTCTCTGGACAGTCGTATCACACTGTACATCAAGTCACCCAACCTCCTCCTTTCTGGACAGTCGTCTCACACTGGACACCAGGTCAGCCACCCACCCCTCTCTGTATGGTGGTCTCGCACTGGACACCAGGTCAGCCACCCACCCCCTCTCTATATGGTGGTCTCGCACTGGACATCAGGTCAGTCATCCACCCACTCTCTGGACAGTCGTCTCACACTGGACACCAGGTCAGCCACCCACCCCCTCTCTGGATGGTGGTCTCGCACTGGACACGATGTCAGCCACCCACCCCCTCTCTATATGGTGGTCTCGCACTGGACAGCAGGTCAGTCATCCACCCACTCTCTGGACAGTCGTCTCATACTGGATACCAGGTTAGCCAACCACCCCCTCTCTGGACAGTCGTATCACACTGGAACCAGGTCACCCAACCTCCTCCTCTCTGGACAGTCGTCTTACACTGGACACCAGGTCAGTCACCCACCCCGTCTCTGGATGGTGGTCTCGCACTGGACACCTGGGCAACACCAGGTCAGTGACCTCACACCGGCTCTTACGCCGCTGGGTTGTACATCGTGATTTGAGCTAATGTACGGTCAGGTTGCTTCTCGTCCATCGTAATCTCGCTGACGAATAGGTGAGTTTTTTATACTTGGACCGCTCCATGTGCACTGCCCACACTTCCTCCTCATGTGCGCTGTGGTGGTTTATACTTGGACCGCTCCATGTGCACTGCCCACACTTCCTCCTCATGTGCGCTGTGGTGGTTTATACTTGTACCGCTCCATGTGCACTGCCCACACTTCCTCCTCATGTGCGCTGTGGTGGTTTATACTTGAACCGCTCCATGTGCACGCCCACTCCTCATGTGCGCTGTGGTGGTTTATACTTGGACCGCTCCATGTGCACTGCCCACACTTCCTCCTCATGTGCGCTGTGGTGGTTTATACTTGGACCGCTCCATGTGCACTGCCCACACTTCCTCCTCATGTGCGCTGTGGTGGTTTATACTTGGACCGCTCCATGTGCACTGCCCACACTTCCTCCTCATGTGCGCTGTGGTGGTTTATACTTGGACCGCTCCATGTGCACTGCCCACACTTCCTCCTCATGTGCGCTGTGGTGGTTTCATTTGATCTCCTTTGTCGGGTTCGCTGTGACACAACAGCTACCTCATGAGGTGGTTGATTGGAAACACGCAGCGTAGACGATTTTGTTTTCGAGTGGGCGGGCCATCGAAGTAATAAATGGCGAAGGGTGACAATTAGCAGTCTGTTAGTCAGGATGTTTAAATAGCGACTTTATTATCCAGCCCCCGGCGTGATCAGGGGGTATTCCACTCCTTCACGTGCGTCCCTGGACAGTTTGAGATCTGCAGTATTGGACCTGATATATGTACTACCGGTGCAGGTCTTGGATCTACAATGCGTAAAATGTATAGCTGAGACTTGTATGGTACGCCACGTCATGTCACACTGGGATCTTGCGTTGATTAGACGTCCCAGGGCTGCGCTGCACGCATGTTGGTGGTGAGGGAACGCAACATTTGAGCACCTCGACGTCTGTCGAACAATAAACGAACGAATGTATGGTTAGTTAGTTCGTTATTTGGCCTTTGGGGCGCCTCGACCAGACTAGATCATCCGCGCCTAGAACGAATGTATGGAGCATAATAATCATTGTTAGCCTGCAAATTGGATATTTGTGCGGTCGAAAATTGTAGTGTCGTATTCATCCAAGTATTTCGAAATTATGGACCATTCCCATGCACATGAATGCTATGTAGCGCTACATGTTGTCTATTATGTATGGGGTTCCAAGCTAAAGGAAGTCACTCCAGAAAGGTAAAAAGTCGTTGTGGTGTATCGCCCCGGTCTGGATGCCACTATTGGACGTGTACATTTCTCAGGTTTACCCCATACCGAATTCTGTCAGGACTTGCTGGATAAGTCTCGAGATCCATATTGGCCAAAACAAAATGCCAATTCACTCCACCGGGATGTTCGACGCTGTCTGCGCGAGAAAGCATATGAATGGACACGTCCCAGGTATGGATGCGTCCCAATGCCTGGGACGTGTCCAATAAATGCAGTCCTGGTGCTGGGACAACTGGTGCGCGGACAGCGCCTCCCTCAGGGACAGTTGGTGTGCTGGTCAGTATACTGTGACGGCTGGTGTGGCCAGTGTGCTGTGACGGCTGGTGTGGCCAGTGTGCTGTGACGGCTGGTGTGGTCATTATGTTGTGACGGCTGGTGTGGCTAGCGTGCTGTGACGACTTGTGTGGTCAGTGTGTTGTGACGGTTGGAGTGGCCAGTGTGTTGTGACGGTTGGAGTGGCCAGTGTGCTGTGACGGTTGGAGTGGCCAGTGTGCTGTGACGGTTGGAGTGGCCAGTGTGTTGTGACGGTTGGAGTGGCCAGTGTGTTGTGACGGTTGGAGTGGCCAGTGTGTTGTGACGGTTGGAGTGGCCAGTGTGTTGTGACGGTTGGAGTGGCCAGTGTGTTGTGACGGTTGGAGTGGCCAGTGTGCTGTGACAGTTGGTGTGGCCAGTGTGTTGTGACGGTTGGAGTGGCCAGTGTGTTGTGACGGTTGGAGTGGCCAGTGTGCTGTGACAGTTGGTGTGGCCAGTGTGCTGTGACGGTTGGAGTGGCCAGTGTGTTGTGACGGTTGGAGTGGCCAGTGTGTTGTGACGGTTGGAGTGGCCAGTGTGTTGTGTGTGTGACGGTTGGAGTGGCCAGTGTGTTGTGACGGTTGGAGTGGCCAGTGTGCTGTGACAGTTGGTGTGGCCAGTGTGTTGTGACGGTTGGAGTGGCCAGTGTGTTGTGACGGTTGGAGTGGCCAGTGTGCTGTGACAGTTGGTGTGGCCAGTGTGTTGTGACGGTTGGAGTGGCCAGTGTGTTGTGACGGTTGGTGTGGCCAGTGTGTTGTGACGGTTAGAGTGGCCAGTGTGTTGTGACGGTTGGAGTGGCCAGTGTGCTGTGACGGTTGGTGTGGCCAGTGTGTTGTGACGGTTGGAGTGGCCAGTGTGTTGTGACGGTTGGAGTGGCCAGTGTGCTGTGACGGTTGGAGTGGCCAGTGTGTTGTGACGGTTGGTGTGGCCAGTGTGTTGTGACGGTTGGAGTGGCCAGTGTGTTGTGACGGTTGGTGTGGCCAGTGTGTTGTGACGGTTGGTGTGGCCAGTGTGTTGTGACGGTTGGAGTGGCCAGTGTGCTGTGACGGTTGGAGTGGCCAGTGTGTTGTGACGGTTTGAGTGGCCAGTGTGCTGTGACGGTTGGAGTGGCCAGTGTGTTGTGACGGTTGGAGTGGCCAGTGTGTTGTGACGGTTGGAGTGGCCAGTGTGCTGTGACGGTTGGAGTGGCCAGTGTGTTGTGACGGTTGGAGTGGCCAGTGTGTTGTGACGGTTTGAGTGGCCAGTGTGCTGTGACGGTTGGAGTGGCCAGTGTGCTGTGACGGTTGGAGTGGCCAGTGTGCTGTGACGGTTGGAGTGGCCAGTGTGCTGTGACGGTTGGAGTGGCCAGTGTGCTGTGACAGTTGGAGTGGCCAGTGTGTTGTGACGGTTTGAGTGGCCAGTGTGCTGTGACAGTTGGTGTGGCCAGTGTGTTGTGACGGTTGGAGTGGCCAGTGTGCTGTGACGGTTGGAGTGGCCAGTGTGTTGTGGCAGTGTGTGTGACGGTTGGAGTGGCCAGTGTGCTGTGACGGTTGGAGTGGCCAGTGTGCTGTGACGGTTGGAGTGGCCAGTGTGCTGTGACGGTTGGAGTGGCCAGTGTGTTGTGACGGTTGGAGTGGCCAGTGTGTTGTGACGGTTGGAGTGGCCAGTGTGTTGTGACGGTTGGAGTGGCCAGTGTGTTGTGACGGTTGGAGTGGCCAGTGTGCTGTGACGGTTGGAGTGGCCAGTGTGCTGTGACGGTTGGAGTGGCCAGTGTGTTGTGACGGTTGGAGTGGCCAGTGTGTTGTGACGGTTGGAGTGGCCAGTGTGCTGTGATGGCTGGTGTGGCCAGTGTGCTGTGACGGTTGGAGTGGCCAGTGTGTTGTGACGGTTGGAGTGGCCAGTGTGTTGTGACGGTTGGAGTGGCCAGTGTGTTGTGACGGTTGGAGTGGCCAGTGTGCTGTGACGGTTGGAGTGGCCAGTGTGTTGTGACGGTTGGAGTGGCCAGTGTGCTGTGACGGCTAGTGTGCCGACAGCCGCTTCGGCTGGAGAGCTGTAGCCGGGACCAACTGCCGGCGGCCGCACCGTCTGTCCGACTCCAGCTCTTCAGCGAGTTCAACCGGATGTCGACCAAGCGGCAGCGGCTGACAGCCGCCGACCTGCTGGCCAAGATGCTGCTGCAGCTGTCTGGGATGTCGGCCGACCGGATGGCGGCCGTGGTGGCGGCTCACCCCACCGTGCGCCGCCTGCTGGACGCCTACTCAGCCTGTCCGCCTGGCGAGCGTGAGGCGCTGTTAGCGCCGCTGCGCACCGGCAGGTCCGGCCGGCAGCTGGGGATCGCCATCAGCCGGGCCGTCCACCACCTGTACTGCGACTCACAGCTGGCCTGAGTTCACATGTACTGTGGCTCAGAGCTGGCGTGGGTCCACCATCTGTACGGCGACTCACAGCTGGCCTGAGTTCACCTGTACTGCGACTCACAGCTGGCCTGAGTTCACCTGTACTGTGGCCCAGAGCTGGCGTGGGTCTACCACCTGTACTGTGGCCCAGAGCTGGCGTGGGTCTACCACCTGTACTGTGGCTCAGAGCTGGCGTGGGTCCACCACCTGTACTGTGGCTCAGAGCTGGCGTGGGTCCACCACCTGTACTGTGGCTCAGAGCTGGCGTGAGTTCACCACTTGTACTGTGCCTCCGATCTCGTTGAGTTCACCCGTACTACACCCCTCCCCTGACCGAAGGTTTGTGGTGTCGCGCCGACTGGGAAGTGGCACTGCTCGATTAGGAAGGGGTGCCAGCGGCGGTGTGGTACATACCGTTACCCGGCCGGGCGGCCGTCAAGTGAGACCCCGCCATTGCGCTACTGCCAGCTTATCAGCTAAGAATTCCGTCTGTTGCTCGCTCACTCGCTTCGTCACTGCAAGATGCGGGAATCAGTGTGATGAATGTTGCGATGTGTCACCACCTGTACATGGTGCTGGCGACACAGTGTGTCATCTGGTGAGATGGTGCCGCCACCTGTACATGGTGCTGGCTCGCCGAGTTGCTGGTGACAGTGTCATCTGATGAGATGGTGTCGCCACCTGTACATGCCGCTGGCTCGCCGGCGGCGCTGTCACCTGGATGGCGACACAGTGTGTCATGTGATGAGATAGTGTTCGATCGTCTCGTCTACAATACATATTTTTTTAGATAACATAAATTTTCACCTCACCCGGCCGAAAAATTAGGTGACTAATTTCTTTTGCATATCACCACCAAAGCAGTGCTCGTCAGGAGTCCTGGTGGTGTGTGCGTGTACTGACGACAGTCCTGGAGACGCGTGGATTCGAACTCGCGAATCCGACGTCATTCCCGTCTGATGGCGGGTCAGGTCGGGTTAACCGCTCGGACGTTCTGTACCGTCCAGTGTCCAGCGGCCCGGCACTGAGACGTGGCGACGGCGTTTATCCGCAGCACTGCTGAGACCGGCGTCGTGTGGTCTGTATTGCGTCGGGCTGGCACGTCGGGTACGGCAGGTTTGGCAGGCGGGCGCGCCTGCACTGTCGGCTGCCCTCGTCACGGAGACTGGCGCCGGCGTCCGTGTCAATCTTACGAACGGACACAGATCCGGCCACTCCCACCGTATGCCACCGGCCCGTGCTAGCGCAGCATCGCTGACCCTGCCCGTGCTGCCGGACAGGGCGGTCCTCCCAGCGGCAGCCGACCGTCACCTCGTGCTGCGGCCGCCGCCGGTGGGATCGGATACACCGACCAATCGGTGCCGGCGATGCATCGCGCCACCGCCGTCTGTTGTCGAGAAAGTCCTCTCCTCTCCATCATATAGCCGCTTCCGCCTCGTTCGCGACCACCACCGTCCGGCGTGACTTCAGCCAGCCAGCTTCCACACGCCGCCCAACGCCAGGATCAGACCGATCCAAAAGGCGCCCCAGGCGAGCACAGCAGTCGGCATGGCGCAGTAGCCGATGGTCTTCTCGACGGCGAAATGGCAGCGCGCGGTGCGACGGCGCTGTCGACAGTGGCGGCCGGCGGTGTTGGCGACGAACACGCAGATGCATTGCACGGGGGCCGATATCGTGGCGGTCGACTGCTGCGAGACGCGGCCAGACTGTGGCACCATCAGCTGCCGGGGTGTAATGTACAGGTCAGCTCAGGTGGCACCATCAGCTGCCGGGGTGTAATGTACAGGTCAGCTCAGGTGGCACCATCAGCTGCCAGGGTGTAATGTACAGGTCAGCTCAGGTGGCCCCATCAGCTGCCAGGGTAGGATGCACAGATCAGCTCAGGTGGCACCATCAGCTGCCAGGGTAGGATGCACAGGTCAGCTCAGGTGGCACCATCAGCTGCCGGGGTGTAATGTACAGGTCAGCTCAGGTGGCCCCATCAGCTGCCAGGGTAGGATGCACAGGTCAGCTCAGGTGGCACCATCAGCTGCCGGGGTGTAATGCACAGGTCAGCTCAGGTGGCACCATCAGCTGCCAGGGTAGGATGCACAGGTCAGCTCAGGTGGCACAATCAGCTGCCAGTGTAGGATGCACAGTTCAGCTCAAGTGGCATGCTCAGTTCACGGGGTGTGGGGTACGGGTCGGCTCAGGTGACTCATTCGCGATACACCGCGTGAACGCATCACTTGCGCCACGTGAATTCGCGATCGAACGTTTGCTGTCCAGAGGACGAGTAGAGTCGCCAAGCGGGATATTTTGGAAGCCGACATATGAAATCGTTAAGGGACATTTTTAGGAATTAAATAATGTTTTCAAGGCCGTAAATATTTTCCAAAATACGTGTTGAAAAGCGTGTGCTACCCTGGGCGGGGTCGCCCCCGGAGGGTGGTCCACAGAGGTCGCAGCCGCGGACATCCTCGCTGGGGGTGGATCCCGGGGGGTACGTTCGTCCTCCGAAGGGTCGAGTTGACAACCAATTTTAGTGGAGCACTCTAGTCGGCGACTTTGCCTTTTTAAACTGTTTTGCTACCCCTCACTAACACTTTAATGCCTCTCATTTTGCAATAGAACTGCAGAGGGGTCCGTACGAACATGACCGACCTCGAGACGGTTTTAAATCAGCACTGCACGATGGTCGTGTGTCTCTAAGAGACAAAGTTACCTCCATACTCTTCTCTCCGACTAAAAAAATATTATGTTATAGCGAAAAACGACATCGGAGACCGTTGCGCACGGAGGTGTACTTTTAGCTGTACACCATAGCGTTTGCTATCAGTACGTACCGCTGGATACCTCTCTACAAGCAGTCGCTGTTACCATCAGATTCATTCGTCATACGACAACAATATGCTCTGTCTATCTTCCTCCTGGGCATTCGCTGCCGTCTGTAGAGCTCAGTCGCCTGATGCTCCAACTGGCCCAGCCTGTCCTGCTCATCGGCGACTTCAACGCTCACCACGTCGCATGGGGATGTGCCTCTATCGATGGTCCCGTATTAAACGTATTGCTGGCCAGTATAGTGCGGTCCGCCTTCCCGTATTGCACGTGTCTGGAGTCGACGTGACCCGCCCCGCTGAGGTTGCTATGGAAATAGCCCGGGCTCTATCAGCCCGCAGTGGAGATGGAAATTATAACTCAGAATTTCTCCGGAAAAAGACGAAGTCAGAAGCTAAGCCAATTGATTTTTCCACAACTGATGACCTGTGTTATAACGAACCATTTAGTATTCACGAGTTGCGTTCAACAATCAGAAGTCTAAAGAGTGTGACAGAGGGATCTAATGGAAATAATAATGACATGCTAAAACACTTACCTTTGCGAGTACTTGACGCGCTTTTGGCGTCGTTGAACAGAGTACGGGCGGAGGGCTACTTTCCGGATTCTTGGCGTGAAGCTATAGTGGTCCCTGTTCTGAAACCGGGAAAGAGTAGTTTTGACCCACTGCACTACCGGCCGATTCCCCTGACATCGTGTCTCTGCAAGCCCATGGAGAAAATGGTCAACGTGTGACTCACCTGGTTTCTGGAAACGCAGGATTGTTTTACTAACGCACAGTGTGGTTTTAGGAAGCATCGTTGCACAACGGATCATCTTTTAGCACTTGACACCGCCATTCGAGTCGCTTTTCAGCGCCGACAACATGTGGGAACTATCTTTCGACATACAAGGAGCCTGTGGTGCAACCTGGCGACATGGAATCTTGTTAAAGGCTAGGAAGTGTGGAATCCGCGGGAACTTGGGAGTTTTTCTCCAGGAATTTCTCAAGGATCGTTTCTTCCGCGTCCGGGTAGGACACGAGCTTTCCCATTGTTTCCACCAAATCAATGGAATTCTACAGGGCAGTGTGCTGAGTGTTGCCTTATTTGCTGTGTTCATAAATGATATTGGGGATGCACTGCCGCGTGGCATAGGACGATCGTTGTTCGTGGACAACTTTGCTATATGGTCTTCTGGCGCCAACACACCATCGCTAACACGACAGTTACAGCTTGCGGTGAATCACTTCCAAAGATGGGGTATTGCAAATGGACTCCGCTTCCCCACAGACAAAACTGTTGCAATGCACTTCTGTCGTAAACGGTGTTCTCAAGAACTCAACACGAAGCTGTATGACTCGTCTATTCCTGTTCACCCAACCGCGAAATTTCGTGGGGTGCAGTTTGATAGTCGTTTACGTACAAACATCTTAAAACACTGAGAGAAAAATGTTTTAAATCACTAAACTTATTGAAATGCATATCACGAACCTCGTATGGTGCGGATCGTAAAACGCTGATGATGCTATACCGGTCGTTGATTCGATCAAAGCTGTACTACGCATGCTATGTGTACGACAGCGCTTGCACTACCAATAAGCGTGTCCTTGACACGATACACCATGCGGCAATACGCATTATTATCGGAGCATTCCGAACATCACCAATTGTCAGCCTGCTGGCGGAAGCCAACGAGTCACCACTGGCGTTAAGACGGGAAATGCTTGGCATGCGGTACGCCTGCAGACTGCGTCAGTTTCCCACCCACCCCACGTACCCAGCAGTGTTATCGCGCCACACGTTGACATTCTTCCGCAGTAGGCAACGTGGGACGGTCTTGCCTTTCTGTGTCCGTGTCCGGAAGCTCCTTCAGGAGAGTAGAACGAGTGTGTCGAGTGATGTGCGTGTAGCAGCTATCGATACCCCCGTGGAATCTGGTTTCTCCTGCAGTTGACCTGACACTCGCAGCGATGTGTAAGGGTGATGTTCCACCCGAGCTGTTTCGTATGAAAACTTTGGAGCATTTGGATACGTATGAAGGCTGTATACGCATTTTTACAGACGGGTCGAAGGGTGACTGTGGAGTGGGATCTGCGTTTGTGTGCGGCTCCTCTGTCGGATGTTTTACTTTACCTAGGTGTGCCTCGGTGTACAGTTCGGAGCTCGTTGCAATTATCAAAGCGCTTTCCTACGTCGAGATTTCGCGGGATGACGAATATGTCATTTTATCCGATTCTCTTAGCAGCCTTTTAGCGCTGACTGGTTTTTGCCCATCTGACACACTGCTCCTTGATATTCTTACTCGTCTGACTGCTGTGCATCGGGATGGAAAAACTGTGCGTTTGTGCTGGATCCTCAGTCATGTGGGAGTATCGGGAAATGAACGTGCCGATTATGCAGCGAAATGGGCTGCCCTGAGACAACAAACACGTGTTTTTCCATTGCCAGCCAGGGACCATCTCCCCGGGATATCTTCATTTATACACACCAAGTGGCAGAGGAGCTGGAGCGCGCAGACCAACAATAAGCTGCACGCGATAAAACCACACCTTGGAGACTGGCCATCGTGCTACCGCAGATCAAGAAGTGACGAGGTGACGCTGTGCAGATTGCGTCTCAGCCACACACATGTTACTCACCAATACCTTATCTGCGGCGACGAGAGACCCCAGTGTCCCCGCTGTCTAGGAAACCTGACCGTGCGTCATGTACTTTTCTCGTGCCAGAACTTTTCAGCGGAACGAAGGCTGTTCCATGGAAATAACACACGGCTCACCACATATCGCGATGTCCTGGCTGATGACTCAGACATAGTTCATTCTGGAAACATATTTAGGCTTCTGAGATCGATCGGTGTTCAAGCCATCTACTCACCCGGGTAACACCTTCTGTAGTGTCCACATAACTAACTGATACGCTGAACTGAAAGTTATGGGCGCTAAATGATCACGTCTTTGTCGAAGCGCCCTTAAACTCAAATAACTAACTAATATCTTCAAGAATACTACATTCGCATGTATATACGCATTCTGCAGCTGTTCGATTGAAAATAAAACAGAGAGAGATTAACCACGAATGCAACAATGCAAAGCCGGGGGTGGGGCTCAGTGTTAAAATAATGATTTTTTGTTAGGTGTGAGATGTCGAAGCGAGCACAGCAGGATGTCGAAATTTGCCATGGAATTAGAGTCATTTAAAATGATTTTGCTGTCTTTCAGACTCAAATTTCAGCCAATGTTGTACTTATGACTGCACCTTTATCATTTGTTTGTTTGTTGTTTATCATTTGTTTTGCGGTTCATAATTTAAGAAGAGCTATATTCAGGATAGGGAGAATAATACGTATGCTATAAACTGCTATTGTATGCCATATCACATTAAAGGTAATCCCTTTCCCTGAAATTGCGTTGCAAAATGTTCGTGTATCACCAGTCCTTATCGAGAGCATGAACATGATACTTATAAACGAGATACTGTTAGAAAGGAAACACGAATACTTCATAAGCATGCATCAAGGAGCAGGATGTCGATTCAGTGTTCAGAAAGTGGTATATCCCACCCTATTTAACAAATAATTTATAACTGGTGGGGCTAGAAGGACCATGCCCTACCCCCTCCCCCCCCGCCCCAATTGGATGATTTCTTCTGTATTTTGCACAAAGATGACATTTTCTCGAAATCTAACATTTTATAACAAGTAAGTGTTTTGAACAGATCCGACGAATGTTAGCTGCTCAAATCTGAGTTTTTAGAAATCGGAGATGCATTGAAATCCCCCGGGCCGGCTTCTGCATCCGCCCCTGTGCAAAACCTAGTCCTTTTAATTCATCTTTATCCCGTCATTGGAGAGGTGAAACCACTGAAAGTTTCCGCTGAAGGAGTGAACGATAATCGCATCAATGTTTCTCAAACTATGTTATTGTTTATCGATGGACATGCTTACACCCAACCGCCCTCTCATTTGACGGATAGACTTAGAAGCTATACTAATGCACATAGTAGCAGGAGATCTGAAGCCATCCATCTCCACCACTTCTGGCTCAAAGGTGCCTGCCCAGGAATATATGTGCAGGGCTATCCGGAGGCGTGATTCCCCCCCCCCCATCTCAAGTCGGTGGTTGGGCACCCATATATTTCATGCTCACATGGTGGCATATTTAGTGGAGTATGATGCATGGGGCAATCAATGTACGGGTCAGCTCAGGTGGCATAGTTGACTTCCGGGTCGTGGGATGCAGGTCAATCCCAGCAATACCAGTTCAGCTTTCACAACCCATCTGCGTTACCGAGTCGCAGTTCACCGGTATCAAAGGTTGCGGGCCATTTATATCGGTTACCTCGATCAAAGGCGCAATCAAGGGGGCTTTGCACGGGTTAGAGAAGGTGGGCATTCCCTTACCAAATACAAACGTGCCACTGTGACAACGGGTCTGTGTGACTGACCAGCAGAGCCGAGTAGCCTTGTCCATGATACACGTCGTTACAGCACCCAGCATCCGAGGATTACGAATCAGAGCAGGCCACACGGGGTGCACTCACGTGCCGTGAGCTGCCCTCCAGAGGAGGTAGGAAGGCCGGCCGACTGGTGGGCTCCGACGTCGCTGCCGACCGCGAGAACAAAGGTGGCGCCACCGTCTCCTGACGCTGGTCCGGCACTGGGACAGCTGGAGCGGTGTGACATCAGAGCACTCATCAGATAGCACCACGGTCGGACGTCAAGTCAAGCAAAACAGAACGAGATCGCAGACAAAAATTACAGCACATACTGTCTTCCTGTGAAGATTCCCGCTGTATATTTATAACAGTTAGGTGATACGGCGCGCGTTGGTTTTTATGTCGATATCCATCTGAAATATGGGCCCAAATGGCGCGCGGGTGGCAACAACCACCGCCGGATTGGGAGGATGGCGAAGTGCGATCCGCGAGCCATTCGCTTATTAAACATTCATTTGCTTTGGGCACTACAATTATGAACTGGCACAGGCGTTTAACTAGTACGACACTAATGGTGGTTAAGCTCCGCATAACCTGGGAATTTTCTGCCGTTTGGAATCCGAGGTCTCACCATCTGAGAAGCAATTCTAACCCGCCGTTTGCGATGCCTTACATGCACGGCCATGACCAGACCTTCGAAGTGGGGAATCGAATTCGTCCCTCGCACTATCTCCCAATTTTCGCTCGAAAACTGAGAAGTCACCAGATTTAAGCCAAGCTGAGGATTAGGTCGAGGAATCCTTCCGGTGCCCTCCCTCATTGTAACGCCTATGCTTACATGTGTAGGACAGGGGTGTCACTTCGTATCTGCTAAAGGGGGGGGGGGGGACTGGCCACTCAATCACTGATTTGCCCCCCCCATCCCAATGAGGCTGAAGCTTCACCATTGGGCTTATGTGCGTACACTAGACAGAAATGGTTTCGGGTTGGTTGGTTGGTTATTGGTTTTACGACACGTCGACTGTTGAGTCATATAGCGTCGCCAATCTCTCACGCCGATTGGTCGCGGGCGAAGAGTAGTGATAGGTGAGACTCGAACCCACAATCTTTCGATTGTGAGACGAGCATCTTACCCCTAGACCACTTTTGGCCATCACAAAGGTAATTTGGCCCCAAAACTTAATAACTTGACATCCATAGTGTAGGCGCACCAACACATCGCTGTTGGTGTGCCCTCAGGCACAAATTATCAACCAACATGTGTTGGTCACTGACAATGGTAAGTTAGTGTATCCCGAAAAATTATACTTCGGTACCAGGACACTACTTGGCAATGAAAGTGATTTGATGAATCGGATCCGTCATATTAATTCAGTCACTACACAATCATTGGGCCGGTCAGCCTGCCACCGATTAAGTATCCCCCCTCCCTATGCAGTATTTCAATGTCTGCTTACCAGATTCCCCATATGCATGAGTGGCTAGATAGATCCTGCCCAACAGCATATCAGCGACACAGTGGTTGATCACCATCAGAAGCCTCAACCGCACCAGTGTCAGCACCCTCAGTGCTGGGAAAACTCACATAAAGTAGCGTCGGAAGACTCACGTACACCAGTAATGGTGGGTGGCTTCACCACCTACGTCAGTCTTGGCGGACGGAGCCCACCTACATCCGTTTCAATGCACTTATCTATATCAGTGCCCGTGGACGTAGCCGGCTACATCCACCGACATATCTATGTCTATGTAGGTATGTTGGTCTTGTCGGTGTTGGTTGACGGAGCCTCATCAGCGCCAGTGTTAGTTGACGGAGCGTGACCAATGTCAGTGCCAGTCGCTTCTCGTTTATACCAGTTTCGGAGCCTCACCTACATCAACGTGGGTGGACGGGGGCGAGACCAACAGGTGAGGCAGATCGGAGACGGTGCCGGAGATGAGCGGCGGCAGGCTGGTGGTGACGACGGGCTGACCGACGACTGTGGACGGCAGCACGGTACCGATACTGTTGGAGCTCGGCATGCCCAGCACACTGCCGACCAGTTCATGGCGCACACCCTGCTACCACGTGCGAAGGCGCTCTCACTGCGGAGAGCCACCCAACCAACCACCCACCCCACCCGTCTCTCCCCAGAGCCCAACCCGCGACCACGCCACGCAGATAGGTATCCTGCCAGACCTGCGAAATCACGCTCGATATTCTTCAACTGACGTAAACGCACGTGCCGTACCGCAAGCACAACTTCAGGCGCGAAGCAGCAACATTCAACATTCACAAATACCTTGTATTTGAACAAACGATATGTTTCTCGGCCCAGCCCACACTTGTCAACTTCAGGCCAAGCAGTGGCCGACTATCCTGCCGGCTGTCTCTCGACTGATGGCGGCGAGGAGTTCATCGTCTGCTCCACATCTGTCGCCACATCGCCACACGGTGTGACAGCCGGCGGCGCGTCTCTCCGCAACGTTTCCATGCACCGCTTCTTGGACGCCAGGTAACTGCCCATACCTGAGACAGTGGTCAAGCCGGTCAGGGACGGGGTGTCCAGGTAAACAGTGGCAGGTGTGTGAATCAACAGTGGGCACGTGCAAGGGCAGACACTGGGGAAGTGTTGAAAAACGCTGCCAACTGGACAAATAAAAACCAGAATCACTGCATCTCTACAAGTACAAGATGTATAATTGTATGATAGATTGTACACTGATACTAAAAGCCACGGAGTATTTAGGCTGAATTATACTGAAATGTGAATTAATATGATGATACCGTTAGGACATTGTCCCACCATGGGATAAGCCTCGCTCCACACAAGTGATAGTGTTTGGTCAGTCACACACAGGCAATGGGTCGTGACTTTCCACATACAGACTTCTTCGCGTTCCGCGTACCTCCTGCGCGTTCCGACTCCTCCACCGAGTACGGCTCGTCTTCGAGCGCCTTGAGCCGCCGCTTGTGGACCTTGGTTCGGAAGTGGTCCTCCATGGCCGTCTGATCAATAAAGTTGCGGCTGAAATGTCACCATCACCGTCACTGACCCTGAGTACACCCATAGCCGCATCCCTCGACACAGTAGAACCAGTTCGACAGAACACCACTCCACAAAATGCCCACCACACGCACATCAGAACATTTTGCCGACTGCGACGAAACTAGTCTGGCACCAGTTGAGATCTGTAGCCGACACGCTTGCTTCTAAAAATACCCACACCAGTTGCAACAGCCTTGCACATTCGACTGCGATGAATTACACTGCGATGAAGTTAATCTGGCACAATTTGAGATCCACAGCCGACACACTCGCTTCTAAAAATGCCCACACCAGTTGCAACCGCGCTGCACAATACAACCTTTGTCCCCTTTCTCTACCACATGGTAAACGTTCAGCACTGGGCTAATGAGCATTGAGTTCTGGCTCCACAAAGCCAGACACATCGAGTCGAATCAGGCAAGTCAGGCTAGGGCTACCTTGGGCTCCTCATAGTTGAGGAAAGCTTGGGATATTCATAAGGCCAAATTTGGCATATTATACGTCGTGCTGCGTAGTTCAAATAACGCTAGAATGGCCGTGGGTCAGGCTATGATAAGTGACCTTCATCACAGGCTACTTCAGGCTCGTCACGTTAGATAAAGAACGTCGCATGTTTGATCAGGTCAGATAGGTTAGTCTAGGCCAAGCCTGACGCAGTTGATATTAGGTCCAACATAAATTAGGTTAGGCTTATGACGGATCTGGAAAGGCTCATCATAGATGAGGCTATGCAATGGCCAGACGTCTGACTCACGAGCAGTGGACGCAGTAAAACTGTGCCATTCCAGGGGTCTCCAGGTCGAGTGGCTGGTTCAGCAGCCTGGCGGCATTCTTCTTCTGCAGGTCTTCATCGATCTGGAGCCAGAGGATCATGCCAGGAGCAATATTTCGGTGGCCTATGCAGCCCCGTAGGCCCCCAATCCGCTGTTAATCGCTGAATGTCCGCGACACTGCCTCAAACAGGAACACAATGCGCTGTGCTCAATAGGACCATGCACACTATAATAAAAGTGACTGCGAACCCAGTCATAAACAGCACCATAGACACTATCAAAAGATCACAGATCCGATATCACAGACCCACGAAACCCAGCGCAACCGTCCCCTACACATCCCATGTTTTTTTTGTAGTGGGGGCGGGTAGCCACACAGGACTCCTGTCCTGTGTGGCTACCCGCCCCCACAATACGCGGGTATTGTGGTCACAATACGCACCTGGTCCAGATCCTTGGTACGGCAGCGGAGACGCCACCGCTTCTTGAGGTGCGTGTCACCCGTGTGCATCTTGCGACGACGCTGTGGCCCGGGCATCGTGAGCCTGCACTGCTTTTACTCGGCTTCGGTGAACACAGCTCCTCGTGACACACTGGCTCTGGCTGACTCCGAAACTGCGACAGGTAGACATCACACTGAGACACCAACTGGGTGCATGGCAACACAGTTGATTGGTCCGTAGCACCAGTTTGTGGCAGATGTCTTGTGACCTCCTGGCTGTTTCACCATAATTTGCATGGCATAGGCATGATGAAAGCATATTGGTTTGGCTCATGAGAAACCAGTATATGGCTGATGGATATATATATATATATATATATATATATATATATATATATACACATACATACATACATACATAAATACATACATACATACATACATAGATAAATATATACATACATACATACATATATATATATATATATATATATATATATATATATATATATATATATATATATATATATATATATAAAATGCCTAGCAATGGAATATTATGGAACTCTATGGCATGAAGCTCTTCCTCTGCTTGCGAGAGCAGTGTGGGGCTCAGCCCCCTAGCTGGAGCCAAGAGTATCGTACCAATTTCGATATGCGGACGCAGTCAAATTCTTTTGCAAATGGAAGATTTCTAAGCAATTTATTTCCACACATTTTATACTTAAAAATATGACATAAACTAGCCTAACCAAAGCCAGCCTGAGCTGTTTTTGAAGAAAACTGGAAATAAAATAAAAAATCTTGAAAAGTTGTCTTACATACCACAAAAGCCTAACCTAACCTAACGTAACTGAACCTAACCCCTGTGTATGTTTCATGGAGGTAAAATATGTTTAAAACTTGTCTCATGGTTACCTTAAGATGCAATAATACCAATGATGGTGCCACAAAAAACCTTTGGAGAAATGGTGCCCTTCCAGAAGAAGTGCACCCTCTGATAAACATTCCTGGATCCAGGTATAATAGGTACCTATTTCATCTCTCTGCATGGTGGACAGATTCGTCTCGTACTGAAATTTTCCAGAAAAGGTACCAACATATCAAAACTAATTCGTTTTATGATACTTAGCCATACTTCTCACTTTTCCTAGAGCACCCTTGAACTCAAATAGTGAACTAACCATGTTTGTGCCATGTACTTTTTATTGGACTAGCTGGGAATTCCTCCTATGGTGTTGCTCATTTTCCGTTCATTACCCGACCAGTGTGTACTGTGTGCCCCTCCTAACAGCTAATACAGACAAATGGACCTGAGAAACTAACATAGATTGGATGCATTTTGCAACACTATGTGTTATGCAAATCTGGCAAAGCAGTATCAGATATGCTGTTTTTGGGGGAAGGTGGTGGACATTTGCTATGTTTTGAGGAACAATTTGCATTATGTAGAAGACTGCTTTTTGCTTATTTGTTGGCATTGCATGTACGGAAGTCATTGGCTAATTTAGTCTTCAATGAAGACTTTGTGTGGGAAGCCTTGGAACCACTGTGTCCAAATTCAGAAATTTTGGGGGAACGACCCATGATTGAAACAGATGTGTAACTTAGTCAATGCACTCACTATTTTGTGCATCTGAAACAGAATTTGCAACTTGGCAACTGCAAGTGCACAATGTACTCACTTGTATTAGTGTCTTGTATTGTTGCAATACAATGCAACATTAATCCCACTTACTTTTCAGTCTTAGTGCAAACATGGTGCAGCTGTACAGTCACACATAACCACAATTGTTTGCTATAACTGTGTACATTGAATAGGTAGAAAGTTATTTAAATTACATCTTCAATTAGTGTCATGAAAATCTTAAATTTCCACTTAATGGCAACCTTTTTAGCATTGCTCCGCTCCTTCCTCCACCACTGAGGACAAATTCTTCCACTGTATATTTTGAATGAGATCAAATGCCCTACACAACCTCATGGGTGATGAGAGCTGTACTGCCCTGATGTTGATACGCAACAGCAGCAGAGATGTTTAAGGCAGCACCATTGTCCTGCATTGTAGCATGACATGACACAATCTGCAGCCTCTAGGCTCCAAAAGACAAAGGATCTGGCTTTCTGGTCAAGGGATCTGGTTCTGTTCAAGATGATGCAGTGCAAAAAGTCATCAAGAATTGCAGATCAACAGGTAGTACCCATATTCATATGCACATTAAAAAAAGTATTACCGGACTTCTTTTACAACACCCTGTCTTCACTCTCTGTTGAACAATCAAATTTGAGGATACTGCCTTCAATAGGGGAGTGTGGTGCTCTTTGTTTACATGTGACCACCAAATGAAAATGAATTTGAAGACACTGCTCAAAATTGCTCCTGCTGTCCAGTGTCGTGGAAGGTGGAACAAATTAGACCGACAATGTTTCGAGCTGCTCAAGACTTTTCTCAGCTAGACTGTTGTGCTCATGACAAGGCATTTTGACCTGGGTTGTTTCATAGCAAGGAATAAAGTTGCCTTATATTTGACAATACAACATTTCTGCAGGTGGTGTTGCCAGCACCACCAGGACAAACAGAAGCAGTTGCATCTGTTCAAGATGACAGTTTCGAAGATTCGAAACCCACAAAAGTCCCTGGACATGAAGCTTGGGCATTGGAGATGCAGAGCATCAAGACATCTGATGCACAGCTTCAGCATGAGGCATCAGTGTCACCCCAGGTGATCACAGAGAACACTTCATCCACGATTCTGGGGACGAGTGGTCTAGGGGTTAGATGCTCGTCTCACAATCGAAAGATTGTGGGTTCGAATCTCACCTGTCGTTACTCTTCGCCCGCGACCAATCGGCGTAAGAAATTGGCGACGCTATATGACTCAAACGGTCGACGTGTCGTAAAACCAATAACCAACCATCATCCACGATTCTGCCAGTGAGCCAGAGGTTTCGTGACTATCCCGGAACGGAGGCGATTCTTTGACACGTACAGAGGCGGGTGGCACTAAAGGCTGGAAAACATGTGTTCTGGTAATACTGTACAGGGTCGTAATAAGTGTTTTGATAATGTCCATTGTACCAGCCTGGCATTTACAGTTTTGCTTGCCGTTGCCAGCGTTACAAGCGTCCCTCCATCTGGTAGCCAGAGCGTGGGTTATAAGCCCACCTGAGTCCGTGGTGGAGAGTATGGCCAGCACTGTGGCGGATATTTTCGGTCATCATCGTCAGCTCAGCCACAAAAGTGCTTAAGCTGAGCTGCAGAACCTGTGGTTGGTTGGTTATTTGGGCTTAGGGGCACATCGACTGCGATGGTCATATAGCGCCCAGCAGAACATGTGGAATGGACCACGGACGCACAAGGCCGAACCGCTCCTAGACGCCGTCCAAAGTGCATACAACAACCAATTCATTCGTCGCTCCACCACTATCTTATCATCGTTTGAGGGAACAGTGATTTCTGGGTTGAAGGGAGAAAAGTGTCATCGTACCGTGGTTCACTAATGCACGGTCTCCCGTTATTCGTCAGTTCCCTATGATGTTTGCTCTGTCACAGGCGCCTCAGCTGTCTGAGATGGTCCATGAATGGGCGCTGCATGACCACTGCAGTACATACGCCCACAACCCCAATAAACAAACGAGCTGGTCAATGATGCGACGCGAACCCTCTCCTCTCCTTGTGGACCGTTGGATCGTTCTTTGGGGAGTGATGGTTGATCTAGCTTCTAAGGACATGTGAGTGGAGAGTGGCAGGGAATTGTAGCACTCGTTTTTGTCAGGTCAGACAGGCACACGAGCCGCCATTTGAGCATGCGTTTGCAGCATATGCTTATGCATAGCACGAACATAGTTTTGGTTCAGATACAGCACATGCAATGTGCAGATGCTGGTATGAGAACCTTCATTGTTCCATTGAGCGCACCAGGTTACATAACGATAATCCCCCCCCCCCCCGATGACTGTTGTTAACATTTCTTGTCACCAATAACTCAAAGAGTATCAAGGAGGGAGCAATGAAATAGTGATCAGCATCTTCAGTGGCGGTACTGTACGATGGAATGTACGCTTGAAGATATAAATGCACTAGGTAGGGTGGCACATGATAGGTAGCAAAATTAGCCTTTGGTATCAAAAGAGGGTATCCGATTGGCACATTTTTGTACCTCTGGAGAACGGACAGCGGAATGGGGAAGCTGATATCAACATGGCTCCACAATGCCTCAGACAGAGTACCGGCCACAGAAAATGCATGTTTGAAAACAATCGCGAGTGCGTAGCTTGAGGAGCTGCTTCGTGGTACCGTATCTGTGAAGGACGGCTCTGATTTGATTGATGACAAAAATGGAATTGTTCTGCCAGATAGTGATAAAATACAGTTGTTCTGAGAATATCTTGCTGAGATCAAGTGCATTCGGCAAAGCGAGGGCGAGCGTCAGCTGGATAGCGGGTAAACGTCGGCTGAATCCCAGTAAACATGCCGACAGAGGCCCGATACTCGACCCTACGTCGGGCCGATGTCGGACGCTAGTGGCCCGCTGTCGGCTGGGGAGTGGAATGTCCGCCCATGACCACATTCAGCCGACACTCAGCCGACATGTAAGCCGACGTGGGGCCGATGTCGGAAAGATATCGTGTTGCTGTCCGGACGCTAGCGGCCCGTTGTCGGCTGGGGAGTGAAATGTTGGACAGGGGCCCGATGTCGGCTGGCCGCTATTAATATACCAACTCGCCCGGACATATGATATATTCCAGGCCATTTGCCGATGTCGGGCCGAGAGCGGCCCGATGTCTGTATGCCGCTTACGAGATGCTAAGCTCGCCCTGACACATGTCGACAGCCGACCGACATCGGCATGCTTACTGGGATAGTGGGGGAAAGTCGGTTGTATGTCGGCATGGGCGGACATTCCACTCCTCTGCCGACAGCGGACCGCGAGCGTCCCGACATCGGCCCCACGTCGACTGGGTGTCGGCTGCATGTCGGCATGGGCGTACATTCCATTCCCCTGCTGATAGCGGGCCATGAGCATCCTGACAGCGGCCCAACATCGGCTACATGTCGGATGCATGTCGGCATGGGCGGATATACCACTCTCCAGCCGACAGCGGGCCGCTATCGTCCCGACAGTAGCCCGATGTAGGGCTGCCGTCGTGTTCACCAGGAGGCCTCCTCTGTCAGTCCGGAGGCCTTCTTTCAACAGCATAGACCCCTTCATCAGGTTCGGAGTCCTTGTACGGTTTGGGCCCCATCCGCCGGACAAAAGGCCCTTTCTGATGGCACTAGGTCTTCTCTGGCAACTAGGGCCCCTCCATCATATCAGGGTCCTCTGATGGCCCAGGGCATATTCCGGCATGCCAGAGGCCCATTTTAAAATACTTGGACTCTGTCCATTAAGTCAAGGGCCCTTTCTCGGCTTGGGCTCTGCTGACAGCCCAGGGACCCTTCATTTGGCTAGGGCCATCTCAGTCAGCCCAGGGGCCCTTCCAACTATCCGGGCACTCTCCGTCGATCTAGAATCCCTACACGTTAGCCTAGCCAGGGGCCTTCAGCATCTTCCTGAGGGCACTTTTCATGGTTCGGACCCTCTTTATCGGCCGGGCTCTTTCTGTCAGCCTGACCCTTTTGTCGGTCTAGGTGCCATATACACCGGCCCAGGGGCCCTGTATGTCGGCCCAGGGTCTCCTCACGTCGGCCCAGGAACCATTCACGTTGTCCCAGAGGCCCTTTACGTCACCCAGGGGCCCTTCACTTCGGCCCAGGGGCCCCTCATTTCAACCCAGGCGTCAATCATGTTGGCCCAGGGGCCCTTCATGTCAGCCCAAGGGGTCCTTGAAAGCCACATGCACCTATATGCCTGAGGGGCCTTGCATTCCCCTTGGACCCCTCAGGGGGGGGGGGTGCTCCTGGCTATGCCACTGTAAGTATGCTAGTGTAAATCATGTAAATACCAGGATTTGATATTGATTGTGGTGTGGATGTCATTTTCTCATGTTATAGTATCTCTCCTTTATATGCTTAACTCAGATGGGTCCCTGTGGTTCTTATTAAGCTTTATCACTTTATATCACTTCAAATGCATGAGCCATAAAGGTTGGGCATCAACTATAAAGGAATCTCTCTACATTACTGGTGTGCCATATGGGCTTTGAACATCATCCTGCTTTTGGTTGATCAGGCTTAAAGTTTAAGCCTGTTGCACACTACTTTTTTCCAAAATTTTACAGTCATCAGTTGTCTGTCAAACTTAAGTAAAATAGTTGAAGGCTATCTGTTTTCAATGGGTGTAGTCTGAAACTGCAGTTTTGGCTGCATCTGGTGCAGCAATTCAAGTGGTAATTTGTGAATTCTTAGAATTTCCTTTCAAAATGGAGTGTTTATTAACATGGTTACTGACCAATCATTTCCTCTACAGGTGCTTGCTTTCCAGCTGGCAGGCAATACCAAAAACGCTGGCCGTAACGATCGCACGATGGGTCCGTACTACCGGCCGTAACGACAGCACGCACGGCCTGTACCAGTGCACGTAGCGAGCATACGTATGAACGGTCTCTACCTACCGTTCGGCAGTGGAACGTGCATACTTTCTGTAGGTACAGGCGGTCCCAGCTGGGGTGGAGTGGAGGCCGATTGTGACTTCATTTGACCATGAAGACATTGACCTGGGGTCATGAAATGTATTCTGCAGCAAGTTCACTACAGCTGCAATTCCTCCAAATTGTGTGCTTCTAGTTTCAGATCTTAGGTGGCCGAACCCCCCCCCCCCTCCCCCTCGGTGAACAGTATGTGAGAGGCATGTTGACCAGGGATCTTCTGCACTTCCTACGGTAGCGTTGCTTGCACTCGAAATGTAACGGAATGTGGTGCGTACAGAACTGGGCTGTTGAAATAAACAACTTGAACTGGATATGGATGCAATGTTTCATGGGGTCACAAACCCTCGCTGTGAGGTAAGTGTATGACTACTTTGGTTCGAAGATATCAAAAGTTGAATGCCTGCAAAAAGTGAGAGGTCTTACCACAGGGCAGCGTGAAGCTGTCATGGAACCATCTCAGTGGCTCCAGTTCATCAGAATCCCTTTCAATTGTTTCTGAGACTGAGGCAGACACAAGGGGCACTGGGGGCATGTGTCCCCAGTGTCCTATCAGGTTTTCAGCCAGAATTGCACATTGAAAGAAGTCTGACCTTCAGTGTGCCCGAATGCCCCCTCAAATTTTTCAGCCAGAAGCACCCTTCCAGGGACAAAGTTCCATGATGACAATTCCAAACGGTCCAATTGGACATTCATTGCATGAGTAGGCTTTAATTGAGTATTTCCCTCTTTACTTTCATGGACAAATATTATTACATCAAGCCACTCATATGATAGTGTAAAGTAATCTAAAGTGCAACATTAACCAATGGCCCTGACCGCTAATGACTGTGATCGGATTAAAAACGTAACAGAGCCGAGATTCCAACCTACAACCATCCATATGGAAAGCGTATGCCCTAACCAACTGCGCCAATCGTCAACATAGCATGGGCCGAATACACGATGTAGAGCACGCTGACTGTGGGGATGTTTAATTCCTCAATGATCTCTGATGAAGCTTTACTGTGCATATGTCAGGCCACATTTGGAATACTGTGTCCAAGCTTGGTCCCCTAGTTTGAGCAAGATTGTTGGCTTTTAGAGAGAGTACAAAAGAGGGCAACAAAAATGGTTAATGGTATAGGCAACCTGGCATATGAGGAAAGATTGAAGAAATTGAATATGTTTTCACTTAGATATAGAAGGCTGAGAGGAGATCTCATCGAGGTTTTTAAATTTGTTCATGGTCAGGAACAGGGATATCTCAGGGAAATGTTTGAATTGAACAGAAATGATGCAATTAGAGGTCATCAATTCAAAATTAAAGTTAATCACAGCAGGAAAAGGTTAAGACAGTCTTTCTTCACCAACAGGGTAGTAGAACACTGCAACCAGCTGCCAGGAACCATTGTCAGTAGCAACACACTGAACATCTTTAAAAATGGCATAGACAATCATTATAAGAATATGGGGCTTGTTTTTCTGTATTCCAGGGAGGGTTGATCGACAGGGAGGAGTTGGGAGTTGGGAGGAGTTTGAAATTGTTGAGTGTTATGCAATAGCAAGTGAGTCTCTTATTAAGTCTAAACGCTTTATAACTTTATATAGGGTGTACCTAGCAGTGGATTCAGCACCTTCCTTCAGGATGTGATACTGATGAGATTGTCTATGGTAGCACAATGGGTATGACGAGAGGAGTTTGTGTATTATGCAATAGCAAGTGAGTCTCTTATTAAGTCTGAACGCTTTATGCATTTGTGTGGGGTGTGCCTCTCACCTGGTTCTCTCACCTGGTTGGCTCCCCATATACTCAAGCATCACTCACCCAGAGATGAGTTCTGTGCCCGATGAGTGGAGCCCGTATCTGCAGGTACGCCAGTCCCCTAGATTAAGGAAAATATTGTTATCAGATAGTCGGGGCAAGACACAGGAACTGGAAAGTGTACCTTAAGCAGAATTTGTATGCTTAGAGTAGCCACTACATTCTGCTAATATTTTGCTGTCAGTCAAGATTTCTGAAAAAGAAAATATAGAGATTAAATACAGAGATTAAATACAGAGATTGAATACAGAGATTGAGTATAGAGATTGAATACAGAGATTGAATGTAGATATATAGAGATCTCTATATTCTGAATATAGAGAAGTTAAGCTACTCGTCATGTTTGATTAGTATATTATCATGGTTAATCTATTCAATACATTCATGCAACAATGTGCAGAGATTTGAGTGCAATGCAGCTTTAAATGCACCCAGGTCCGTTAAGGTTACTACATCATCAGGCAATGAGTTCCAAGTAGCACAACATCTGAGGCTAAAAAATATCTTCCTACAATCCACTCATGCACGCCTGTGAGCCAATTTCAGTGAGTGTCCACGTGTGTTCACCAATGGTGCCAGCACAAACATGTCAGTGATCTTAATGGCAGAATGACCATGAAAAATCTTCCAACATTTGATAATGTCTGCTCGAATCAATCTACCTTTCACCGAGTACAGACCTAGTTTCCGTAATCTGGTACCATAATCCAGACCTTCCATCCCCTCTATGTTTCGTGTCCACCTTCTCTGTACTGATTCTAGTCGCCTCAAATCAACTATGTAACCTGTATTCCACACACACAATGCAAACTCCAAAAGAGTCCTGACATGAGTAATGTATAGGGTTTTCATAAATTCAGGAGAATGGCATAAAGTAGAACTTAGTAGGTTGCTGGCCAGACTTCCAGCTTTCTGTACTATACCAGCAATGTGTTGATGGAAACGCAAGTTTTTATCTACTGTGATACCTAGGTCAGTATGCATCTCAACAAAGCTTACCTGAAATCCATCTAGGTAATAATGTGCATAAGGGCCAAGATTTTTCCAGTCATATGACCCATGGTGTGCTTTGAGAACTGCACATTTTTTGGAGTTCATTGCTAGTCCCCATGACTTGGCAGTACTAACCAGTGCATCAATATCCTTTTGACCCTGTGAAATGCCAGCCAGCAGGTCTGTGACAGATTTGTACTTTAGTTTCATGTATATTTTTAGGTCATCTGCAAAAACCTTGAACTGGGAGTGTATACCATGAGGCACATAATTCACATAAATCAAGAATAACACAGGACCTAGTACAGAGCCCTGAGGTACTCCACTTAGAACATTCTTTGGTTTGCTGGAGGAGCCAGAGACAAGCACTATCATTTCCCTCCCACAGATAAAATTTTTGATCCAGGTGATGATTATCTCCGAAATTCACAGAGCTCTCAGTTTTGTTAGTAGCAGCACATGATTAACAACATCAAATGCCTTTGAAAAATCAAAGAAAATTACATCCACCATATAGCCCTCATCTAGCCATGTAGAGACAGTCTCATATGTTAGCAGTAGTTGATCCTCTACAGAACGTCCACGACGGCAGCCAAATTGTCCTTCGTCCAGCAAATGATGGACCTCCAAATATTCTGTGAGCTTTTCAACAATTACACGTCCCAGAATTTTACATGGTACGGAAGTAAGACTCACCGGGCGATAATTTAGTGGATCATGCCTTGAACCCTTTTTAAAAATGGGAATAACTTGTGAAGTTTTCCAACTATCAGGAAGACTTCCAGTAGAAAGAGATGAGTTAAAAATTATGAAAAATGGTTTCACAAGCTCCTCACAGCAAGATACAATTAACTGAGGGTGGACCCCATCAGAGCCCATGCTGGAGGATCCATCAATCTGACTCAAAATTCTGAGCACCTCAGCTTTAGTAATTTCGATACTCTGCAGCACTGTTTTAGTAGATTGGTGTGGGGCTGGGTTTTCTAGCCTACCCTTACAGTATACCGAGGAAAATGCCCCTGCAAATATATCAGCCATTTCCTGGCAGTCACTGGCACTTCCTGGCAGCCATTTCCTGGCAGCCATTTCCACACAGAGCCTAGCAGTGGATTCGGCACCTTCCTTTGGGATGGGATGCTGATGAGATTGTCTATGGTGGCACGATGGGTATGATGGGAGGAGCTTGCGATTGTTGAGGGTGTTAAGCAGTAGCAAGTGAGTGGTGCTAGATAGGCTGGGATATATAGCTTCCTAGGAACTTGGGATAAGGGATTGATTGGGGTGAGAGTATGTACATTTCTAGTACCCTTTCTAGATAGGCTTAACCCAGATGGGCCCCTGTGGCTCTTATTAAGCCTTAATACTTTATGACTTTATGACTTTTATGAAGTGTCTCATGTTCTTTACACACCACCTACCAAAAAAGGGCTTGAAGTTGGGCAACAACAGCATAAAAATACCCTACAGCCTCAAGGAGGGGAAATACTCAATTAAAGCCTAGTCATGCAATGAATGTCCATCCTGACCTTCAGAGCAAGCCAAGATTGATTATGGCCAAGCTATCGGGAGTGGATCCAGGAATTGTCATTGGGGCATTTGTCTGGAGGGGTCATTTCTTTGGAGGGGCACCACTACAAAAGCACCTGTAAGGTGCCTTTGGTGGGACAATTTGGTTGGTTGGTTATTTGGGCTTAGGGGCGCATCGACTGCGATGGTCATACAGTGCCCACTGTGGGAAAATTTGAGGGGGTGGGGATGCACTCAGCCTACCTGGTGGGGCACCCTTTCCTCTTAGAGGAGTGCTTCTGGCTGAACAATTCTAGGGGATGGAGGTGCACTTGAGCCCTCCAGAGGGGCACCTTTCCTTCCAAGGTGGCACCTTTTGAGATCAAGGTAAATTTTGATTCTTTGTAAAAAAAAGGGAATACGATGTATTTGAATGTGAAAATGACGATACGACCACTAATTTTTCTGCAAATGATTACTTTTCATTTGGCAAGGAAATACATGATCGTAATCTTCACTCTACAAACATAGCCCATCTCGTATAATTATCCGTACCTGGTGTTTTCTGTTTTCTGGAAGGAAACAGATTGATTCAAGATACTCAACATGGGTTTAGAAAAGGGAGATCGTGTCTCACAAATCTCTTGGACATTTTAAATTTTGCTACAGAACAATTTGATCAGGGAAATCAGGTTGATGTAGCATATCTTGACTTTAGTAAGGCCTTTGACAAGGTACCCCATAAACGGTTAATGATGCAGCTTCAGGTCAATGGCATTGCAGGTAGCATCCTAAAATGGATTGAGTTGTGGCTTTCAGATAGACAGCAGAGTGATGCTTAATGGTACAAAGTCATCATGGCAAAATGTTCTTAGTGGAGTCCCTCAGGGGCAGAGTGGGAAACTTACTCTCCGGGTTGGGAGTCGGAGTGCAAACCGGTATCTTCCGGAGTACATTTTCATAGACATTATTTTGTATGCATGGAATCTGTTGCATGGAATCAGTAACCGACCAGAAAAACCTAACTCAGACCTACATAATATGCATAAGTAATACCATTCTCATTTTTGGTCACATGAAATGTCAAAACATAGGAACAAGGAAGTGAACAATGGATGGCACCGCCCGGCAGTGACTCGTAATAATCAGCACTGTTTCGTTTCTCATAACTCACAGGAGCAATGCGCTTTCCTTTCACTTTTGGCTCAGTACAAGGCTAGCCATATGAAAAACAAACAAAAATACTTCACACTTCACCCTCAGCTCAGAGCGCATACCTACCTACGCAGCCAATTTCCCACGTAATACGAACGCAACTCCGCTACCGCACACACCACAGTTGGATGTGATCAAAGCAAAGGATCAGTCGAGGTCTTCTGTTTACAGTATGACACTAATAACCACGTGTTCAAAGTTGCTAATGGTTATGACATCATATAAAAATTACCTTACATTGATTGGTTGACGGACAGATTTTGTAACAGAAAACGCTAACGCAGCCAATTCTGATCGGTGCCCTCCGGGCCTCCGGAGAACGTCTCTTAAAACTGTCAAACTTTCCCACTATAGGGTGGCAGAAACACAGCTTTTCCAAGACGCGGCTCCAAAGCCGGAGAACAGTGTACTCAGTGCGCATGCGCATCTTTTGCAAGCTGTAGTCGGCGTGTTGCTGTCGGCAATTGAGGTTGAGATTTGAGGAAATTGAGGTTCAGCAATCGGTAGTTGAGAGCTGACTGCTACAAAAAAGTGGTTAGAGTGGTGACCGTAAGTGGAATAACCGGCGTTTTTCGGGTGTATTTCTCTGTTGGTTTTTATTCATATCTTTGTTCCCACATTTCAATTTGTGTCGGAGTACATGTGAAGCCCATCCTATCCAGTATGAACCCGGAGTGCAGAAATGTTTTCAGATATAAAATATCTGAAGAAGTGCCTTAATTCCCACCCTGCTCAGGGGTCGGTGCTGGGGCCACTGTTGTTCATTATATTTGTGAATAGCATTGAATGCGGCCTGAGCAGTAAGGTTTTGAAATTTGCAGATGATTTGAAGATCTTTAGGGCAATAACAGGGCACAATGAGCAGGTTTTTCTGCAGAACGACTTAGACGAGCTTGTGAAGTGGTCCGAAAAATGGCAAATGAAGTTTAATTTTGATAAGTGCAAAGTCATGCATGTAGGTAGGCAGCATATGAAGGTGCCATACTTGATGGATGGCCAAGTACTATCTGTGACTGAGCAAGAGAAGGACTTAGGTGTTATTTTGAACACAAAATTGGGGGCATCAGAACAGACCAAAGAAGCCAGGAAGAAGGCACTAAGAATGCTTGGGGCGATACAGAGGAATGTGTCATACAAAAGTGAGGAGGTCATCAGGAAGCTTTACTGTGCATATGTCAGGCCACATTTGGAATACTGTGTCCAAGCTTGGTCCCCTAGTTATGAGAAAGATTGTTGGCTTTTAGAGAGAGTACAAAAGAGGGCAACAAAAATGGTTAATGGTATAGGCAACCTGGCATATGAGGAAAGATTGAAGAAATTGAATATGTTTTCACTTAGATATAGAAGGCTGAGAGGAGATCTCATCAAGGTTTTTAAATTTGTTCATGGTCAGGAGCAGGGATATCTAAGGGAAATGTTTGAATTTAACAGAAATGATGCAATTAGAGGTCATCAATTCAAAATTAAAGTTAATCACAGCAGGAAAAGGTTAAGACAGTCTTTCTTCACCAACAGGGTAGTAGAACACTGCAATCAGCTGCCAGGAACAATTGTCAGTAGCAACCAGGGTGGGAATTAAGGCACTTCTTAAGAGATTTTATCTCTGAAAACATTTCTGCACTCCGGGTTCATACTGGATAGGATGGGCTTCACATGTACTCCGACACAAATTGAAATGTGGGAACAAAGATATGAATAAAAACCAACACAGAAATACACCCAAAAAACGGCGGTTATTCCACTTACGGTCACCACTCTAACCACTTTTTTTGTAGCAGTCAGCTCTCAACTACCGATTGCTGAACCTCAATTTCCTCAAATCTCAACCTCAATTGCCGACAACAACACGCCGACTACAACTTGCAAAAAGATGCGCATGCGCACTGAGTACACTGTTCTCCGGCTTTGGAGCCGCGTCTCGGAAAAGCTGTGTTTCTGCCACCCTATAGTGGGAAAGTTTGACAGTTTTAAGAGACGTTCTCTGGAGGCCCGGAGGGCACCGATCAGAATTGGCTGCGTTAGCGTTTTCTGTTACGAAATCTGTCCGTCAACCAATCAATGTAAGGTAATTTTTATATGACGTCATAACCATTAGCAACTTTGAACACGTGGTTAATAGTGTCATACTGTAAACAGAAGACCTCGACTGATCCTTTGCTTTGATCACATCCAACTGTGGCGTGTGCGGTAGCGGAGTTGCGTTCGTATTACGTGGGAAATTGGCTGCGTAGGTAGGTATGCGCTCTGAGCTGAGGGTGAAGTGTGAAGTATTTTTGTTTGTTTTTCATATGGCTAGCCTTGTACTGAGCCAAAAGTGAAAGGAAAGCGCATTGCTCCTGTGAGTTATGAGAAACGAAACAGTGCTGATTATTACGAGTCACTGCCGGGCGGTGCCATCCATTGTTCACTTCCTTGTTCCTATGTTTTGACATTTCTGACAAAATTGTATTACTTATGCATATTTTGCTCTGAGTTAGGTTTTTCTGGTCGGTTACTGGTAAACAGATTCCATGCATAAAAAATAATGTCTATGAAAATGTACTCCGGAAGATACCGGTTTGCACTCCGACTCCCAACCCGGAAAGTAAGTTTCCCACTCTGGTAGCAACACACTGAACATCTTTAAAAACGGCATAGACAATCATTATAAGAATAGGGGGCTTGTTTTTCTGTATTCCAGGGTGGGTTGATTGACAGATTTGGTGGGCAACTGGTTCAGGTACCAAGTGCAACCAAGAAGGGCCCTTGTGGCTCATAGTTGCACTGATCTTTTGTCTTTTATGTCTTTATGGCACCCTTTCCTCTTAGAGGAGTGCTTCTGGCTGAACAATTCTAGGGAATGGAGGTGCACTTGAGCCCTCCAGAGGGGGACCTTTCCTTCCAAGGTGGCACCTTTTGAGATCAAGGTAAATTTTGATTCTTTGTAAAAAAAGGGAATACGATGTATTTTAATGTGAAAATGACGATACGACCACTAATTTTTCTGCAAATGATTACTTTTCATTTGGCAAGGAAATACATGATCGTAATCTTCACTCTACAAACATAGCCCATCTCGTATAATTATCCGTACCTGGTGTGTCGCAGACGTGATAAAGAAGGAATTTAACACTTCATGCACTCCATTTAATACTCTTTGACATCGAAAACTTTGCGTTTGTGGCTTAATGCGAGAAGGAAATACTTGCAGCCAGATCCGTAGCCTTTCAACAAGGCCGGAAGTTTCTTGCGATGCTGTTATCGTTAATAGCAGCGCTGACAATGCGCATACCTTTGATGACGTCATGACCGAAAATTTGTATCGGACGATTCTGGTTTTCCGGTTAGGTTAGATTATATTATGCTATGATATATGTTATATATTATGTTACGTTATCTTATTATCGCATGATTATTATGTCGTTCCACTCGCAAATCCAGTGGAGATTTTTCCTGCACCAACCTCGACCAGTGGAGCAAAAGCTTCACCAGCCCAAAAGTCTCCAAGTGTAATTTTTAATTTCAGCTCAATCACGGCGCACTTGCTCCATATATTTGCGTGTAAACAACGTCCTCCATGATATGAATCTCATCTGCATGCATCAACCGAATACCAAGATCGTCTTTCGCAAAGGAAATATGAAGTTACTTCTACAACAACGAACAATAATCGAAGTAGCAGATGCATACCACAAAAACATCCTTTTTTGGGCCTTTGATCTCCGTCATTCGGCCTAAGGGGAAGATGTTACTTTACCGACAGGATCACCCGCAATCCCCGTGCCCAGAAGTACCGCCGTTCTCCCGTCGCCGACTAAAATCCTACTCGAACTCGATCGACGAGGTCGATCGAGCAAGTCGAGATGAGGAAAAATGAGCGTCGAGTAGAGAAGAAGAAGAACCTTGGGTTCTTTTACGACGCATTCAACCGCTAGGCTGGCGTCGCCAACCTCTCACGCCGATTGGTCGCGGGTAGACTCGGTAAATGCCGTCGGTTGTGAGATTCGAACCCACAATCTTGCGATTAAAAGTCCGACGCTCTACCAACTGAGCTACCGCGGCCCCAGCATCGGGTAGAGAAGCGCCTCGGAGCCCATGAAGCCCGGCAGGTCCAGATACCAGATTATATGCTGCACGTTGAAAAGGCAGGCTGTAACCAACCGCAGAATAGGGGTGACGATGCCTTGCGCACAACCGAGATGGAAGATATTGTCTGTTTTATCCCATAGGCGAAAAGAACATCTGCGCTCCCGCAGTCTCTGAGGACACATACATTACCAGAAATATGGACTTCTTTTTTTTAGGCGCGCCGGGCCATAAAGGTCAACTCACGTGAACAGCATTTTCGACCCTAAAACACTAAGCATATTTAGTATAGTAAGCACTAAGTATCGAGTACGATTCTGCAAGTGTGCAAAGATGTAGCAGAGCTCGAAATCAGCGAATCAATACAGATTAGGAACAAACGCACACTCACCTGGGTCGCAAGTTCACACATGCATACACACACGGATGATACACTTTGATGTGTGCTTATGTTAATGTGTGCATGCATATTACGAATATGTAGATATTGTGATACCTAAAATGAAGGCAATTCACGGTGCGGTATCACGACGTGCACTTGGCGTGTGTGTTTTTGTGGCATTTGTAGCAAAATGTTCACTGTTGAGGAAGTCCTGTGACCGAAATATATACAGTGTGAATTTGGATCTATTTCTTTGTTTAAATATGAGCATAAGGTTATTGTAGGCCTTTTTCTTACTCATAATCATGCTCAATGCAGCACTGCACCTAATCAAATTATATATTTGTATATATATATACATATGTATATATATATATACATATATATATATATATATATATATATATATATATATATATATATATATATATATATATATATATATATATATATATATATATATATATATATATATATATATATATATATATATATATATATATATATATATATATATATATATATATATATATATATGTAGACGGGTGACGTCATGGTCACGCGCGTCGCCTTGGCGACGCGTGCCTTCCCATTGGCTGGTTGGTTTCGCGCCTAAACACCCCGACCGCGGGGAGAGTGAGAATAAAGCTGGCCGCGGGCGGACGTGCGGTCCGCCCGCGCGGTGTGAACTCGAAATCTGTCATACCTGTTTGGAATTCGGACCCAGCGACTATATTGGCGGCGGCGGTGAGAATGATAGCTTTCGGGTCGTCCAACTCGCACGACGGGAGCCAGATGACTCGATTGAGCGTTGTGGCGGACTGAGGAGCGGAGAATTTGCGTCGTCTGAATTCCGTCGTAACGGAGTGTAGTGATACTTAGGACTTAGGACTAACGGAGTGATACTTAGGCTCGGTGTGACGCGTGAGTGCAGCCACTTACACAGAAGGATTGCGTGCAAGTGATGAGTTTGGGAGTCGCGAGCAAGATGTACGGCGATTGCAAGATGGCGGCCCTGCCAGATACAGGTTCTGGTGAGAGTGCTGTTGTCGCCTAGCAACGGCAGACTAGCAAGGCGCCTCCAGTACTCGTCTGCGCGCCAGCTGATTGAGATGACGTAACGACTCTGGGTAGCAACGTGGCATCTCGAGGACACGGCTAAGGCCCTACGCAGAAGGACTGACTCGCAACTCCTGCGTGCGATTCTCAGCGTCGGAACCGTGAGTGCCTTGTCATGGCGAGGCATATATGTCGTTTAATGAGGCGTGTGGCGTGATTCAGTCCAGCCAGACGCGTTTGGATATTGGAAGTGTCGAGTGACTAGTATAAGCCGTGTTCACAAGTCTAGTTGAAGCCCATTGGAACTAGCAGAATGGAGCCAAGGTTTGCTATGGTTGGTATGCCAAGCTTCGACGGAGGTGGCTCGGTGCAGAGATTTTTGGACGACTATGAGAGGTTCAGTAGGCTTCATGATTGGGACGAGAGCCGGAAGTTGGATATGTTGCCATTGTGTCTAACAGGAATCGCAAGGGATGCGTTCGATGCCCTTGGTGCCCAACAGAAGGAGTCTTATAGTGAAGTTGAGCTCGGCCTGAAGGGGAGTTTCAGCAGTGGTAGCTCTGTGGACCACCATTTGGCCCTTACGGATCTCAGGTACGACCCATCCCAGTCGCTAGATGCGTTTGTGATACGGCTTAAGAAGATGGTGTCTCAAGCATTCCCAGGACAGGCATTGGAGGGTCTGCTATACATCCATTTCCTGTCGGCACTTCCGGGCGACCTGGACTCGCCTGTTGTCGCGTCGGGAGCGAGTACTTTTGGGGATGCAGTGGCAAAAGTACGTCACGTGTGCAGTGCCGCTCGGCACGTGATCCAGCCGGTGCGCCAGACGGCTGCAGGGGGGGTGGGGGGCAGCCTGAAGCGTCAGTTGTTGCTCGGTTAGAGAAGAGGATAGCCGAATTAGAGCTCCAAGTACAGACTGGACTCCGGTCTAGTGGACCTGTGCGTAGGCCGCGCGAGTGTTACGCCTGTGGCCAGCCTGGTCACATGAGGTATAACTGTGACAAGCGAGATGTTAGGTGCCCGAAGTGCGTTTGTCAGGGGCACGTGCCAGAGGTGTGTGGGAGGTATTCGGGAAACTCGCGGGTCAACCCGAGAGGTCATGGAGGGACCCAGACCCAGTCAAAGGCCGTGAGGAGTAAGCTGGGAGGATGTGATCCTGGAAAGGACGGAGGGACCTGGAGAGAAACCGGGAGGGGAGCGAACATAACCGACGGTGACTCAGGCGACCGAGGGGTTTCGCTGAACGTGGACATGACATTTGTAGCTAAGATTTCGGGAGTCGATTGTAAATGTCTGCTGGACACAGGCAGCAACATTAGCATTCTGAACCAAGCAGCGTTCGACCTTTTGTCAAATTCCCCGAGGTTACGTAAGACTGCAGTGCGGGCCAAGACGGCGTCACGAGATGAGCTACCACTGGCAGGCAAAGCCACTCTGTGCTTCCATGTTGACGGAATGCCAGTGAACATGAGTGTTTTCGTGTCGGACCACATAGATGTGCCGTGCCTACTGGGGCTTGACTTTCTGCGAGCTTGTCCATGCGTGATTGATATGAAGAGAAGGAGATTGATATTAACCCCGACTGAGTCACTTCGCTCGGTGTCGGCGGAGGCCGTGTCAGTTGGTCGTTTGGTGATGTCGAGTAGTGTCATAATTGCACCGGGTGAGGAAACAGTTCTGAGGGCATTGGTGCCCAATTGTGACTACATAAGCTCAGCTGTAGTGGAGCCGTCGTTGAACATTTGTGGTCTCGAGTTTGTTCCAGCAATGGTCGATGTAGTAGGGAGTTCTGTCCCATTTGTCATCCGTAATATTACGACGGAGCCAATTAGCATTCCTAGATGATCAGAAATTGGCGAACTTGAGGTGGGGTTCGGCGAGCACAGCTTGTACACCTGGGGTAGTGATGGCGAGCCAGCTTCGAAATGCGTAGAACCACGTGGACATATTGACCTGAGTAAGTCCCCATTGTCAGACGCACAGAAGGAGGCGGTCAGACGAGTTATCGACAAGCATAAGTCGATGTTTGATGGCCATTTGGGCCACACCACGGTGACGACGCATACGATTGATACTGGTGACCATGCGCCCGTGAGTCAGGCGGTCCGGCGTGTACCACCCCATTTGCGGGACGAGGTGAGGGCGCAAATCGAGACATTAGTAGAACAAGGAGTTCTCGAGGAGTCTGATGGAGGGGGTTGGGCTTCCCCCATATGTTTGGTAAGGAAGAAGTCTGGGCAGTACATGATGTGCGCTGACATGAGACAATTGAATGCCGTGACGACGACCTCGTCATATCCGATTCCGAGGATTGACGACACTATTGAGATCTTGGCAGGATCGAAGATGTGGTGTGTCCTAGATTTGAATAATGCTTATTTTCAGGTAAGCATTGATGAACGGGATAGAGGTAAGACTACGATTGTGACTCCATTCGGTGCACATCGGTTTGTTCGTATGCCATTCGGGTGCAAGTCGGCCCCGTCTACGTGTGCGCGTCTGCTGGATATAGTTTTAGGTGATTTGCGTCCCCTGTCGTGCGTGAACTATTTTGATGACGTCATAGTGCATGGAGCAGACTTTGATGATGTCCTGACTAAGCTGGATGCTGTGTTGGAAAGGCTACAGCAGGCAGGTCTTACGTTGAATCCGGGAAAGTGCGAGTTGTTCCGAACGGAAGTAACATTTCTTGGTCATATATTGACCCCCGAGGGCTTGTCTGCTGACCCTGAAAAGATCCGGCAGCTGGCTGAGTGGCCCACTCCACGCACCCCAAAAGAGTTGAATAGTTTTATAGGGCTGGCATCGTTCTTTCGGAAGTATGTGCGATCGTTCGCTGAGATGGCAGCGCCGCTGTTTTCGCTGACGGGGAAAGACGTAAAGTTTAGTTGATCAAAGGAGGCGCTAGCATCGTTCGAAGCACTGAAGGTGGCGCTGTCGACTTCGCCTGTGATTTCGCTGCCCAGGTTCGGCGCGGACGCTGGTATGTTCATTCTGGACTGTGATTGTTCGGACTTGAGTGCTGGAGCCGTTTTCCTGCAGGAACAGGATGGCGAAGAGAAACCGCTGGCGTATGCGAGTCGGAAGTTGTCCAAGTCTCAACGTAATTACAGTACAACTCGTAAAGAGTTGCTAGCATGCGTTCTGTTCGTGCAGCAGTTTAGGCACTATTTGTTGGGTCGTAAGTTTAGGATTCGTACCGACCACGCCAGCCTGCAATGGCTCATAAACTTCAAGCAGTCTTCCGGCATGCTCGCTCGTTGGTTTGAGATCTTGCCCGAGTTTGATTATGAGATAGTGTTTCGCCCGGGTGTGCAGAATCCGGTGGCGGAAGCGCTGAGTAGGCGTCCGGCAGACAGAGTGGATGCGGAGGCACAGACCGGCGAAGTAGCTGAATCAGTTCGCGAGGTGGATGCTTCCTCCTGGTCCTTGAGTTATCTGCGACAGGAACAGGATAAGGACCCTAGTATAAGTGAAATTGGGAAACATTTGTCGGCTGGAGTTAAGCCGCGACGAACCACGGTGTCAGGTTTCTCTAGGCGTTTAAGCAGTGGAGACGACTGCAGTTGATTGATGGCATTTTGTATCGAATGTACAAGCCACGCACTGGTGAGAGCGAGCGGTTGCAGCTGGTGGTTCCAAGGCAGCTGGTGCCTGGAGTACTAACCTCGCTTCATGCTGGTCCAACAGGAGGACATTTTGGGGCCGAGAAATTGTTGGCCCAGGCGAGGATGCGGTTCTGGTGGAGTCAGATGTCGGCAGAAACCGAGGAGTTTTGTCGCAAGTGCCAGAAGTGCACCTTACATAGCCAACCGATCCCGCGGCCACGTGCATCCCTTGGTGAGTTCTACTCAGATGAACCTTTTGATACCATTTCCATTGACTTTTTGACCGGTCTGCCGATTACCGGAAGCGGGAACAAGCATCTGTTGGTTGTGTGTGATCACTTCACCCGCTGGTGTGAGGTGTATCCTCTTCCGGATATGAAAGCGACGACAGTGGGGACGACCATTGTGAACGAGTTTGTCGCTCGGTTCGGCTGTCCACGGCGCTTGCACTACGATTGCGCCGCGAATTTTGTAGGGTCAGTCATGACGGAAACCTGCCGTATCCTCGGCCTTGAAAAATCACGGATCTCCGCGTACCACCCCGAAGGTAACTCAAAGGTGTAAAGGATAATGCGGACTATCATCA
>JAOTOM010004822.1:475000-491435 GCA_034440615.1 Ashinkailepas kermadecensis
TGTATTTCAGGCAGCCGGTGACGCCTACAAGCGATGGGCAATCAATGCGAAGGTGGTGCAGCACGACAAAAGCGCGAAGGCTTGGATTCGAGATCGCTTTGGCTTCGAAGCCTCAAAATTTAACACCGGCGTTGGTGGACGATTTCCAATCCCCTCTTCCACCGAATGCAGTCTGACAATCATAAGTTAAAACTATTGTCCCGCGCCTGCGGTCGAAGCGGTGACCTAGCATAAATCCGTCCGACCACCAACCACTCGACTTTGCCTGTCCACTGACACACCCTCCCATCCGTCTTCTTTACGTCCTTCAGTTACTGTATTAAAAAAACATACAAAATAGCACGCCAGCACTGTCACACATCCTCACCAACGCTATGCTGTGCACGGCCTCATGGCACCAACATACAAACGCCGATTTCACGTTGACAACACGGCCTAATTGTTTTTGTGCAAAATGAACCCGAGGAATAGGAGGAAGTCTGTCCTGCCTAGTGGTACTTAGAGGCATCACACACAGATAAGGCATGCCAGGTTATATATACGCTCGATCCTGGAGCTGCTTTTGACACTGCTATCGTGAGGAACATACAGTGAACATCACAGAAATGCAGCTCGAAAATGCACACTCCATGAATTAGACGGCCACCAACGACAGATGGTCGACAAGACAAAACACGATCAACGATCAAAGATCAACAAATCCGATCAATGATGATCAAAGATCTGTTCTGATTGATCTGTTGATGTTGGTTGGTGTTGATCTGTTGATCTGAAATATTTGTTGATCACACAGATCAACAGAGACAGCAGAGAAACCTACACGTGACAGGCATTCGAAACTGGCAGCACTTGGACAAACCAGGCCTCAAATTGTTGACAACCACACAGGGAGAGTGATATTGTGTTTTGATCTCGCAACAGCGTGTTCTACGAGCAAATCAAGCAGACTAATAAATAAATACAAATTTTAAAGAGAGCGTCACACCCATGATTCTCCATGGGACACAACCTTCCCTCGGCAGTGCGAGCGGTGTCGAGCTACAAACGTTCTTTCCATCCGACAGGGCCAGCACTTACGAATAATCATACAAGGAGTGCAACACGCGCTTTCCCGAACATTTGTAAAAATATAATAACTATGGCCGAAAACGTCTATGTCTAGCCAATTCCGGAATATGAATAAATCGCATATCGATATCACACGCGGTAGCAGCATCCAATTACAAAAACCGGAAGTGCCCGAAGAACTATCACCATAGGCGTGATCACCACTCAACACACGCCGGCAATGTATGCAGATCTGCCGCGCAGACACTGACACACACCGTCAACAGGGTCAGAGGTGGCTGCTGGCTCGGCATCTGCAGTTGTACTGTCACAATCTTAACCACTGCCAATTAGCTATTGGCAGAACTTCATGCGGAGCAGACGGAAGCCTCCATTGGACATGTGGCCAGCAAACATTGGCGCAACATAATACGAGCCCCATCAACCAAGCGATTTACATTTAGTCGCCATATATCAGAGAACGATATGACCTGCTTGAACTTGTGGTTGGTTGATGAAAAAGGCGCGTGGTAACGACACGGCATCACGATTATTCGCATTTTGTCTTCTCATTTATCTACGTTGTACAAATACTACCTATGAAAAATGACCTCCAGAAACTTTTCTGAGGAAATCGAAGAGGCACTAAGCCAGCAAGCCATGGCCTGAAAAAATGGCCCAAGTATTATGTTCTAAGGCGGAACATGTACGCAGAGGCAGTGAAGGCGACTACTGCCCATGAAGCCCAACATCGGATAATCGTCCGTACGTATATAAAGCCCACACGTTTATGTACGCGTCTCAGCGTATGCGAGAAATGGAACGTTTGATGCTCGGCACTACCGGTGCTGAACCTTGCCGGGCAAATTTCCTTTCACCCAAAAAATGAAATAGCAATTCTCCCACCTGCTAGTTTGGCCAAACTTAGCAATTCTCCTACCTGCTAGTACCTGCTAGTTCAAGCTTACCTACCTGAAAATCACGAGTCACATTCTTGTCCGAAGACCATTGCTGTCTACGAATCTACACTGAACCTGTAATTCCGTGCAATTTTTTCCGGACACATTCCTTGTTTGTTCATGCTAACTTTCAATGTCATAATCGCTCTCATATACCTGCTATATCGAAACACGTTTTGCCCAGGACGCTGCATTTTTGGCCCGCCTGTGTCCACATCTGCTCCTCCATTACTCAGCTCCAGTTCAGCTGGCGCCGGCAGCGCCGCTAGATGTCCTGTGGCAGGTAGAAGCCCTCTGGCGCGGCCACGTTGACAATAACGGCGCACGTCAGCAGCGCCAGGAACGCCACCAGCGACGACCACCAGACGACGCGCTCCCAGCGGTGCACCTTCAGGTTCCGCAGTACCACGTTGCCGATCAGAACGCCAGCCAGAGCTCCAGCCAGGTGTGCTGTGTAGCTCACCTGCGGGCGGGCACAGGGTCTCCACACACAGTCGTGACGCACTTACACAATGTCATCGCACAGCTGCACCACAAGAGCTATATACATATGCATAGAGCACCATCCGGCATAGAGCAGGCATTGTCCCCATCCCCACACCATACACTAGGTACAGAGTGATCACACACCTGGAACATTCCACGACAAATCGATCGGCAAATGACAAGTTAACACCCTCGTGTTTTATAGGTTAACGAAAATGGGTGTATATCTTAGGCACCAAAACCAGTGAATGTGTCAGCTTCACGGCAAGAACCGAGTGGGAGTCACAGCCTGGGATGTTTTGAGAGGCCACCTACACTGCAAGGGTGTCACTGATTGCATACATCTCCATTACAAAACGTCATAACTACAATAACTGTGCATTGCTGAACTCACAAATGTCCCACACCTACACCACAGGGCTGTTCCACACACCTACACCACAAAACCATTTGACACATGTACACAACAGGACCGTCCCACACTTACACAACAGAACCGTCCCACACCTACACTATAGAGCCGCACCACACCTACACCACAGAACCGTCTCACATCCACACCACAGGACCATCCCTCACATCTACACCGCACAACCATCCCACACCCACATTTCCACACCACAGGACCATCCCACACTTACACCACAGAACCGTCACACACATACACCACAAGACCATCCCACATCTACACCACACCCACGCATCCACACCACAGGACCAGCCCACACTTACACCACAGAACCGTCACACACCTATACCACGGGACCATCCCACATCTACACCACAGAACCTCCCACCGCTACACGACAGAACCATCCTACACACCCACACCACAGAACCGTCCCACACCTACACCACAGGACTGTCCCACGCCTATGCCCACACCACAGGGCCGACCGCCGACGGTGGATACGTACCGCGCTCTCCGCAGAGCCCGAATAGCGGCCGTACACCGCTACCCCAACGTCGGTGGAGACCAGCACCAACAGGATGATGAGCCGCACCGGAGCGAACTCCATCTCGCCCCAGTTGAGGATCAGGTCGGCCAGATGTGCCGACAGAATGGCGTACACGCCACCCGATGCACCCGCCAGGAACACCTGCCGATGATAGGCGGGGTGATGTGTCAAGGCCAGGAACATCTGCCGGCCGCGCGGTGGGATGATGTGTCAAGGCCATGAGCATCTGCCGGCCGCGCGGTGGGGTGATGTGTCAAGGCCATGAGCATCTGCCGGCCGCGCGGTGGGATGATGTGTCAAGGCCATGAGCATCTGCCGGCCGCGCGGTGGGATGATGTGTCAAGGCCATGAGCATCTGCCGGCCGCGCGGTGGGATGATGTGTCAAGGCCATGAGCATCTGCCGGCCGCGCGGTGGGGTGATGTGTCAAGGCCATGAGCATCTGCCGGCCGCGCGGTGGGATGATGTGTCAAGGCCATGAGCATCTGCCGGCCGCGCGGTGGTGATGTGTCAAGGCCATGAGCATCTGCCGGCCGCGCGGTGGGATGATGTGTCAAGGCCATGAGCATCTGCCGGCCGCGCGGTGGGATGATGTGTCAAGGCCATGAGCATCTGCCGGCCGCGCGGTGGGATGATGTGTCAAGGCCATGAGCATCTGCCGGCCGCGCGGTGGGATGATGTGTCAAGGCCATGAGCATCTGCCGGCCGCGCGGTGGGATGATGTGTCAAGGCCATGAGCATCTGCCGGCCGCGCGGTGGGATGATGTGTCAAGGCCATGAGCACCTGCCGGCCGCGAGGTGGGGTGATGTGTCAAGGCCAGGAACATCCGCCGGCCGCGCGGTGGTGTGATGTGTCAAGGCCAGGAGCACCTGCCGGCCGCGCGGCGGGGTGATGTGTCAAGGCCAGGAACATCTGCCGGCCGCGCGGTGGTGTGATGTGTCAAGGCCATGAGCACCTGCCGGCCGCGCGGTGGTGTGATGTGTCAAGGCCAGGAGCACCTGCCGGCCACGCAGCGGCGGATGTGTGATGTCTCAGGGCCAGGGTTGCAAAATAGGCTAGTTTTGAAGTTTTCGCATACATAACATTATCCCTTTCAGTGAATAATATCTCATTTTTTTACTTCGGACTTTGAATAGTGCACCCGACAATCAACCGCTCTGAGATGAAGTGCTCAAGATTCACTGGAGAATGTGCAAACTGAACTAACGAAGTCAAAAGTTTGAATAAAAATATCCTCTCCCCATTCAATTACCAGCAAAAAAATCACTACATCCAGGATCACAAAGTAAAACTGCAATCCTGGCTGACCGCTTTTCACAAGGGCACCGCACGTCAGTAGTCTGGGTAACAGGGGAGCCCTATCGGATAGCTCCGGACGAAAGCGGCTCCGCACGACAGGTCTGGGTAATACGGAAGCCACAGGCGGCTGGTTCCGAAGGCAGAGACACCGCACGACAGCATGTCTGGGTAATAGGGGAGCCACAAGTGGACAGGTCCCGACGGCAGCAGGTCTGGGCAATAGGGGCGCCACAAGCGGACAGCTCACGACGGCAGCAGGTCCGGGTAATAGGGGAGCCACAAGCGAACCGGTCCCGACGGCAGCAGGTCTGGGTAATATGGGAGCCACAAGTGGACAGGTCCCGACAGCAGTAGGTCTGGGCAATAGGGACGCCACAAGCGGACAGCTCTCGACGGCAGCAGGTCTGGGTAAGGGGCGCCACAAGTGGACAGGTCCCGACGGCAGGAGCACCGCACGACAGCAGATTGCATCTGTTGTTGTTACTGGGATTTAGGGGCGAATCAACTGCATAGGTTATACAGCGCCCCAGATTGTATCTGTGAAGGGTCGGAAAACCACTGCGAGGTCTACGGACCAAGGGGCGCTTGATGACTGGAGATGACAGAGACGGTATATGTGAAGGGTCGGATTGCGATATGTTTTTTTGTGCAAAACACTATCTTCTCCATAGTATTTCCTCCTTTTTGTGAATAGATTGTATGAAGTGTCACAGATGTGTGAACATATAATTTTAATGCCACTTTTCAATCGGGTCCACCCAGAAATAACTTTCCTATGGGCCTTCAAATTCGCTTTATCTATATTTGAATAATTGGATATGCAAACTGCATGCATGCTAAATTATGTGGTGACGGAGCTGATGCTGACAAAAGAAATAAACACAAGTAATGTACCCTCTGCATTCATGACCAGAAAAGTTCATCGGTGAATATGTAAAGCTGCATAAGTACATCTTAAATACCCAGTTAAAACAGCATACCTAGGGATACCAGTATATCTCGACAAGATTCAACACCAAAATCAGAACCCATTTAATTATTTCCCAAGCAATGGACATGCACGTCATACAGAAAGGCTTTCGGGTTAAAGTGGTGGGAAAGCGCGCCTGGCGGCTGCCGAGCAAACCCAGCCCCCAGTCTGCCGACCTTGGGGTCAAACACGGAGCAGCCCAGCGAGCCGGCTGCAACGCCGCACACGTAGACAATGGCGATGCGCCACCAGCGGTGCACCAGCTCCAGCGGCAAACCCACCAGCAGCTGCACCACCAGGTTGGTCGAGATGTGGACGTACCTGCAACAGCAGCACCACGCTGTCACCACGGTCCACCGCAGGCGGCTGACATTGGCAACAAGACACGGACAGCAAGACACGGGCGACAGCAACACACGGACACGGAAATATACACACCTAAATATACAGACACGGAAATATACACACCTAAACCGACACATTTCCGCCCGTCCTCAGCAGCAGCAACGGTAGCAATGGTCGTGTAGCGCACGTAGCAGAAGTGCAATTATAGTACCTAAGCACTTGGCCTGCTAAAGCTTATGCCAGGCGCTCTACCAACTGTCCGAGGAAATGTCGATGAATTAAAATACGCATTCGGCGGCTGGGATGGTCTAGCAAAATAGGGAGTCGCGAATGTTACCGCCATTGCACACACATCTATCCCAACCGTCATCTCGGTGGTCAGTCCACTGGAAACGCAACGAGACCCGGGCTAAGGAATAACGAGCCGTCATCTGGCCATCTACTAGGTAGGGCTGAAAGCGAACAGTGTTGTCGTTAACACAACTGGTACACCGGAGAACGTACAGGCGCGCTCCGTACCAGACGGTGTTCAGCATCGACAGCAAGGCACGCCCAGAGCCGGGACACTTCACGACGTACCAGACGGTGTTCGGCACCGACAGCAAGGCACGCCCAGAGCCGGGAAACTTCACGACGTACCAGACGGTGTTCAGCATCGACAGCTAGGCACGCCCAGAGCCGGGACACTTCACGTACCCGACGTGGACGAACATATAGGCGAGGTAGCGCCAGGCTTCCCTGCGCCGCCGCGGGTCGTAGATGAGCACGGAGTCGGTGTCGACCGGCCCGCTGGAGGTCACCCCACCCATCCGGATGCCGTCCGCGATAAACAGCACCAGCTGCGGCCGAGGTGTCATATCTCACATCCGGAGAATTCAGCAACCAACAACGGCGGGGTGAGGTTAGATCAGGGATAGATCACACCAACAGTAAAACAGAACATTTGAAAGGAAATAGGTTGGTTATTGGTTATTGGTTTTTACGACACGTCGACTGTTGAGTCATATAGCGTCGCCAATCTCTCGCCAATCGTCGATTGGTCGCGGGCGAAGAGTAGCGACAGGTGAGACTCGAACCCATAATCTTTCGATTGTGAGACGAGCATCTTAGCCCTAGACCACTCGTCCCCTTGACAGGAAACAGATACGCTTCTTCACAGACATGCATGGTATCATGGCGCCGTGACGGAGACCGGCCGTACATGCCCTGCTGACCAGACAACGGCTGACTGGCCACCCCACGGCCCAATCACCCAGCATACAACACATCTCAGCACTGACCACAGCACATCTCAGCACCGACCACAGCACATCTCAGCACCAACCACAGCACATCTCAACACCAACCACAGCACATCTCAGCACCAACCACAGCACACCTCAGCACCAAACACAACACATCTCAGCAACGACCTCAACACATCTCATCGATTACAATACGCTTCAGCAATTATGACGACACACATCCTTAGGAAATGACTACAACACGTTTCAGCAACGACTACAGCACCTTTCAGCACCGGCCAGAACACACTTCAGTGACTCTGTCATGCCAAGTATGTGCTGCAACGAGATTGGCTGGTCGCAAAACACAGGGAAGTGAGACGGGGGCAAACGAAGGCTGAGTCGGGTACCTCGATAATAGACACGAGCACCATGAAGACCGGAGGCGGACAGCATGAGTACTGGTCCACGTAGCTGCGAGTCCGCTTCGACTTTGGCACCACACTGTAGGCGGCCTTCACTAGGAACAAGCGGAACATTCCACCATCCTCCGGCCGTAAACCATCGCCCTGTACCTGCAACGGACGGCCGCACGTGATCAGTGTTGCCAAAGTAACGCTCAGTTTGGTGTCGAACACCTACAACACTCATCATATTTGTTCTACAAAAGATGCAAACAAAAAACGGGTAATTCATACATGAGCTTAAATAATGCTACAAATGACAATTTCAGCCCTCAATAAAAAGTATTAAAAACGACATGAAAGTAGAGTTGACAGCAGCCGGCTGAAACTATTTCTGCCACTCGTTTCAATCGGCGAAAACCAACTGGCTAAGAACAGGGTGACAGAAAGCGGCAAGAAGAGCAAAACTTATTTAGCAGAAATAGCTCATTTAGATAACATTGCCTACTCAGTTTTGGATACCATGCACACTTACCTCATACATAGCCATTATTTGACTACTTCAAGCTGGCAGTGACGGAAAATAACAACTTATCCATTTTAATTCACAATCCCATCATAATTAGTGTGTTATTTGGATTTTAGGGTGCATCGACTATGGTAGATCATTTAGCGCCCCCCCCCATCATATTTAGTTATCATATTTAGGCATTAGCCATATTAATTCACAATAACATTTGGTATAGCATAATGCCTGGGAGCTGTTCACTGAAAGGGGAAATTAGACTATTGGTCCCAGGTTATGCATACACAAATTCTCCTTGGTTTCTGAATTGAAGTAACTGTCAGCTCATCATTAAATTGCGCCGCCAGGAAGACCTAAAATGGTGCTCCATAACTCACTGAAAAGTTCCAACTTCGGACAGGCCAAGAAAGTGTGCCCATATCATAGGACGCAGAAATATATGTTGTAACAAGAGCAGATTGACATGTTCATAGTATAAAACAGGTGAAAGACTCGGTTGAGATCCAGACATAGACTATCAGTGGTAGATATAGTTAAATGCGTTCACATTTCCTATCTATGACGCTCGTTCCTTTCTCGAACGATCATCCAATATGCAGCATAGGAAGGATCTTTGACTATATCGAGAATGGATTATGTTCAAAAGTAAATATGTTAATTAAATTGACAGGCATTGGAAACCGTCTAGTTCTTCGCCTGGTCCTGCCGGATAGTTGACACGAATTAAAATAGATACTTCATCTTAAAATTGCAGTGTATTGCTTTATATTTGCATAGTCAATGTGATTTATATTTTACTGATATTCTTTACGGTTTGTCCTCTCATCAGCACTTGCTCCAATGCACAGATTTAGCTTAACATGAGCTTCTTAAAAACATGCTCTATCGAACATTGTCTTTGTCTGTATGTTTTTGTCCATGTTTTGTCTCTGTCCATTCTTTGTCATTGTCTCTGTCCATGTTTTGGCATTGTAAGGCGGTTAAAATCGACTCACACTAATAAGTGGCAGAAAGTACTCATAGCTGGCCGAAAATGCCAACCCTGCATGAAAGTGAACGGATTCGTGTCAATTCCAGTTGTGACGTCAGGGTCAGGCAGAAAACCTTGCCATAAGCCCTCATAGGACTAAATAAACACAAACGTGCCGAGATGCATGAACTCGTGTCATTATCTGTACTTTGACACCCTGTGTTCCAATTTGGACACAACGCATGCGATTGGTAAAAGATGTCAGTCAGTGGTGAACGCGGAGTTCTTTTAAACATTTCTTGTGAAAATAAAAATTAACGGATTAATTCTGAATGCTCTGTCAGCCCTCACTATTACTCAGCCAGCGCTTGTCTGTTCTCCACATGTCGAATTAGGTCGATATTTCCCTTGGTTCCGATAGTCTATCTCACCACAGCTGTGACCTTTGAGTCACTACACATCGGATGCACATCAATCAGAGCAACACAGCAAGCAAGCGATACGACTGTGGTCTCAGCGTGTAAATGGTATCATGAGACAGCCGTGCCCGAGTCGTGGTCTGCCCACACACAACCAGGCTGACTGTGGTCTCAGCGTGTAAATGGTATCACGAGACAGACGTGACCGAGTCGTGGTCTGCCCACAACCAGGCTGACTGTGGTCTCAGCGTGTAAATGGTATCACGAGACAGACGTACCCGAGTCGTGGTCTGCCCAAGTTAGTTATTAGGGATTTAGGGCGCATCGACTTAATTGGTCATGTAGCGCCCATAACCAGCGACCCGAAGACGACCCACAACATCAAATGCCATAAAAAAACACTGCTGGCCCGAAATGTCCGAGAGATCGTACATTCAGCTGACATCAGTCATCTGCTATCATCTGAGTCAGCTCAGGAGAGGGCTGGAACAACGTCTCTGGTTATTTGTACCATTTTTATCTTTCAGTCATATCTTAGGGGTACATTTTGGCGTAATTTCAGCCACTTAGAACAAGATCTTGGATCTATTCTGCGTGGCAATCAATGTCACACTTACAGTGCAGAATACTCGCATGGCAAACGCTAACTAATAATTATCCAACATATCAGCGCTCATAGACTTCACTCATGACGTCATTACGATGTCACCATGCATAACCCGACGTTCATCTTTTAAACCAATGTATCCTTGGTGCTCATGTGTGCACAACTTGAGCTGTCTACCTCAATTGGTTCCCGAGATATTTGGCGCAAGCAAAATGAGGGGAGCAGAATGCCCCTTCCCCTCTGGCAAAGTATTATCTCCGACATTCCTGGATTAAGTCATCCAAGCCAGCCAAGACAATAGAGCCATCTATGCTGTAACTAGCATACTTTGTCCCCAATCATTTCTGGCCAGTTTTTCACTACAGTTATCACAGTGTGCAACGGGCTGGCTGTAGTGCTGTCCCGTTTCTCATGCTATGCGGGATTGGATGGTGTGACAGCGACAACACAGAATACATGCAGCAAGGCAAGCAGGAAAATCCGAATGCAAGGCTTCAGCCACTACGCATCCCCGATTATACAGCCATCTCATTTGCTATGTAATTGCAGGGTCTTTCTGGTATCAAAGCGCAACTTCCTTACAATATCAACACTTTTCAGAGACCATATGTTCTTTGTCTTGGTTTATCTATGCTTGCCTATGAATCATATATGATACTTGACCGAATCCACAGACACTCTCAGTACGTTATTGTCGGTTGTTAGGACAAATTATGTCACTCCGTCCCTCAATAGCATTCAAAGAGTTACCATTTCACGCACAAGACACTTCACAGTTCACATAGCGAGGGTGTTAATTGATAAACGACTATACACATTACCACCGCCTTCGTCCATGATCGCTGGCAGCCAGCGACGTTTTGATAGTGGTGGATTGGTGCGCTACGTCACAGACGATAACGTCAGGGTAGTCGGTCCCGTTGCGTCACAATTGATGACTTCAGGACAGCCGATACTGTTGAGTCACAGCTAGTGACGTCACCATAGCCAGCTTTGTTGGACCACAGATGACGTTGAGACGGCTGACCAGCGAACCAACCAGTGATAACACCAGACCAATGAGTGATAGAAAGTGTGATACGTCGCAGTCAACAGGTGACAAAACAAAACCAGGACAGGAATAAGCCGACACCAACAACCTACCTACGGCGGGTGGTGTACACTGCATGACGCAGCTCGACCCAAACCGCACGGCACGGCATCAGGGTACGGCTCCGCCGGCCACTCACCATGCGCAGGAACTCGGCGTAACTGATGGTGCCGTCCATGTCGACGTCGGCGCGCGCCAGGATTTCGTCCAGCGCATGATCGGGTATTTGGCGGCGCAGTTGTGAGTCGGACAGGTATCGGCGAAACTCCAGCAGCGGCACCGACCCGTCCCGGTCAAGGTCGAACCGGTCAAACACGGCCTGCCAGTCGGGCTGCACACGCACGCGCACACGTGCGGTCAGTCAACAGCACGAAGTCAGAATAGGTCAGCACCAAACACAGTTTCCATAGAGTGGTCAACACCGCTACGTGCGCGCAACTTGGCGCTATGAAGACCCTCGCGCACCCCAGAGGAAGACAGCTGAACAAGATGATAATGATGTTAGTTTGTTAGTTATTTGAGTTTTCGGGCACTTCGAATGCTCTGGTCATAGTATGCCCATAGATCATACGATCATGGAAATACGGTTAAAAGTAGTACCAATCATCTCATCATTGGCACCGTCTATATCATTTTGTTTGGTACAAAGTTTACATGTCATGCATTTCAATGAGGGGCTTATATAGCTGAAAACGACACTTGGAATACAAAATCCATCAGTAGTCTTGATTGGACAATGGGAGAGTTGTTTGAATAAAAACATTGCCAAGAGAAGCCATCTGAATAGATCCAAAATAACGTCTACGTTCGTCAGCATGTAAAGGAAAAGAGATCAAAACTTGGTGAAATGTCAGTGGTGATCGACATCTGGCGCACTGAGGTCTGTCGCCACCACACAGCAGGTAACTGTGCGTGGCGTAAGTGCGCCATATGCGGAGACGACACAGTGTCACCTCTTCCTTCCTAAGCATACCACGGGACGAACCCCATGGCTCCAGACGTTGCTGGATAGTTCTCAGTTTGCTAGCATGGATCGTGTCCCACACTGTTTGCCACTTGTTGAGGAGAAAGATGGAAATATGCCGGTAACGGTCAGTGGCGAGAAGCGGCAGCGACCTAGTGCACGGGGCATGCGCTGTCGCTTCGCCACAGCGTCCGCCTACTCGTTCCCAGCAATTCCAACATGACCAGGAAGCCAACACAGAACCACCCGTCGTCCCAAGCGGTGCACAGCGGTAAGACAACTGAGAATATTACGCGGAAGTGGGTTGGATGGATAAAATGTGTTCAAGACTAAAAGACTACTTAAAGAGTCAGTACATATCACATGACGATCACCTCCTGACACTTCGATATAGCATAGGGCTTTCAAAATGGCGACAAGTCTGATGAATATACAGATGCGTTCTTCGGGGGGGGTGATCAGGTGACAGAGCAACAAACAAACGCGCTGCCAACACCATCCTCCGTTCGAGATCCATCAGTATACGTAGTCATCCATTCATGGAATGATCCGATGTGTTCAAGGGCCATTGGGTGGAACTCTTCTGGAGCGACATCGGTTTTCCTGGTCTTAGCGAGGGACAAATCCACCTCTGGCGCGATCGATTTCCATGGAGGGAATTCCATGTGCTCGACTTTCCGGATCCCTTGGAGTCCAAATCGGCTTTCTTGGAAAAGCTTACGTATGGGCACACCTAACGGGGCAACACTCAAATTTCGACCTGTAGAGAACACGGTCGGTAATCGTCGCGAGAAAGCATGTAAGTAAGCTAGCGATCAGGGAGCTAGCGAAGCTTGCAGGCGCAGCGTATTCCCAGCCTTTCTCTGCGCAAACAGGGAAAGCCGGGGCTGAGACTCGTGCGCCTCGGCTAGAAGGCTCATCTTGAGTGAGGTGCGAAATGCTGCCGTTGCTATACGGATGGCCGTATGATTAATGGTATCAAGTGTACGCTTGTGGGCTGCAGCTGTACCGCCATAGATAAAACTGGCGTAATCGAGTTTTGAGCGTATCAGAGAACGATGCAACGACATGAGCGTGTCTCGATCTGCACCATAAGAAGTACGAGCCACACATTTTAATATGTTAAGTGCGCTAAAACACCTTCCACGCAACGTCTTCAGGTTGTGCTTGTATCTAAGACGTCGGTCAAATTCCACTCCTAAAAATCGCACGACGGGCTGAACGGGTGCATTCTTATCATACAGCTTAATTTGCATATCCTGACAACATCTACAACAAAATGCAGGGCGATAGTTTCTGTTGCCGAAAACGAAAATCCATTGCTATTTTCCCACTTCTCCAGGCACGCGACTGTTAGTTGCAGCTGCCTTTGCAATGGTGGCGTTCTTGAGGCGCAGGACCAAATAGCAAAGTCATCCACGAAAAGTGAACGTCCCATGGCCCGGGGATGGAATCACTAATGTCGCCTATCATGATGCCGAATAGTGGTACGCTGAGAACGCTTCCCTGTGGGACGCCGTTCTCTTCGAAGAACCATCGGGAGAAGTGGTTCCCGGTGCGTATGCGAAATCTTCTCTCTTTTAAAAAAATGTTGTAAACAGTTGCACATATGGTCACGAATTGTGGTGGTGGATTGGAGTTTTGGGGCGCGTCGACATCCAGGGTCATTTTGCGCCCATAACTGTATTATAAACAATCTACGGTGCTGCTATAATAGCTTGTTATTAATATTCACGCGTGGGGTATATCACCTCAAGGCGAGCTTGTCGAAGGAAGGTAAAAATATTCCCAGACGCCACGACCTCAGAGTCGTTCCCTAGTAGCATACGTAAAGAAGTGTCGGCGTTCAGCCGTCCTAAAATCTGGCGTCGTAGAGGTTCTAACAGTGTACAGCCTACTAAAACATGGTACACGGTAAGCGGGTTAGAGCAACGCGGATACAGAGGTCGGTCACCACCGGTTAGCATGTAACTGTGTGTTGCGAAGGTATGACCTATTCTCAATCGGCAGAGTATTACTTCTTCCCGTCGTTTGGTTCGGTGCGAGGATCGCCACTTTCCTAGTGTCGGTTGTAAAACCCGGAGCTTACTACACTTCGAGTTCCAGGCTCGTTGCCATTCTGACTGTATATTTGACAACATAGTAGGGTATATGTCCTGTATGAGGGATTTAACTATATCGTGTATGAGGGTGCCGTAGATGGATGGATGGATGGACCACGCGGCCATTGCTGATGGCATATTTGGCGGTTATGTCAGCAGCTTCATTTCCCGCTAGTCCGACATGGCTGGGAATCCAGCAGAAAACGACATTTCTGCCGATATCATGTAGGGAGTTCACGACTTTGATAATCATCCAAACAAGTCGGTTATCCTGGTTAAAGGTTTTTAGTGCCAGGAGACTGCCCAGAGTCTGTGAAAACCACGTGCTTTGTGGCCAGTCTTTCTGTATAAAATAGAGGGCTTGCAGAATGGCATACAGTTCGGCAGTAAAAATCGACGTTTGTGTCGGTAAACAAAAAGATCGAACATTGTCGACTGACGTAAGCACATCCAACACCAGAGACTGACTTTGAACCGTCTGTGTAAATCCGCGAAAAGTCGTGATATTCATGTATTTTTTCCAATGCCAACATGCGGAGTTCCTCCGGGTTTACATGTCCTTTCTTTGAGCAGGACAAAGTCACGTCAGTATGCACTGGCACCATATGCCAAGGGGGAGTGCTCGGCGTAATAGCACGTGCTATAGAACGCGGCCTGATATTACAGTCACGAAGGATCGAAGCCATACGAATGGAAAACGGTAATCCACGCTGATGAGCCCTGTGACGTGCTCTTGATGTTCCCGAGAATATCCACTGATAGGCTGGATGTTTCCGGTTTTGAAGAACATTACATGCGTATCTCGCACCCAATAACTTACGGCGTAGCGCAAGAGGTGGCTCGTCTACTTCTGCCATTACACTAGCAGCCTGTGAAGTGCGAAAGGCTCCAGTAGCGATGCGAAGAGAGGCATTGTGGATCACATCAAGACAACGCTTGATTGTTAAATGATTGTTAAAAGTACTACTTTTACTACTTGTTAAAAGTAGCACACGCTCAGTCATAAATACAACATCCATAGTCGATTTTAGAACAAACAAGCGATCGGTACATAAGAAGCAAGATATATCTGCCTGCTCCATACGAGCATCTAGAGACTGTGCTCATTACCTGTAGTCGTTTTGCGCATTTCTGTGCACGATCGTTCATGTGGGTGGTGTATGTCAGTCGGAGGTCCATTCACACACCTGGGAACTTGACAGCTGGGTTGAACGGGATATGGCGTCCGTTGAGCATAATCACGGGGTCAGTGCAAGAGCGTTTGCGACAGAAGTGGACAGCGGTGGTTTTCGATGTAGACATAACGAAACCGGTTTTGTTGCACCAACCCTGCACCATCCGGACAGCCATCTAGAGTTGTCTCTCAACCGTGTGAACAGAGCGTGAAGAGAACCATATGGCGAAATCATCCACGAAAAGCGCTTTCCTACGGAATTCGGCAGCGAGGTACCCACGTCGTTGATACGAATGGCAAACAATGCTACGCTCAGTACCCTCCCCTGCGGGACTCCGTTGACTTGTGAAAAGGTGCCAGATAGGGAGTTTCCTATTCTAACGCGAAACGTTCTCGAAAATAAAAAAAACTGGACAAGAAGACACCCATGGAGCCTCTGACACCCATATTGTGTAGCTTCATCAGGATACCGTGACGCCACGCCGTGTCATATGCGCCGTCAATGTAAAAAAACATTACAGCTGTATGGTAGCGTTTCATAAACCCAGAGCGCACAACGGAGTCGAGTGTTAAAATACGGTCAAGTGTGCTACGGTGTTTTCGGAAGCCACTCTGTATCACAGTAAGGAGATTGTTATGTTCTAAAAACCACATCAATCGGACATTCACCATTTGTTTCAAACAGTTTACACAGGGAGCAAGTCAGAGAGATGGGACGGTAATGTAGTGGATCCTTGCCAGATTTATTTGGTTGACGTATGGGCACTATAATTGCCTCCCGCCACGAAGGTGGAAATGTGCCTGATGTCCACATTCCATTTAGGGCTTCCAAAAGTGTTTTTAAAGCAGCAGCTGGTAAACGTTTCATAATATCATTATGCAGAGTGTCCG
>JAOTOM010004823.1:0-97500 GCA_034440615.1 Ashinkailepas kermadecensis
TTGAATACCCGCTCGTTGTGTGCCGGCATTGTTAGCTTTCCAGAGCTCGGCAACGGGCCGTCGTACCTTGGGAAACTGATATGCGGCGCAGTCCCCAGTGAAAAACCCCATGGGATTGTCCTTGTCAGGATACGAAACATTTCCCCCCCATGAGACAATCGCGTGGGAATCCTAGGTGGTTCTCTATGGGAGTCCACGATGGGATTTTACACAATCACTGTGGGTGTACCATGTCACTTTCATGGGATTCCGTATGGGATGAGACTCATTCCCAATGGGGCTTGTCGCAGTCCCTATGTGCAGAAATGCACAAAACGTCAAGAATGTCACCTACAAGCATTGAAACCCATAAATCTGTCACATTTCTACACCGTCGTCCGTCGTTTCCCATACAAACGTTTGGGAACTGCGCCGCAATCGAACCCTATCAACTGACACGGCCAGTGACATCTGTGACAGCCTGCTGCGCCATGGTTCAGCCTAATGGAGCTGGCTGCGTGCAGCCAATATTGTGCACCGGGATCTGTCCCAAAAGAGTTAGCGCTGCCAAATGTCCTGCTCCGAAATTGCAGTGATAACTTGCCGAAATATAAGCGAATAGGTTGTGAAATAACCAAAAATATACTGTACATGAAATATTTTTGCGTTAAAATGTCTTTCCTGAAGTGATATATCTTCTTTATGTGATGAATACTTTTCCTTCCTCGAATAATGATTATCTGTCACAACAACGGCACAGTTTCAGCCAATATCTGTCACCTACGCTGGTAGGCGAGTTGGCACATTTGTGCACCCCTGCCTATGTGAATCCAATGCACTTGTACGTTGTTCCCACGGTAATCCCAATGCGATCACTTACAATCCCTCCGACATTCCAATACAGTCCCCGTGGCATTGGCATGATCTCTGGGGATCTGGGGGACATGTCCCCCCTCGAATTCTTGAAATATGGCAATTTGTCCCCCTCAATATCGTTCGTGTCTCCCCAAGCCCCAGCTATCGAAATACCTGTGTATTATGCCGCAAAATTATACTTAATCACTGATATAGTGAATATATATATATATATATATATATATATATATATATATATTTGTTTATATATATATATATATATATATATATATATATATATATATATATATATATATATATGTATATATATCAGAGTGGTAAATCGGGAAGCGTTAATTTTTGTGTGCTTCCAGGCCGTTCTTAAATAATAATAAACTTCGACCATCTAGTTTTCGCTTGGGTGGATAATTATGCTTTACAAGGTACCAAATTTGCATGATCGCAAGGCCGTATATTGTCTCCATCGCAAGTCTTAGGTTGTCTTTCCCTGCGCATATATCAATATATCTTGAAGAAATGTGATTCTGGGTGTCCTTGGATATTTTCGGGGGCCGTGGAGGCAGCCGTAAACGTACGTCAAGTTAGCGTCTTATTCGAATTCAGTGACGATTGACTTCGTTCGAATCAATTACCACCAATATTTTTGCCTGTACTCACCACGCTGGAAGCAACTTATACATCGGTCTCACATGACCACTTTAACGGTCTAGGTACAATCCAATGCGAGCCGGTTTCTTTGGTCGCCTCACATTTATTTTCGTATTCGCCCGAACCTGCCCAAATCTGGTATCAAGCCAGATTTTATATACTTTTCAGCAGGCAAGTGCCCCCTCAATGTTGGCCTTGCCCCTCCCCAATAATGTTAATTTTACATGGAACCCAATGAAATGTGCCCCCAATCCATTTCGTTCCGCCCATTGACTATGTATTCCCCCCCCACCCCCCACAATCTTAAAAAATCAACACCCGTGTATCAATCGATAGCTGATGGTGAACCCTCGAGTAGCATTTCAAACCGGGACATGTTGGTGTCAGACCTCAAGGTCAAGGGTTAGGTTGAATTTTTATAAGTCATCGCGTTTCGTTTCTATGGCTTCAATTTCCATAAAGCGGGTGTCATTCGACGTGCCGTGAGATACTCTAGCAGACTGTACAGAAATCAAATTAATATATGCAATTAGGGTGTTGGAGTCCCCATGTAGAAGGCGCACGCTGGCTCCCGTTGCTTGCTGCAATAGTTCAGCCATTTCTCAGCCAGTTGCTACTCGACACCCAACATATTGCCGACATGAAGCTACATTCTGGCACTCTGACACCTTTTTTTGCCCATCACACCGGAAAAGCCCTGCAGGTCATCACTGTGTATTGTGGGTCATCACTGCCTTCTGGCAGCTCCTCAAAAACGCTTCATTTTCTGTCGCCTGGCCGGCTGTACCTGAGGTCCGGACCGGAACAGACACTGGTAGAACAGGAACATGGCGCACACGGTGACGGCAGTCAGCATCGAGACGTACTCGGCGCGGTTGGAGAACGGCACGCCGCAGACGGTGTACCAGCGCGAGCCGTGCGCCGGCCGTCGGCCGCCAGGCAGGCAGTCGAAGTTGAAGTAGCCCTCGTTATAGTCGCTGGCGCACAGGTACTTCCGCTTCTTGAGCGTCTGTTGCAGCCGGGAACAGAGGTCAAGTGCTTACTGCAAGACAAGCGCTGTATGACGTCATTTGGTGAAAACGAGCTGTGCGCGGTAGTGCTTCCGATGTACCCAATCTACAACTAGTTTCCCACCCATTAATTATATTGGTAGCACTTACTTTGTGGAGCGTCTTGTAGTACTGAGGAACAGCCCGACATATTCGCCTACATTATACTGTGTCTAGCCTGGTAAATCCCACTGCTTCCAAGTCCAAGATTTGAATCAATGTTACATGGCCGACTCAAACACAGTTAATTAAGCTGCTGAAATTCAGTCGTCGGGAAATAGGTACAATTAATTCTTATACTACTTCATTATTTTGAAAAAGAGCGAAGTACATTCATTTCTTGTTTTTAAGCAAACAACACGCCATTTATATTTTTCTTAAAAAGACTAAATAGCAGTTGGCTTATACCAATACCCATTACAGAACATCATAAATGTACTTCAGGCGCCATTTGCCGCAGTGATTAAGCAGCTGCATCTTATCACTTGCGTCCAGCTCAACTTGAAGTATGTATCATAGTTTGTTTTCCCAAGCTGCTCCATCATTTTCATGGAATGGGATGACACCGATGCATCTAGATGCTTGGTGCGGCTCTCCTTCAGCAATCGGTTAATGTGTTATAGTTGAGACGGAAATCAAATAGTGGCATTCCATCGCAAAGGTGCTTAGAACAGCGATTATACAAATACTAGATATCTAGAATTGCACAACCATGGTTCCGCAGGTCTCAGAGGCAGCAATTACAAGCTTCATAATAGTTCGGTGTGAGTTAGCAGTAGGGTGCTAGAACCACCGTTCATAAAGTCATAAAGTCATAAAGTATTAAGGCTTAATAAGAGCCACAGGGGCCCATCTGGGTTAAGCCTATCTAGAAAGGTACTAGAATGTACATACTCCCACCCCAATCAATCCCTTATCCCAAGTTCCGAGGAAGCTATATATCCCAGCCCATCTAACACCACTCACTTGCTACCGCCTAACACCCTCAATAATCACAAGCTCCTCCCATCACACCCATCGTGCCACCATAGACAACCTCATCGCATCATCCCGAAGGAAGGTGCCGAATCCACTGCTGGGCACATCCCACAGAAATTCATAAGCGTTCAGACTTAATAAGAGACTCACGTGCTATTGCATAATACACTCAACAATTACAAACTCCTCCATCTACACATTGTGCTACCATAGACAATCTCATCAGTATCATCCCGAAGGAAGGTGCTGAATCCACTGCTAGGTACACCCTATATAAAGTTATAAAGCATTTAGACTTAATAAGAGACTACTTGCTATTCCATAACTTGCTATTCAAATGGTATGAAGCCAATATTCCCCAAAATTTTGTTCCAGTGTCACAGACCCATTGCTTGCTATATTACACATCCCACCACTATATTACACACCACACATGGTATACATATAACACACATACCAATCACGCTCAACAAGCGACACCCTTACCGTAATGCATTATGTCACAGGATGGTGACGTTGTGCCCACTGACCATGCCGAAGGCAGTGTGTACGTCTTGGTAGACGTCGCAGGGCCCGACCTTCTCGTGTAGACCAATGGAGATCTCGTCCTCCGGTTTAAAGAAGGCCGCCATGCACCAATACACGGAGTAATGCAGCAGCAGGCAGAGCATCATCATGTAGGGACGGTTTCTCTGACCTGCGAAACGAAGCATTTCCATTCGAGAACACCATGAGGGACAATAACCGGCCATTTTTGTTAATGACAGCCCAGAACGCATACTAGAGAATTTCCAGATGATCAGACAACACCTCGAGTTCCCTGGCGTTTTGGCCACCGACACTGGACGCCAAATACAGGTCATGACATCATTGATTGAATGCGGTCGAATTACTTTTGTGTTCACATACCTTCCTTTTATGGTATATGTATTCTCTATTCTGGATGCCGCTGTCATAAACATAATAGCAATTTCATCTGATACTTCTATGGTGACATGATTTTCGATAACTTGTATCATGCCACCTACGTGACCTCCACGGCCTGCTACACCTCTATCAATCGTAAAGTCTAAATCAGAACTTAAGACCACGACATATATAACATGGCATTACACTTCGAAGAGGTGTAGCATTTTTTAACAACCTCTTGTATTTAGCACTAATTTAATTAATTAATAGGTGCATCCCGATCATGCCACCCTCACCCACACCCCTCCACCTTCACTTCCCCAAGTGCTCCAATGTTAGAGAAGTGTGTGCACAAACAGTTAGTGTGCGAAGCCGAGAAAAGTGTAATCTAGACAAATGCTAAAAATGGAACGTAGCTAATGGAAGTAAAATAATACAAAAGTAGAGCGATTCTTAGTTGCATAATTATCCAGCTGCAAAATGTGTTTTTCTTCTAAAGTCTGATATTGTACTTAGAAGATGTTTGTGGGTCTGCCAACGGTCCTGCCGTCCTTTAGCTAGATACACATTTACTTGTTGTCTTCGTCGCCGAATATATCTACTGCAACCATGCTCCGTTTGATGAAAAAGTGAATACGTACTACCTTTACCTTATAATAAGATAACACGAAATACTGGCTCGAGTAGCCCAGTAAGCTGTATAAAGTGTTCTTTGGTAGTAGTTGCCGAACACCTAGAAATAAGAAAGGATGTAAGCCGCATTCAAAGCCATCTTTTGCGCCAGGTGATTAATATGACATTTAACGTATTATTCCCTCACTTCGAAAAGTGGAACGCATGGACCCTTCTTCCACCTCCCTTCCTACGCCTGTAGCGGTGCCTTAAATTACGCCTTTGTTAAAAACACCATAATTATATGCGCATAATTCCGTACCCTTTGTGCGCACAATCCCGCACCCCTGTCCACAAGCCCGCGACCTCAACATTGTCCCGCGACAGTAGTTGCAGCAGCAGCTGTGGCAGTGGCTGTAGCAGTAGCTGTGGCGGTGACAGTGGCTGTGCCAGTAGCTATGACTGCAGCAGTGGTTGTGGCAGCAGCTGTAGCAATGACAGTGGCTGTGATAGTGACTGGCAGTAGCTGTGGCAGTGACAGCAGCTGTGTCAGTAACTATGGCTGTAGCAGTGGCTGCGGCAGCAGCTGTGGCAGTGACAGCGGCTGTGGTAGTGACTGTGGCAGTAACTGTGACAGTGACCGTGACGATAGTAGCTGTGACAGTGACAGTAGCTGTGGCAGTGCCAGCAGTTGTGACAGTGACGGTGACAGTGACGGTGACAATAGCTGTGACAGTGCCAGTAGTTGTGACAGTGACAGTGACTGTGACCGTGACTGCGGCAGGGGCTACAGCAGTAGCTGTGACAGTGGCAGTAGCCGTGACAGTGTTAGTAGCTGTGACAGTGACAGTGGCAGTGACAGTAGCTGTGACAGTGCCCGTAGTTGCGACAGTGACAGTGACTGTGACCGTGACTGCGGCAGGGGCTACAGCAGTAGCTGTGACAGTGGCAGTAGCCGTGACAGTGTTAGTAGCTGTGACAGTGACTGTGACAGTGACAGTAGCTGTGACAGTGCCAGCAGTTGTGACAGTGACTGTGACAGTGACTGCGGCAGGGGCTACAGCAGTAGCTGTGACAGTGGCAGTAGCCGTGACAGTGTTAGTAGTTGTGACAGTGACTGTGACAGTGACAGTAGATGTGGCAGTAGCTATGGCAGTGACAGTGGCAGTAGCTGCGACAGTGACAGTAGCTGTGGCAGTGCCAGTAGTTGTAACAGTAATTGTGACAGTGGCTGCGGCAGGGGTTACGGCGGTAGCTGTGACAGTGTCAGTGGCTGCGACAGTGAACGAGCGGGTGGTGCCTCTCACCCAGCCGGGGGCGCGAGCCGTCCTCGGCGCGCCGGTCGGCGCTCCACACCAGCAGGGTGTACAGCAGCGCCAGCATCAGCAGCGTGTTCTCGGAGTGCACGCCGAACAGGTCGTGCAGCGGGTGGTACAGCGGCAGGAACTGCAGCACCCCTCCGGGCATGCCACACGCGCCGGCCAGCACCGCACACAGTAGCTCCCGACTAAACCTGGCGCACACACACGGCACCCTCACACATCAGCCAGCAGGACAAGTTGGTGGGGTACGGCATGACTCAGTTTCACTCTTTCTATGCAACGCAGCGTCTGTGTGATGGGTAAATGCATAAGTCAACCATTGGGTAGTGGAGCGCCCAGTTGAAAATAGTAGTGCCGATACGGATTTAAAAGGGCATAGTAGCAGTGTTACATATTGTTGCAATACTTATATTGTAGCTGATCTGACATTTATGCCTGCGGCTCGTACTGCGGCTCGTACTGCGGCTCGTGCTGCGGCTCGTACTGCGGCTCGTACTGCGGCTCGTGCTGCGGCTCGTGCTGCGGCTCGTGCTGCGGCTCGTACTGCGGCTCGTACTGCGGCTCGTACTGCGGCTCGTACTGCGGCTCGTACTGCGGCTCGTACTGCGGCTCGTGCTGCGGCTCGTACTGCGGCTCGTACTGCGGCTCGTACTGCGGCTCGTACTGCGGCTCGTGCTGCGGCTCGTACTGCGGCTCGTACTGCGGCTCGTACTGCGGCTCGTACTGCGGCTCGTGCTGCGGCTCGTACTGCGGCTCGTACTGCGGCTCGTGCTGCGGCTCGTGCTGCGGCTCGTACTGCGGCTCGTACTGCGGCTCGTACTGCGGCTCGTACTGCGGCTCGTACTGCGGCTCGTACTGCGGCTCGTGCTGCGGCTCGTACTGCGGCTCGTGCTCGACCCATTCGACCCATTCGGAGCATGCGGGAACATTGTCAATGCATGACGAGCGCCGTGACACCTCAGCGCGGGCCTCCAGTACACCAGCACACACCCATGGCTGTTGCAGCGGTGCAGCATACCCGCCATGATGGCCGTGCGAGTCGTCGCCGGTGAAGACGCGCCTCCACAGCTGCAGGAAGAAGTAGAAGGAGACCCCGAACGACAGATGGAAGTAGTACGAGTTCCACGGCACCCAATAGTGTCGATCGTAGATGTTGGGGTCCGTGTCGTGCCAGGTCCAGTGCAGGAAGCGGACGCACATGATGTCGTACGGCAGGTCTATCAGCACCTCCAGCAGACCGGCTGGCCAACACAGCACCCACGTCAGCATAGGGCCGTCAGCACGGCCCTGGCAGCTATTTCACACCGCATTAGGCTGGTGAGCCTAATGCCAGTAGGTATTTCACAAGCATTCAACAAACAAAGCACATTATAGCCGGCGCGTAAGCTATGGCTGCACGGTAGCTGTGCCACGTGTCAGAACATCAAGTATGGAGGTCATGAACGATCGGGAGCTCAGCCAAGGTTGGCTGTGAGCTGTGGATATGAGCTGAGGTCACGGTCACAGACGTCCAACCGCGGTTCTGGCCATGTCAATTTCAGAATACTTCCGACACAGTGACTGACAAAAGGAGGTTATTGAGATCCCGCTCCCTTGGATGTTCCTGGACAAGCCGATGGTACAGACCCTATTGAAAATCAGGCCACATCGGGCCTGCACAGAAAATGTATGTGGGAGAGGGGTGAAAACTACCGAAAATTATGCATTACTTCAGTCATTTCTGAACACGACGGTGAAAGTGCCGGTTTGTTTTGCATAAGGCTCTCCGACCATGTGAGTGCCACGTGACCATGTGAGTGCCACGAACACGCCGGCACTCATTGCCCAGTATTAATTTATGACGATTTCGCCAGCATAGGCACAGAACATGTGACACCCACTACTCGCTCATGAGTGACTGTCTGGCAAAGGTTTAGAACGTCGTCACCAATCACCGACCGGAGCACCCAGTGAACAGGGACACGGAAACGACTGACACTCATCACTTATAAATGTGTGTCTCGTCGACAAAGTTACGGACATTCCTGACACTCAGCACTCACCCATGAGGGCCTGAGCGTAGCGGGGCAGTCGCAGGTGTGCCACCGCATAGTGGGCCGGATACTCGAACACCGGATCTGCCACAGCCAGGGAACACCATCAGAGATGCCGTGCTGGTGGCTCGGGCTTCAATGACGTCACGGACGCCGTCACAGCCAACCACCACACATCGCCACATAAACGCGACTATCTGCCGTGATGCGCGAAATGAACACAGGGGAGCCCATGGCGAAAATTATCCATTGTCTTCACTGAGGCGTCCCAGAGCACCACTACACCCAGAACAGACCGAAACCCCGGGTCGAGGCTGCAGCCCGAAACCGAACCTCAATTCAATGGTACACGCATTTCATGGCAATGTTGAGGTCCAGCACCTGACACAATGTTGCATTTAATTCAGAGGCATCGAGAACAAATATCTACGAGGCGAAAGGTTTTGAGTAGCGTCATTCTTATGGATAACCCAACATCATCGTTTAAAGAAGCAAAAGTAAATGTATTGTCACGACAGCTTGAGCACTTAAAATCCAGGTGCGCCCTTCAACTTCCAACAATGTAAGATTGGGTAGGTAATTTAACTGAAGGAGATCAATATGTTGTGTTGCCTGCACAATCACTTCCAGGGAAATATAGGCACAATTTGAGAGGTGCTAATACATGCACGTGTTCTTGAGCGAAGGTCGATTTTTCGACATTTCGATGTTTGTCCCGACTAGAAGCTTAAACACTTCACTCTACCGTGACATCACGTATGGTCGACAATCGGCATGCCTGTAGTCGTCCCGTGTTCAATGCCACCCCTCGGTTCGGTATCCAGGTAGCGTTTGTCGTCTGGTTGCAGGATCCTTGACCAGACGTTCCTCAGTCTCGTCTCTCGATCCCCGTCCGGCACCCGGCCCCAGCTCTGCTTTGTCAGCCATTTTGTTTCCCGACCCTGTTCCTCGTCTTGTTCCGCAGTCCCGGTTTCGATCTATATCCAAATGCTAGCCGGCTCACCTCGCTAAGGACAGGCTCCTCCCCTGGTCTCGATTGCCGATGCAGTTCCCGGTCCCGATTCCCGGTACAATTATGTAGTTCCGGCTCTTTTTCCAAAAATAATTCCCCAATCTCGTTGCGGGGTCCATTATCGAACTTTTGTGTTGTTTTGGGTCAATCGTTCACCTTCTGTGTCAGGCTAAAGGTCAAATTTTACATAAATAGAAAATTGCAACTTTCAAAACAATCCGCAAAGTCCTAAAATGTTCCTTCTCACAGTCCAGAAGAACCTTCCCAGAGTGCAAAGGGCTCCGTGGACCTTTAAGGAAATTTGCAGGCTTTAAAGAGGCATTTAAAAATAAAACGGCTCCAACATGCTTGAAAGAACCTCCTCCAAAGCTAAAATGATCGTTTAAAAATTAAATGAGCCCCAGCCGACCACCAGACTCTCACCATAATACTCACAATAAAATAGCATAGGGCCGTCTTGCTCTCATGTGCCCTCAGCTCACAGGCGCCATCCGCGCACCTATGAGATCAAGGCGTCCTTTGGGCCATGGTCTCCCTCTGACGTTATGGCCGCCTTACCACCGCCTTCTCGGTGCGCCACTGGTCGGACCGAACACCCACCTCATAGCCAGCAGATGAGTGAGCCGTCACTCACATATCAACATGATGTGTAGTGGCAGCTTTCGGCCGAGGAAGACGATTGTGGACTGCGACTGCCAGTAGTTCTCGATGTCGGCGATGTTAATCGACACGTTCTCGATGACCAGACCGTGGATGAGCGAGCCCAGCCACATGTACGGCCATCGGCCGCCCAGGTAAAACGCTGCAAAATGAGCCAGCATGTCGACAGTGGACTGCTGTTCTTTGTGAATGAATAATGTGATGAATGGTGCAGAAACTTTAAAATTTAAGCGGGCCAAGTTTTTGCCGAAGAAAGCAGAACATGAAGCGTAGCAAAAGTGGTTTTGGTTTTAAAAGCATGACGATCGGGTCTGGTTTGGTCAGGTTCGGTCGGAGCGGGTAGCTAATGGGACATTTTTCAGCGCATGTGAGGAAGTGGCCTCATGTCTGAGTTCGCCCACGCTCGTGTAAGCGGGGATGAATTATAGCGATGGTGAAATAACAAGAGTATTTCAAACCTGGGGATCATCTTCCCACATGCTCAATAATAACAACATCAATGCAGGACAAGCGCAATCTTCGCCTTCGAGGAGTTCAACATATTTTATCACTCGCAAAACTGACTTCAAGTGACTATATTTCCAATACGCTGAGGCACTCCAATTCGATAATCTTCACGGGTTTCGCCAAGGACACAGTTTGCAAATGAAAACTCGTCAGATATCGTAGGTTTCATGAATGATAACGATTAAAAGGACATACCAATCGTACATTGTCAAATATGGCTCACCTGGCTGTATGGGAAAGGCCAGTGACTCACAACGACTCAGGATGACTCACAGTGGCTCAGCGTAACTCACAGTTGCTCAGGGAAACCTACAGTGACTCAACGTGGCTTACACAGGGGCGGATCCAGAAATCGTCATGGGGGGCACATTTCCTCGGAGAGGCGCGTTCGGCGGGAAAAAAATAATTGAAAGGGGGAGAGTGGGGGTGCACTCGAGCATACTGAAGCCTCCAGCCTTTTCGTCCCAAAGGGCTCCTTTTCTCTGAGGGGCGTTTCTTTGGTTGATTGATTGATTATTTGGGTTTAAGGGCGCGCCGACTACAGGGTCATTTGGCGCCCAGGCGTTTCTTTGGCTGAAAAACGTTGAGCGGGGAAGGGGGTGCACACGAGGAGCCTTCTTGAACGGGCGCCTTTTCCGGCCGCAGGGGCGCCACCTTTCCATGGAGAGAGGGCACACATACTCCTCAGTGCCCTCCCCCTGTATCCGCCCATGAACTCACATTGGCTCAGGGTAACTCACAGTGGCTGAGAGTGAGCAGTGCCAGAGCGAAGAAGGTGTACTCGCAGATGAGGAGGGTGGGTTGCGCCGCCCACGCCTCATCTAGCGACCGCAGCGTCACGAACCAGTCAAAAAACTGTCGCACAGACAAGGACACCGATTAGTCGTCAGACAATCACGGACTAGTTCAATTCCACACAGACGGGGCACCGCCGCAGACAGCACGAGCACATCCGCGGTATAACGCCCACGTAGAGCTTCTTCCAACATATTACCCAATACCTGGGTGTGGAGGGTGTGTATCCCCAGTTATGGCCGTGGTCATGCATTCAATGACTGTTCTCCATAGTTTTGACATTACTGAGGGCAGTAGTCTGGTTTGCTGTGCTGTGGTCAGGGCAGCCACGGTATACTGTGGGACGGCGCTCCCACAGCATAACCAATGGGCGTGGCTTTGGCATTACTGAGGGCAGTAGTCTGGTTTGCTATACTGTGGTCAGGGCAGCCACGGTATACTGTGGGACGGCGCTCCCATAGCATAACCAATGGGCGTGGCTTTGGCATTACTGAGGGCAGTAGTCTGGTTTGCTATACTGTGGTCAGGGCAGCCACGGTATACTGTGGGACGGCGCTCCCACAGCATAACCAATGGGCGTGGCTCCCAGTTAGGATTCTTTAGACGAGATGCTATGCCCACGAGCCAATCTATGCATACACCTGGCTGGATTTTGCTCTCAGTCGCTGGACACGTGGCTGGATTGGGCGGCAAATATCGTGTCCAGTTACCGTGGCGGCGCACTGGCGGATCCACTGGGAGGCCAACAGGGAAATGTCTTGCTCCCCCCCCCCCCATAGGTCGATTTTTGCCGAAAGTTTGCACTCAAATTGCATGTTCTCGAAATCTAAGAGCATTTTATTACACACACATTGTCTAACCGGACCAGACGACTTCTAGCTGTTCAAATCCGATGAGGTTTTGTTCAAATCGGATATTTTTATTTGCCCACATGGGGGCGGATTTTGAATCCGCCCCCATGTCGGTATAAGATGTCGCGTCCAGACCCTGTGTCGCCGGCAGATATCGTGTCCAGATATTGAGTGGGCGGCAGATATCGTATCCAGATACTGTGTGGGCGGCAGATATCGTATCCAGATACTGTGTGGGCGGCAGATATCGTATCCAGATACTGTGTGGGTGGCAGATATCGTATCTAGATACTGTGTGGGCGCCAGATGTCGTGTCCAGATAACGTGTCGGCGGCAGACACCGTGCCCAGGTACCCTATCGGTGGGACAATACAGCATAAGCAAGTAGCGTGCAGTGATCCTTGCTGACGGGCACAATCTCCGTTATAGCGTTACCACTTTGCCCGCTGCCCAATTCTGGCATGGAATTCGTCGCGAACCGGCGAGTTCCGTTGCGTGTAAATATACTTATTCTTATCGACGGGGGAGGATGGGAGGGTTATCTGGCATTGTATCAAGAGTATCTGGCAATATAGCAAATTGGAGACTGGCGTCAACACCCGGCCACATGACATCAGTGTCACCACGTGGTGACGCGATACTGGCGTCAACACCCGGCCACATGACATCAGTGTCACCACGTGGTGACGCGATACTGACGTCAACACCCGGCCACATGACATCAGTGTCACCACGTGGTGACTCGATACTGAGGTCAACACGTGGTCACATGACATCAGTGTCACCACGTGGTGACGCGATATTGGCGTCAACACCCGGCCACATGACATCAGTGTCACCACGTGGTGACGCGATACTGGCGTCAACACCCGGCCACATGACATCAGTGTCACCACGTGGTGACGCGATACTGGCGTCAACACCCGGCCACATGACATCAGTGTCACCACGTGGTGACGCGATACTGGCGTCAACACCCGGCCACATGACCATCAGTGTCACCACGTGGTGACGCGAAAATAGCGAAAAAAACAGGCCACATGACATCAGTGTCACCACGTGGTGACGCGATACTGGCGTCAACACGTGGTCACATGACATCAGTGTCACCACGTGGTGACGCGATACTGGCGTCAACACCCGGCCACATGACATCAGTGTCACCACGTGGTGACGCGATACTGACGTCAACAGAAAATGCGTCAACACCCGGCCACGTGGTCACATGACATCAGTGTCACCACGTGGTGACGCGATACTGGCGTCAACACCCGGCCACATGACATCAGTGTCACCACGTGGTGACGCGATACTGAGCGTCAACACCCGGCCACATGACATCAGTGTCACCACGAAGTGGTGACGCGATATGGCGTCAACACCCGGCCACATGACATCAGTGTCACCACGTGGTGACGCGATACTGGCGTCAACACCCGGCCACATGATATCAGTGTCACCACGTGGTGACGCGACACTCACCGTGGTCAACATGCATCAGTGTCACCACGTGGTGACACGATACGGTCAACACGAGGTCACATGACATCAGTGTCACCACGTGGTGACGCGATACTGGCGTCAACACCCGGCCACATGACATCAGTGTCACCACGTGGTGACGCGATACTGGCGTCAACACGTGGTCATATGACATCAGTGTCACCACGTGGTGACGCGATACTGACGTCAACACGTGGTCACATGACATCGGTGTCAGCATGGATAGCATACATGGCCTCCACCACAGGAGGACGCGGGTAAATTCCCAATGTTTGTTTATTTAATCACGTTCAGGAGCGTTGCGTACAAAGAGGGGATGTTCATAAGGTCCTGCGACAGACAGTTTTCCTGACAAAACAGCTGGCGACATACCAACGGGCTTTAGCTATAAAACCACTAAGCAGCATATAGTTAGTTGGAGCGGCTTCTTTTGTTGTTTCTTTGCAGACTGGGATACGCTCCTGTCTGATGATAGAATATCCGACCCTTTAGGTGCCAGTAGCTTAGATATACGGCTTGCATGGTGGCTATGGAACATTTCTTCCACCCATCGCTCGAGTGTAAGGGTCCCTGCAGGGTTATTGCATGTGCCAAAGCGGATTACAGTAGATTTCATGCAGTGCGCGCCAATTTAGGCCTACTGGTTAAGCGTACATATTATTTGGCGTGCCAAACACCGACCGAAATATAGCAATCAACGCACATTCTCTGCCCCCCCCCGTCCCCCCGTTGAGCTAACAGGCGTTTTCATCCCATCACCTGATGAATACAAATTCCAGAGCGCATTCAACTTCGGGCTGTAAGCTTCGGATGGTCGATGTCTATATCTGCCACTGCATTTTTTCTTCATGAACTTGACAATATTTTGAAACCAAATTTGCTCCGATAGCGTTGCGCACGGACATTGACTGCCCACCGTTGGCTGAAAGGTGCTGTCAAAAACCCCAACACCATGTCATGCAGGGACGAAATCACTGTCTTCACTCAGAATCCGGGTTCGTGGCGTAGCGATGAGTTCCGGGATCAAAGTTCCCGCGTACAACGCTCGCCAAAACTGTTAGTAAATGAAGCAGAGAACTTTGTAAACAGTGTGATACTTGTCAGTGGCGTGGACGCTGGAGTATTCAGGGGCGGAACCACGACTCCCTTCTCCTTGCGCCAATTCAAGGCCTGAAGGGGCTTCGCTGAACATCTTGTGCTTCAACATAGGTCGTGACGAAGCACGCTCATTTTGCACTCCAGGGGCTCTCCGGACGACCAGTGAGGGTCCCAGGGCCGACTTGAAGGGCCCTGGGCCGACTTGAAGGACTCTTGGGCGGACAAAAAGAGCGCCGGGCTGATAGAGAGGGTCTCGGGCGATGAAGAGGGCCCCTGAGTCGACGGAGAACTCCTATGGGCGGACGCTGAAGGCCTCGGTCAGGGTCAACGTCAAGGGTCTCTAGGTCGACGGAAGGCCTCCGGGTCGTTTGAAGGGCCCCCGGACTAACGGAGGGTCAGACCAGTAAAGAGGGTCCCTAAGCCAACGAAGTGTGTTCGTGGGTCGACGGAGAGTGCCCCTAGCGATTGGAGGGTCTCAGGCCTGATATGAAGGGTCCCTGGGCCAGGGACGCACACATAATTTAAGTAAGGGGTGCACACATTTTAATGGATCCCTGGCAGACTGGACCATTTTTGAGTGACATGGGCCCCTTGACTACCCAGGAGCCCTCTCCGTTGGCCCAGGGGCCCTCTTTACTTTCCGGGACCCTCAGGGAAAGCTGTCGTGACCCCACGAAACCCACGAAGACTAACACCAGCTATAGTCCGATGCTACCTGCAATACAGCTCAGACATTATGTGAGCGTGCCCCTTCCACCACCGGTGAACACAAATGATAATAGGGCACTAAAGCGCAAGTGTTCAGGGGCCCCCCAATTATTGATGCTCCCCTCCTTTGATCAAATCCTAGATCCGCCACTGGGCATGGAGCCAGGGACAATGCACGCAGAGCAGTGTCTATCGTCGTTTAACTATCGTCTAACTTCACACCAATATCGGTGAAAGCTGCCAATCTAAAAAGTACGCCATGTTGGTCAGTTGCAGATCGTAGTTACTCGAATGCGCAACTTTCTGTTGCGTAGCCTCGTCGTCCGGGAACAAGCAGCATTGCTGCTTTATGTGATGCATAAAAGGACGCTAATCTAGCTAGGAATTTTGTTTCGGTTAAGTCTGCTCCGATCAATTAGCTAACCACTGAGGGCATCCCGCGACAAGCATCTCTTGGAATTCCCCAAGATATACATTTTTCTTCAAATATATGCATCCCCAGGTGTACAATATGTAACTGCAACCATAGATACACTCATGGAGTATATCTATGGTTGCAACCATATATATACCCATTTATCATCATCTTGTTTTATAATTCATTTGCTTAAGCAATGTATGTCGTGTGCGAGTACGATTACTGACCACCTCCCAGGGGCGTTGATTTTTGAAAATTATGGGGGGGGGGCACAATGCATGAAGGCAATGGGTGGGCCCAAATGCCAAATGGATTGGGGGCATACTCCACAGGGTCCCATGTTAAAAGTAGAAAATATTGGGGCGGGGCAAAGCCAACATTGAAGGGGAATTTGCCATTTCAAAAGTATATAAAACAACACCCATGCTCCCTCTGCCTCCAAAGCTGGCCGGCTGGTTCCGCCCCTGGCCCATCGTCTGATGAAGGACGGGACAGAGTAGGCACCACACATCAGCGGCGGAACCAGTCCGGACGCCGCGCGGTGCACCCAACCAATACAGCTCGGCGTTCATCGCGGTCACCTTGACGTCATAGTTCGGATATGCATCTCGTATTTTCTCTCCGCAACACTTGTCATTTGCTTAATAAATAGTCCAAAGTGATAGCAATCAATCTACATTTCAAGGCACCCCGGATCCAATGAGGTATTTACGGCGATCTACTGTGAACATGATTCAAGTTCCTGACCGGCATGTCAGAAGAGCACCCAGGCCTCACCGCCCGCTTAGCAACCAAAAATACAACAGATCTAGCAAGAAATTGAGATTTTAAGGAACAAAACCGTAAATTTGTGTCGCGCTTCGCGTGCCGCTTTCTCTGTTTCAATACATTTTGGGGGGTCGACCCTCCCCCTCCCCAGGAAAATCCTGGCTGCGCCACTGGAAGAGCCTGAAATTCAAGGGTGTAGAAAGGCGATAAAAAACCAGCTTTGAACAGCATTCCCAGCGGATTGTACCCTAGTGCTTAAGTTAGAACTTAAGCTAACTTAAGCTAAGTGTTTAAGTTAGAATGAAAGTGTATCGGCTCGTCACCATGAACTCACATTTTCGTACTTGACCTCCCTGATTTCGACACCAAAGCCGGGCAGGTGTGACTTGTTGAGCATGGTGGCACGCTCCGAGGCGCGGGGGACACCAAAGCTCGCACTGCCGAGAGTAACCACGCGGCTCGACTGCCCAGTCGGACATCGCACAGCACTTCTGGGCACCGCTCTAGCCGGTGACGAGTCTGCAGTGGCGTCTCCAGGCGCCCTACATTGGCGGGAGCCGATCACCCAGCTGATCTATCAGCAGATGATGCATATACCACATGCATAATCCGAAACACTCACAGTTACCGGCCAACCACCCAGAAGCGCAGCCAGCCACCGGCAGAGGCGTGACCAGGCACGAATAAAGGAGCAGCCGGGTATCGCCGGTAGTGCATCCAGCCATCGCCGATTGTCAAGGACGCGTCCACAGGAGAGCAGGGGGCGGGGCAGCCCCACCCCCTCACGCTTTGAGCGAGAGTAACATTGACCCTATGGGTGCTGCAGGGAAGAAAATAGTTTAAAGTGCATCTTGCCCCTCCCCCAAGCTTCGGAACAGTTTACGTACGAAGAAACACCACCGATAGCGCAGTGTTTATCTGGAAGCAGCAGGCACGAGACCATGCGTGCCCACTCCCCACAGCTGGCGCGAGTCAGTGCGTGTCCACTCCCCACAGCAGGCGGCAGTCAATGCATGTCCACTCTCCACAGCAGCGGCAGTCAATGCATGTCCACTCTCCACAGCAGCGGCAGTCAATGCATGTCCACTCTCAACAGCAGCGGCAGTCAATGCGTGTCCACCAGGGTGGGAATTAAGGCACTTCTTAAGAGATTTTATCTCTGAAAACATTTTTGCACTCCGGGTTCATACTGGATAGGATGGGCTTTACATTACTCCGACACAAATGTGGGAACAAAGATATCAATAAAAACAAACACAGAACGACACCCAAAAAAACGCTGGTTATTCCACTTACGGTCACCACTCAACCTAATCACTTTTTGTAGCAGTCGGCAGCCGGACCACATCTTCACACACTCCATCAATCTCAACCACCGGAATTGCCGACAACAACGCGCCAACAGCAACTTGCAGGATGATGCGCATGCGCACTTAGAACACTGTTCTCCGGCTCTGGAGCCGCGTCTCGGAATACTTGCGTTCCTCCCACCCTATAGTGCAGTGGTTCTCAGTGCAGTGGTTCTCAAACTTTTTGATGTGGCGACCCCTGTGTACCCAGAGCGTCGCGCTGCGACCCCACATTCTGTATTTTGTATTATAGTGTTCTGTATTTTGTTACTTGCGAAGCATCACTCATAAATTTACAGGTAGTGCATGAATTTATGGCGACAGCGCCATAAATTCATGCGGTATCAACAACAGCGCGGCGTTATCAGAGCGCAACGGACCAGATGTGTCGGGTCAATTCACAGTCGATGATTGCTCGCGACCCCACCAGAAGGGCCCCGCGACCCCAGCTGGGGTCGCGACCCCTAGTTTGAGAACCACTGCTATAGTGGGAAACTTTGACAGTTTTAAGAGACGTTCTCCGTAGTCCCGGAGGCCACCGATCAGAATTGGCTGCGTTAGCGTTTTCTGTTCTGAAATCTGTCTGTGAACCAATCAATGCAAGGTATTTTGTATATGACGTCATAACCATTAGCAACTTTGAACACATGGTTAACAGTGTCCACACAAGTTAACAGTAAACACAAGACCTTGACTGATCCTTTCCTTTGATCACATCCAACTGTGGCGTGTGCGGTAGCGGAGTTGCGTTCGTATTACGTGGGAAATTGGCTGCGTAGGTAGGTATGCGCTCTGAGCTGAGGGTGAAGTGTGAAGTATTTTTGTTTGTTTTTCATATGGCTAGCCTTGTACTGAGACCAACAGTGAAAGGAAAACGCATTTCTCCTGTGAGTTATAAGAAACGAAACAGTGCCGATTATTACGGGTCACTGCCGGGCGGTGCCATCCATTGTTCACTTCTTTGTTTGTATGTTTTGGCATTTGATTTGACCCAAAATGAGAATGATATTACTTATGCATATTATGTAGGTACTGATTTAGGTTTTACCGGTCGGTTACTGGTAAACAGATTCCATGCATAAAAAAATAATGTCCATGAAAATGTACTCCGGAAGAAATCGGTATGCACTCCGACTCCCAACCCGGAAAGTAAGTTTCCCACTCTGGTGTCCACTCTCCACAGCAGGCGCGAGTAAATGTGTGTCCACTCTCCACAGCAGGCGCGAGTCAATGCGTGTCCACTCTCCACAGCTGGCGCGAGTCGCGTGTCCACTCTCCACAGCAGGCGGCAGTCAATGCGGGTCCACTCTCCACAGCAGGCGCGAGTAAATGTGTGTCCACTCTCCACAGCAGGCGCGAGTCGATGCATGCCCACCCTGCACACCTGTCGACGTACATCCCTGGCTGCCGGTGTCGCCTATGTATAGTATATGTGCCATGGTGAGCCTCCAGGGGAGAGGGACATCTGACTTACGCGCAGATTCCGCGAGACCTTCGATAGACTGCAGTACTGCCTGGTCACGTGGCTGCCAGACACCGGTGCCAACTGCAGGTACCTCCCGCTGGTCTCAATCTGCCTGCAGGGTACGCAACGCAGAGAGAAGGAACAGATTACCACAGGGGTGCTGACGTCACCAGCATCAGGTAACACGGGCAACCAGTTTACTCGACACATCTCACTCGCGCTCTACCGTCACCTATCACAGTCGGTATCCTACCAGCCCTACAATTATAGAAGCTCCCACTGGTAGCACGCCTCCGCTTGCGTTTTTGTAGCATGCCAGTATTTAAGCTGCTTCCACAACATTGTGACATGGCAGTACCCAGATTCCAGTGGTAGAATATGCCACCTTCATTATTGTGATGTAGGAGTATTTGAAGAGCTGCAACAAGACGGATCCTACCTAGGTCAACATAGGCAGAGCAGTACCCAAGCTACTGTGGCAAGGAAGTACTACCTACCAAAACAGTTGAATGAAGACGGCACTTAATGCAAAAAAAAAACGTGATAAAATTGCCGCTGTGCCATGATTGCAGACGATTGTTGATTTTTCCCTTCGGGGTCATTAACGTCACACTTTTTCTTGTACTGCCTATCAATGTTTTATGTCCTTTGCTGATGTGAAAAAGAATAGTGAGATAAGCCCTGCAAATTTATCAAATGAACATATAACGTGGGTGCGAGAACACAAGGGGATACCAAAGCTATCGACAAGTGACAGTGAAACGTTGACCTGGCTACTCAGGTGTTGTTTTCCACAGGTGACCAATTGCCGATTGTGTCCGGATTACGCTTCCTTGCACTGGAGGCGTGATCCCAACAATGTCGGCCAGGCTACCTATGAGGGAACCGCATAACACAGCACACCACATCACATACACACATCAGCGCGCAGGGCGGCCGCCGGCAACATCACCGCCTTTTTGTTCCGCTTGCTGACTCGGCTCGCGTCGTCGTCCCGTCGCTGCATCACTGGCTGCTGCACCGTGTTTGTACAGAGGTGCGACGGGGTGACCTTTGCCCGACTGTGTGCCGATCACAAGACCGGCCGAACAACAGTCACGCCCCGCCCCGCACCACTGATACGGCAGTACTACGGCGGCCGGGCAAGCTGTCGCAGGTCTCGGCACCACTGGGAGCCATGACGGTGTCACACTGTCACAGGTCTCGGCATCCCAGGGTAATATGGCGGCCAGCGGGTCCCGGCATCCCTGGGTACTACGGCCGCCAGCCATACTGCGCGGGTCCCGGCATCCCTGGGTACTCGGCGGCCAGCCATACTGCGCGGGTCCCGGCATCCCTGTGTATTACGGCGGCCAGCCACGCTGTCACAGGTCTCGGCATCCCTGGGTAATATGGCGGCCAGCGGGTCCCGGCATCCCTGAGTACTACGGCCGCCAGCCATACTGCGCGGGTCCCGGCATCCCTGTGTATTACGGCGGCCAGCCACACTGGCACAGGTCTCGGCATCACTGCGTACCACGGCAGTCAGCCACACTGGCACAGGTCCTGGCATTCCTGGGTACTACGGCGGCCAGCCATACTGGCACGGGTCCCGGCATTCCTGGGTACTACGGCGGCCAGCCATACTGCCATAAGTCCAGACACTACTGGGCACTACAGCGGACAGCCACACTACCACAGTCATCCCATCATTCTTGGGTACTACGGCACACAGCCATATTGTCACAGGGCCAGACATCCCTGGGTACTGCGGCGGTTAACCATACTGTAGCAAGTCCGAACACACTGCGCACTACAGCGCCGTCACACTACGACAAACCCCGGCACACATTGGCGTCAAGTACTGCGGTGACCACCCATGCTGCCACAGGTCCCGACACCACTAGGCATGACCGCGGCCCGTCACACTGCCAAAGACCCCAGCAACACTGGGCACACTGCCCACTAGACCGCGGCCCGTCACACTGCCAAAGACCCCAGCAACACTGGGCACACAGCTCCCACAAGTGTTGCACCACTGGGCACACAGCTCCCACAAGTGTTGCACCACTGGGCATACAGCTCCCACGAGTGCTGAGTCACTGGGCATACAGCTCCCATAAGTGCTACATCACTGGGTATACAGCTCGCATAAGTGCTGCATCACAGGGCACACAGCTCCCACGAGTGCTGCATCGATGGGTATGCAACTCCACAAGTGCTGAATCACTGACTGCAGCATTCGTCAATCCCTGGCGCGTACTAGGGGTGATCAGTTGCACGCGACAGAGATGCCAGACCGCACATACCAGAGCTGCCAGGCAGCACATGTCAGAGGTGCCGGACCTCATGTACCAGAGGTGTCAGGCAGCACGTGACAGAGGTCACGAGCCGCACGTGTCATGAGGTGCCGGGCCGCATGAATCCCAGCATCAGCGAGCTTCAGAAACAATGTGAATCGGCGTACAATGTATATTTGACACATCGAACTATCCCTTCCCCGTGGAACTGAACGCTTCCTGACATGGCCGCCGACGGACCGATGTCCGTATCGCGCCAGATAGCGTCATATCACATACACAGCATCAGCGAGACAGCGGTGACCACAGACCACCGACTGTCAGCCGCGGTCGACAACCTAGAGCCTCCATGCGGTGCGACACAGGCAAACAGAAACGGTGAACTCCACAGAACGACAACGCAGAACACAGAGCAGACAATTCTACTTGTACACCCACTGGTCACCACAACCCATAGCAAAACCCGAGCCGGAAAAGAGACGGAACAAACTAGGCACCGCTGTGCAAGGTGCTTCTGAAACCCACTCCCTATTGAGGAACAGTTTACATTGGTATTCACAGCACACAATTTGGTGGGAACCGCCACGTCACAGATGCAATTTTCACATGCCATTTGCAATCATGTTCAAATCTGCATGCCGGGAATTACGTTGCGAAAACCAAAGTCCCAGAACTCGTTCACCAAAGGAAAAATGCATGCATTACATTAGCTGCAACTGCACAGCTGAGCTGACTGAGTCGACAGCCGACTGGACAGCTGAGCTGACTGAGTCGACAGCCAACTGGACAGCTGAGCTGACTGAGTCGACAGCCAACTGGGTCTGAGAGATGACCCGACCGACCGGGAGACGGCTGACTGGTACCTGACCATGCGTCACTGGTACACCAGCAAACTGATAACTAGCTTTCGCGTCACGCTTCGCTGGTACACCAGTTAACAGGTAACTAGCACCGAGCCGCGTTTCGCTGGTGCGCCAGCTAACTGGTAACTAGCACCGAGTCGTGCTTCGCTGGTACGCCAGATAACTGGTAACTAGCAGCGGGTCGTGCTTCGCTGGTACACCAGATAACTGGTAACTAGCACCGGTCGTGCTTCGCTGGTACACCAGATAACTGGTAACTAGACCGAGTCGTGCTTCGCTGGTACACCAGATAACTGGTAACTAGCACGGTCGTGCTTCGCTGGTACACCAGATAACTGGTAACTAGCACCGGTCGTGCTTCGCTGGTACACCAGATAACTGGTAACTGCACCGAGTCGTGCTTCGCTGGTACCAGATAACTGGTAACTAGCAGCGGGTCGTGCTTCGCTGGTACACCAGATAACTGGTAACTAGCACCGAGTCGTGCTTCGCTGGTACACCAGATAACTGGTAACTAGCACCGAGTCGTGCTTCGCTGGTACACCAGATAACTGGTAACTAGCACCGAGTCGTGCTTCGCTGGTACACCAGATAACTGGTAACTAGCAGCGGGTCGTGCTTCGCTGGTACACCAGATAACTGGTAACTAGCACCGAGTCGTGCTTCGCTGGTGCGCCAGATAACTGGTAACTAGCACCGAGTCGTGCTTCGCTGGTACACCAGATAACTGGTAACTAGCAGCGGGTCGCGTTTCACTGGTACACCAGGTAGGCAGCGGCGACCAGGACCACCACGGCGGCGACGGCGGCCACCCAGCGAGCGGCACCACCATGCTGGTCCACAGCCGCCACCTCCCTCCGCTTTCGCTCGCGCCGCCGACCGCCACCCAGCTTCCGCTCCAACTGCTCCACCTCGCGCTGACGACGAGCCGCCTCCTGCTCAGCAGCCGCATTCTCTTGGATCTCCCTCTCCTGAAGAGGTGGTTGGTTGGTTATTTGGGTTTAGGGGCGCATCGACTGCGTTGGTCATACAGCGCCCATTCCTGAAGAGGTGGTGCAAGGTCAAGTACATACACATACATACAGATATATCGCTCCTGAGGAGGCACATGGTCAGATACACCACTTCTCGAGATGGTGGCACACCGCTCCTGAGGTGGTGGTGTAGGGTCAGATGCACCACTTCTCGAGGTGGTAGTACAGGGTCAGATACACCGCTACTGTGATGGTGGTCCAAGGTCAGATACGCCGCTTACGAGGTGGTGGTGGTGTAGGGTCTGATGTGATGGTGTAGGGTCTGATGTGATGGTGAAGGGTCTGATGTGATGGTGTAGGGTCTGATGTGATGGTGAAGGGTCTGATACACCACTAATACTCTTGATCGCAAGTTTGTGGGTTCGAATCTCACAACCGATGGCATTACCGAGTCCACCCGCGACCAATCGGCGTGAGAGGTTGGCGACGCTATATGACCTAGCAGTTGAATGCGTCGCAAAATAACCCAAGGTTATTCTTCTTCTTCTTCTATGCCGTCGGCAGGTGAGGCGCATGCCTATGTAACGGGTTCAGCCTAGCGTACGATCCGGTCATGTAAATCCACGCCGGCAAACCTCATTATTCACCCAGACTACACTTTATTTAGAGCAGGCTCGTCGGCGGCCACAGAGGTGACGGATGCCGGCCGCAGCCGGAGAGACGCCGGCTCTGTCTCAGTACCAGCTGGAGCGTGCGCTGGGTGTCGGCGCACGTCTGGTCACAGTCGAGCCGCACGTCCGGCCCGAGGTCGCGGCACACGACCGTCCGACTGAGGCGGCCGCACCGACAGCGCTGGCGCACGCGCGCCTGGCACCCCTCCGTCGGCAGGTGACAGTCGCCGGCGTGGCAGTTCAGCGCGCAGCGGTGTCCGCACGGCAGCTGTCGGAGGCGGCATACGGGTCAGCAGGGGGGGGCGGCATACGGGTCAGCAGGGGCCAGCAGCGGTCAGCTGGGTTAGCTGAAGTCAGGTAGGATCAGAACCGAGGCAGGTGGACGTCAGCTACCGCTCCGCCCTCGGCAGCGACAGGCCGAGTGAACACCCGACAGCTGTGCAGGAGACGCTCCCCCGATAGCCCTCTGACCCATCTCAATAGACGCTATTCCGCTACAATGTTGGTCCATCTCACCATAATTCGCCTTAGTGCGGGAACATCTCACCACACACCCGCTACAGTATTTGCTCATCTCACCAGCTTTGGACAGGTGTTGCCACAGGAGAGCAGGCCGGCGGTGCCCTGGTCGCCAGCCTCCGTCAGCTCGTGACACCGCACGTGCAGCAGCGACACGCCGCAGTGGCAGCGCAGGCGGCGGTGCTCCCGGCACGGCGCACACTCGCCCACGTGGCAGCCACGCGGGCACGTGTGCTGACAGCCGACAGGGCGTGGCCGCCAGCACGCCAGCTGGCACGTGTCGCACGTGAGGCCCGCCTGCGGCAGCAACGTGGTCAGACCGTGGTGGGAGGGAGGGTCACGTGCAACGACGGGCGAGCTCGACATCTGAGCATGACTCACAACACCAGTGTCAGGAGCTGGATTGTGTTAAAGTCACAATTGCGCCGGTATGTTTGTTGAGTATGATGACGGCAACCTGCATCATGAGACAAACGAAGCTCACATCAGCGATTTGGGACACACCGAGCATAGGTGCTGCACATGCTCACTCACACCAGGGTCAGCCTGGCCGGTGATTCCTCCCCAGCTGTTCCCGACACACCAGCCTGCCTGACCGGTCATCTCATCCAAGTCGTCCCTAACGCACCAGCCCGCCTGACCACCCATCTCCTCCTGGCCGTCCCTAACACACCAGCCCGCCTCACCGGCCATCTCCTCCTGGCCGTCCCTAACACACCAGCCCGCCTGACCGCCCATCACCTCATAGCCGTCCCTAACGCACCAGCCCGCCTGACCGCCCATCTCCCTGGCCGTCCCTAACACACCAGCCCGCCTGACCGGTCATCTCTCCCCTGACCGTCCCCAGCACACCAGCCCGCCTGACCGCCCATCTCCTCCTAGCCGTCCCTAACGCACCAGCCCGCCTGACCGCCCATCTCCTCGGCCGTCCCTAACACACCAGCCCGCCTATCTCCTCGGCCGTCCCTAACACACCAGCCCGCCTGCCCGCCCATCTCCCCAGCCGTCCCTAACACACCAGCCCGCCTGACCGCCCATCTCCTCGGCCGTCCCTAACACACCAGCCCGTCTGACCGCCCATCTCCTCGGCCGTCCCTAACACACCAGCCCGCATGCCCGCCCATCTCCTCAGCCGTCCCTAACACATCAGCCCGCCTACCCGCCCATCTCCCCGTCCGTCCCTACCACACCAGCCCGCCTGACCGGTCATCTCTCCCCTGACCGTCCCCAGCACACCAGCCCGCCCATCTCCTCGGCCGTCCCTAACACACCAGCCCGACCGCCCATCTCCCCGGCCGTCCCTAACACACCAGCCCGCCAGACCGTCCATCTCCTCGGCCGTCCCTAACACACCAGCCCGCCTGCCCGCCCATCTCCCCGGCCGTCCCTAACACACCAGCCCGCCAGACCGCCCATCTCCTCGGCCGTCCCTAACACACCAGCCCGCCTGACCGCCCATCTCCCCGGCCGTCCCTAACACACCAGCCAGCCTGACCGCCCATCTCCTCCTAGACGTCCCTAACACACCAGCCCGCCTGACCGGTATGCACCTGAGTGGAGTCGGCTGCCTGCTCCACCGGGTGACACGACTGCTGGCAGTGGTGGTTGCCGCAGGCCAACAGGCGGCCACACTGGCGGCCACACGGCTCGGACCGCGCACGCTCACACGGCATCGGGTACTCGGCGTGGCCGCCCACACACGGCACCGACACGGACGCCTGCCAAAACAACATAGCATCGTGATGACGTGACCACACCATGACCAGAATATAGAACTGTGGTGCTCTGCAATAGTCATCATCGATCCACTGGAAATTATAACGCTACACAATTAATTACATTGCTTATACACCTTGTGACATGACATTACCAAGCATATTCCAATGGACGATTCTGTCTGCTTGACGACATCCCATCTTGAGTGCCATGAAATTGCTATGAACCAGCCGCACGAGCGTCACAATTGCCAGTTGGTTACGTTGGCTTCGGGGTGCATCAATACTACCAGCAACACTCCGTGGCATTGATGCACCCCTAAGCCAATGGAACCAACTGACAGTGGTGGCAATACATCTTTGGTGATAGGTCAACAGTGGTCCACGGTTACAAAGTTGTCAGATCCGGGTGGACAATGGGACACAACCAGGGTAGTTTACACTCCTGCCTCTCAATATAAACAATATCCCGCTCCTCGTGTTTTTCTGCTCACAGATATCAAAAAGCACCCAAACTGACAACACATAAGTATATTGAAGCATATTGAAAATAATCATTGCCAGCATTGACCTTAAATGTATACCAGATCTTGACTACACAATCATCATTTGTTCCGAAATCCAGTACGCAAACTTATCTTTAATTAATTTTATACTCTTGGATGATGCGTTCGAGAACAATCCTTGGCACCCACGAAGCTTCACCGGATGTTGTACCAACAGAGTGGTCACTGGCCACTCACCTGGCAGGGCGGACAGGGCAGCGTGACAGTCACCAGCTGCTCCTGCTGCGTCTCCCAGGGCGTGGCGGCGCGCTTCTGACTGGCCAGCCGGCGCGTCACCTGCTGGTGACACGCCTGCGGGCACGTGTGGCCACGGCAGCACTGCAGCGGCCGGCCGCACGTCAGCGTGCACGGCGGACACGTGCCGGCGTGGCACGTGTGCGGCTGTCGCGCCGCGTGGTGACAGTCGGGCGGCGCGGCGCACGGCCGCCGACAGCGCGGCGGACGCGTGCTGCGCTCCCGGCCGCACGGCACCGTCAGGCGGCTGTGTCCGCACGGGCAGGCGACGACGGCCGTCAGAGGGCACGGGTAGCACGGGCCGGTGTGGCACGGCGAGCAGCACTTGTGCTGGCGACACGGCAGCGTCTTACCGCACGTCTGCTCGCAGGGCGGACACTGGCCCGTGCAGCACTGTCGGCGGTGCCGACGGTGTCAAGCGGGCAGCCACACCGCGCACGAGAGGGAGGGGGCAACAGAAGGGTGGACACTGGCCCGTGCAGCACTGTCGGCGGTGTCAAATTGGCAGACACACCGCGCACGGTGGAGGGGGTGGGGGGCGAGGTGGCAACATCAGGGTGTACACTGGCCCGTGCGGCACTGTCGGCGGTGTCAAATAGCAGCCACACCGGGTGGCGGCGGTGGCGGTGGCGGTGGCCGCGGCGGTGGCGGTGGCGGTGGCGGTGGCGGTGGCGGTGGCGGTGGCGGTGGCGGTGGCGGTGGCGGTGGCGGTGGCGGTGGCGGTGGCGGTGGCGGGGGGGTAACATTAGTGTGGACACTGGCCCGTGCAGCACTGTCGATGGTGTCGACGGCGTCAAATGGGCAGCCACACCGCGGGCAAGAGGGGGGGGGGGGGCAACACAGTGATACATTATTCGTGAAATATGGTGGAATATGCCACTTTTTGAATGCTCAATCGACATCCTTCTCCAATAAATACCGACATCCTGCTCCTTGATGCGTGCTTATGAAGTATTCGTGTCTCCTTTCTAACAGTATCTCGTTCATAAGTACCGTGCTCATGGTCTTGCTAGGAGATGGTGATACACAGACATTTTGCAATGCAATTTTAGGTAAAGGGATTACCTATAATGTGATATGGCATACAATATCAGTTTATTGCATAGGTATTTTTTCTTGCTATCCAGAATATAGCTCTTCCTAAATTATGAATATCACAACCAAATATAAAGGTACAGTCATAAGTACGCCATGGACGTAAATTTGAGTCTGAACGATATCAAAAGCATTTTAAATAACACTAATTTCATGGCAGATTTCGACATTCTACTGTGCTCGTTTCGACATCTCGCACCTAACGAAAAACCATTATTTTAACACTGGGGCAACAGCAGGGTGAACACTGGCCCGTGCAGCACCGTCGACGGTGTCGACGGTGCTGCACGGCCAGCCACACCGCGCACGGGGGGGCACAGAAGGGTGGGAGTTGAACGGACTCCGTGGCTCTGGTCCAGAAAACAGTACATAGCTGCGCCACCGGACATGAATACCACACAACATGGCATATATTAATGCTATAGCAACTACTATGCTATACTATGTTATAGCAATGTCCGATGAAGGTCTGTGGGAACCATATTCTGCAGATTGGTCGGCAAAATCAAGACTTTGAACTTAAGCAATCAACAGCATAACTACGCGGAGATTGTCCCACCGGAACTATTTCAGCCAGCATTTACAGGAGACGGACAGTGGATGACAGACATAACACAGACGTCCGAGAATAGGCCGCTACATCCATAATCGATAAGAATGACCTCAGGACAGCTGATTACTAGTGCGACCACAAAGATAGCCGACGTATGCCGGCCCCAGATAACTTATGGGATCTGCAGTACTCCGATAGTGAGCTAGTTCCGGGGACGTCCGAGTAGCTATACGGAGTGATGCTTCAAAGCTTCAATGAGTGATGCTTTCCGTGGGTTCGGGTTGCTTTACTTTGTTTATTTAGATTAAACTTCGCTGACGTATGCAGCGACGGGATACAGCGAACGGACGTGTTACTTCTCGCAATATATCTACTCAGTTGTTATCCCATCTCATACCATTAAGTCCAAAGCTCAGCAGTCACCCACCTTCCTGTTGCAGGTGTGCTTGCCACAGTCTTTAAGTTGCTTGCACTTAACCTCGCAGGTGAACTCCTTTCCGCACACCATCTCCTTCTCCTTCCGACCACATCGGCACCGCTTCACACGGAGCTGCAAGCACTGCGGGCTAATACAGGTCACACACTGCGGCTCATCACAAGTCACACACTGTGGACCAGCACAGGAGACACGCGATGTGGACCAGCACCGAAGTCACACACTTCGCACCAACACAGGAGTCACATACTTCGAACCAGCACGTGAATCGCACACTGTGGACCATCACAGATCACTCACTGTAGGTCATCACAAGCCACACACTGTGGGTCATCACAAGTCACACACTGTGGACCAGCACAGAAGACACGTGCTGTGGACCAGCAAAGGAGACACGTGCTGTGGACCAGCACAGAAGACACGTGCTGTGGACCAGCACAGGAGACACGTGCTGTGGACCAGCACAGGAGACACGTGCTGTGGACCAGCACAGGAGACACGTGCTGTGGACCAGCACAGGAGACACGTGCTGTGGACCAGCACAGGAGACACGTGCTGTGGACCAGCACAGGAGACACGTGCTGTGGACCAGCACAGAAGACACGTGCTGTGGACCAGCACAGGAGACACGTGCTGTGGACCAGCACAGGAGACACGTGCTGTGGACCAGCACAGGAGACACGTGCTGTGGACCAGCACAGAAGACACGTGCTGTGGACCAGCACAGGAGACACGTGCTGTGGACCAGCACAGGAGACACGTGCTGTGGACCAGCAGAGGAGACACGTGCTGTGGACCAGCACAGGAGACACGTGCTGTGGACCAGCACAGGAGACACGTGCTGTGGACCAGCACAGGAGACACGTGCTGTGGACCAGCAGAGGAGTCACACACTGCGAACCAGCAGAGGAGTCACACACTGTGGACCAGCAGAGGAGTCACACACTGCAAACCAGCAGAGGAGTCACACACTGCGAACCAGCACATGAGTCACACACTGCAAACCAGCAGAGGAGTCACACACTGTGGACCAGCAGAGGAGTCACACACTGTGGACCAGCAGAGGAGTCACACACTGTGGACCAGCAGAGGAGTCACACACTGGACCAGCAGAGGAGTCACACACTGCAAACCAGCAGAGGAGTCACACACTGTGGACCAGCAGAGGAGTCACACACTGCAAACCAGCAGAGGAGTCACACACTGTGGACCAGCAGAGGAGTCACACACTGTGGACCAGCAGAGGAGTCACACACTGCAAACCAGCAGAGGAGTCACACACTGTGGACCAGCAGAGGAGTCACACACTGCAAACCAGCACATGAGTCACACATTGCAAACCAGCAGAGGAGTCACACACTGTGGACCAGCAGATGAGTCACACACTGCAAACCAGCAGAGGAGTCACACACTGTGGACCAGCAGAGGAGTCACACACTGTGGACCAGCAGAGGAGACACACACTGCGAACCAGCACATGAGTCACACACTGCAAACCAGCAGAGGAGTCACACACTGCGAACCAGCACATGAGTCACACACTGCAAACCAGCAGAGGAGTCACACATTGCAAACCAGCAGAGGAGTCACACACTGCAAACCAGCAGAGGAGTCACACACTGTGGACCAGCAGAGGAGTCACACACTGCAAACCAGCAGAGGAGTCACACACTGTGGACCAGCAGAGGAGTCACACACTGTGGACCAGCAGAGGAGTCACACACTGCAAACCAGCAGAGGAGTCACACACTGTGGACCAGCAGAGGAGTCACACACTGTGGACCAGCAGAGGAGTCACACACTGTGGACCAGCAGAGGAGTCACACACTGCAAACCAGCAGAGGAGTCACACACTGTGGACCAGCAGAGGAGTCACACACTGCAAACCAGCACATGAGTCACACATTGCAAACCAGCAGAGGAGTCACACACTGTGGACCAGCAGAGGAGTCACACACTGCAAACCAGCAGAGGAGTCACACACTGTGGACCAGCACATGAGTCACACACTGCAAACCAGCAGAGGAGTCACACACTGTGGACCAGCAGAGGAGTCACACACTGTGGACCAGCAGAGGAGACACACACTGTGGACCAGCAGAGGAGTCACACACTGCAAACCAGCAGAGGAGTCACACACTGTGGACCAGCACATGAGTCACACACTGCAAACCAGCAGAGGAGTCACACACTGTGGACCAGCAGAGGAGTCACACACTGTGGACCAGCAGAGGAGACACACACTGTGGACCAGCAGAGGAGTCACACACTGCAAACCAGCAGAGGAGTCACACACTGTGGACAAGCAGAGGAGTCACACACTGTGGACCAGCAGAGGAGACACACACTGTGGACCAGCAGAGGAGTCACACACTGCAAACCAGCAGAGGAGTCACACACTGTGGACAAGCAGAGGAGTCACACACTGTGGACCAGCAGAGGAGACACACACTGTGGACCAGCAGAGGAGTCACACACTGCAAACCAGCAGAGGAGTCACACACCGTGGACCAGCACAGGAGACACACGCTTCGGATCAGCACAAGTGTCACATACCATGGAACAGCATAAGTCACACTGGGACCAGCGCAGAAGTCACGTACTGCAGACCAGCACAAGTCACACTGGGACCATCACGGGAGTCGCACAGTTGCACCGCATGAGCTAGTACGCTATTTGTGACGTGTCGACTGTGTGGTACCTTGGCAGCGATAATCGACGCATCGTGAGCCAGACATGGCAGCGCAGGGCAGGACAGTGTGCCAGATCAGACCACACGGACGGCATGAAAGCCCACCCACACGTCCACAGTTGCCGGTGTGACAGATCAGACCACACGGACGGCATGAAAGCCCACCCACCCGTCCACAGTTGCCGGTGTGCCAGATCAGACCACACGGACGGCATGAAAGCCCACCCACACGTCCACAGTTGCCGGTGTGACAGATCAGACCACACGGACGGCATGAAAGCCCACCCACACGTCCACAGTTGCCGGTGTGACAGATCAGACCACACGGACGGCATGAAAGCCCACCCACACGTCCACAGTTGCCGGTGTGCCAGATCAGACCACACGGACGGCATGAAAGCCCACCCACACGTCCACAGTTGCCGGTGTGACAGATCAGACCACACGGACGGCATGGGAGCCAACCCACCCGTCCACAGTTGGTGTGACAGATCAGACCACACGGACGGCATGAAAGCCCACCCACCCACCCGTCCACAGTTGCCGGTGTGGCAGCGCGTCGCACAGCGGTGGGCGCCGCAGTCGAGCCACTTGTCGCACGTGTCGCCGCACGTGGCCACCTCCTGGTCGCACGGCGCCTGGCTGGAGGTGCGGCCGCACGGGCAGTGGCGCAGCTCGGCGCGCGGACACGGAGGGCACGGGGCCGCATGGCACACCACGGCGCACGTGTGGTTGCCGCACGACAGGGGCCGGCCGCACACCTGCCGGCACGGACAGCTCCGGTCACCTCCAGCCGGCAGCGTCACCAGTCTCACCAGACACTGGCTGGCTGTCTTGGAATCAGCCATCAGTGAGAATGTCGAGTCAATGCCAAGTGCAGCTGCATAGGCGGGTTCGGGTATGCCACGTCCTCGAGCTTTCTAGTCTCTCCAGTGAAGAGCAGGAGATATCCAACCGTAGCTCATCGGATCCACGCTGTTTTCACGGATGTTCATTTGGCACCATGCTGAATTATCATTTTTCAACATTGCCCTTATCGGAGGAGTCACACCCGACCTACCACTGACACTCCCGGAGCAGACCATAAGTATACTACAACACAAACTATCAGACAGACGTCGGACATGTCCATCCGACATGTATCGGGCAGCCGACATGACCGACAGTTTAATGACAGAGGCGGCAGGCAGGCCGACAGTGTGTCGTCAGCTGAGAGGATCCTCACCGTGTCACACCGCCAGCAGGGAGTGGCGCACGGCCGACATGACCGGCAGATTAATGACACACGCGGCAGGCAGGCTGACGGTGTGTAGTCAGCTGAGACAACCCTCACCATGTCACACTGCCAGCAGGGCGTGGCGCACGGCCGACATGACCGGCAGATTAATGACACACGCGGCAGGCAGGCCGACAGTGTGTCGTCAGCTGAGAGGATCCTCACCGTGTCACACCGCCAGCAGGGCGTGGCGCACGGCCGACATGACCGGCAGATTAATGACACACGCGGCAGGCAGGCCGACAGTGTGTCGTCAGCTGAGAGGATCCTCACCGTGTCACACTGCCAGCAGGGCGTGGCGCACGGCCGACATGACCGGCAGATTAATGACACACGCGGCAGGCAGGCCGACAGTGTGTCGTCAGCTGAGAGGATCCTCACCGTGTCACACTGCCAGCGGGGCGTGGCGCACGGCCGCAGCTGGGCGTGGCTGCCGCAGTTGCACGGCTGTCGGCTGGTCTTGCCGCACGTTCCACACTCGCCGCGGTGGCACTGCTCCAGGCATCTGCCGGTGCAATGTACTCAGTCGGTGGACACCCTAACTTCAGGCAGGGGCACGCTTCCCCCGTGCATCTGCCGATACAATGTACTGTCAGTTGATGCACTCACTTCAGTCAGGGGTACACCCCCCTCCCCGGACATCTGCCGATACAATGTACTCAGTCGGTGGATGCGCTCATTTCAGTCAGGGGTAAGGCCCCGACACCTGCCGACACCATGTACTCAGTCGGTGGGTACGTCCTCAACCGTTCAGTGCGGCACCCTATATCGGAAAGACGCTAGCCACGTAGTCGCCCGGCCTCGGGGTGTGCAGGTAACGCGGCATGACACGTAATAACGGTTTACCTACGGGAGTACAATGGATGCAAGCACTTCCAGCTGGCCATGTGCCTGGGCGTGGTTTTGGACGAACAGCTCCATTCTCGTGTATCCGGCTGCGGGTGGCCGAAGTATTGGCGGCGGAGGGAGGCGGCGCGTCGCCTACCGGTGTGTGGTGCAGTCGAGCAGTTTGTTGCAGGCCTTGCGACACGCCCAGGCCTTGTTGCCGCAGCGGCGGGCGTCCGGACCCGAGGCGCCACAATAGCAGCGTGTCTTCACAGTCATCGGACACGGCGGGCACGGGCCTGCAATGGCAGGTACATCGGGTCGTGTAGGGCAGGCACCTCATATAGTGTAGGACGAGCGCCTCAGATGGTGTAGGGCGGGCGCCTCAGATGGTGTAAGGCAGGCACCTCAGATGGTGTAGGGCGGGCACCTCAGATGGTGTAGGGTAGGCACCTCAGATGGCGTAGGACAGGCACCTCGGATGGCGTAGGACAGGCACCTCAGATGGCGTAGGACAGGCACCTCAGATGGTGTAGGGAGGGCACCTCAGACTGTGTAGGGAGTGCACATCAGACGGTGTAGGGGGTACCTCAGATGATGTAGGGTGGGCACCTCAGATGGTGTATGGCGGGCGCCTCAGATGGTGTAAGGAGTGCACCTCAGATGATATATGGCGGGCACCTCAGATGATGTAGAGCGGCGTGCACGGGTATGGAACAGCGGGTACTCCCAGACCTAATGCAGGGTGGACACGGGCCTGAAGACACAGCCCCCCCCAAGCTTACCCGGATGACACTGCAGCAGACAGGCGTGGCCGCAGTCTGGCCGCAGGGGTCGGTCGCACCGCTGGTCGCAGGCGTGAGGTAGCAGCCACGGGTCCAGCGGAGGGTCGGCTACCTTGCCGCAGTAGCAGACGTATCGACTGGGGATGTCGGCGCGCGGGTACGAGCAGCGACAGTTGGGGCTGCGGGTCGGAGGTCACCGTCAGCCTGCAGGTCCGCGACTGGATCTGGGCGCACATCACTGGCGCTCCTCCAGACTGGGGCCGCGCCAGTTAAACAGCACACACCACACAATCAGTGTACACCATGTGTAGTGTAACCAGGCAGTGTAATCAGTGTAACCATGCTCAAGTTCATTTCATGTGCTTGGCTGTACTTACTCATCATACTCACTTCATTTCATTCAAAATGAGCAAGCACTCCAAAACGACACTAATATTTTAAACTTCAACTAATAAAATTTGAATCTAGGATACAGCCAAGCTAAGATCAGACAGGACATTCCACCTCCACATAATGTGGTTGAGAAGCATTGGCATGCTGCAGCATGAGCCAGTTTGTGAATCCTGTCTTAGTCGCTTGGTCCATGCTAGCTGCCCAGGGAGCCAATAGCCCAGTGGGATGTGCGTTTACCGCATAACCGAAACGTCCGGGGTCCAAACATTCCCAGCTACTTGGAATTTAGGATTCACCATAGCCCTTCGGCGTGCGTGAGAGACGACAACATGGCCTACATGCGTTCTAGAAGAACCTGAGGTGCCGACTACTGGGAAGAGGTGGCACAAGTTCAGTCTAATCAGTCCCTACCAGTGCCAGTCCAGCAGCGCGTGCCTGGCATCACCCTCGTCCAGACGTAGCTGCTGCTGGCTGATACTGTCACGCGCCCACTTCTGTATGCAGGACAGATGGAAGCCAACATAGCAGCCGGAGCAGCACCACACCTGCAAACAGTACCGGATCAGACTCGGCACTGCACACTGGTCAGTGTTGGGCCAACACCGCAGCCTGGCACACTGATACATTATTCGTGAAATAGGGTGGAATATGCCACTTTCTGAATACTCAATCGACATCCTTCTCCATGAAGTATCAGCATCTTGCTCTTTGATGAATGCTTATAAAGTCTTCATGTCTCCTTTCTAACAGTTCTTGTTGATAAATAGCATGTGCATGCTCTCGATTAGGAATGGTGATACACAAACATTTTGCAATGCAATTTCAGGCCAAAAAGGATGACCTATAACGTGATATGGCATACAATACCAGTTTATAGCAAAGTTATTATTCTCCCTATCCAGAATATAGCTCTTCTTAAATTATGAGTCTCAAAACAAATGATAAGGTCCAGTCATAAGTGCCTACACCATGGACTCAAATTTTAGTCTGAAAGACATCAAAACCATTTTAAAGTACACTAATTCCATGGCAATTTTCGACATCCTGCTATGCTCGTTTCGACATCTCACACCTAACGAAAAACCATTATTTTAACCCTGGCCTGGCAGCAGTACTACACCTACAGTCACGTCGGCACGGGCCACACGAGCCACGGGTCATCTCTGCGCCTAACTAACCCTCAGGGCCCGGCGCTGGTTCTTACCGCATCAGCACGCTTGACAGAGCCGATGCAGATGAGACACGTGCTGGCGTCGGCATTAAGAGCCCTCTGCACGTACTCAGAGGTGTTGCCCAGCGCTTCCTTCCCCGACAGCTGGCGACACAGCTTGCCTTAAAAAAAAAAAAATGCGTGTTACGGATAACGTGGCTGCACTGCATACTGTGGAGCTTGGTCACGTCACCACCAGGGTTTGACAAATAGGCTCTTCATGGATTTTTTTTGCACCCAGAACATCATTCTCTCCAGAAAAGTATTCTCTCATTTTCCACATTTGGAGGTTCAGTGGTGCTATTTGACAATAAACTGCCCTTGATAAAGTGCTGAAGATTCACCGAAAAGTGTAAACTGAGATTCTGGTGAAGCAGATTTAAATAATATCCTCTCCCATATTAGACTAACAAAAAAAATTATCTCCACATCTAGGATTATAAAGTACAAATCCAACCCTGGTCAACATTCAAAATTTTGTTAAGGAAGAGGGCAGCCCCATGCGAGTTTACTGCTGCAAATGTACCAAAAACGGTTCACATCGCCAACCTGGTTTGGCTTTATCTCTCTATTGATATATATATATATATATATATATATATATATATATATATATATATATATATATATATATGTATATGTATATATATATATATATATATATATATATATATATATATATATATATATATATATATATATATATATATATTCCTATTCAGTTGGTTTTCTCCTGTTTCCTGTTCAGTTGTATCTCATATTTAAAAATTATATCTTATGGTCTTCAAAATTCATCTTTTGCTAACTTCATCACCACAATTTTTCTGAAGCATTATAAGTGCATTATATAAGCACAAAACATTATATAACATATACAAGCATTATATAACATATATAGCATTATATAACATACATAGCATTATATAAGCATTATATAAGCACACATTAGTTGTGCAAAGATGTTCTCTGGCGGCAATTCCCGCTTAGCAGCATTTTCCGCGCCAGTGGATCGCGCTCCGACCCACCACATCCATAACCCGTATGGTGATCTGACAGTTGTCACAACAGTCCACAGGCCAAGAGAGGATGGTTGTGATTGTCCCCAAATTTATGTATTGACAACAGTATGCTGCCCGATCTCCCTGCACCACGAGTGCCTGCAACCCGCCTGTCACGCTCGCTCTTACAGTGCCATAACGACACCTTTTTCTGGTGTTGGCTGCCATAAATGCAATTGTCAGACGAATGTGTTGTAACTGTCGTGTGACATGCCATTCTTGTCAGCAACAGCGACGTAATATCTCGCAGCCTAGATGCTGAGTGCCAGGGAACATATTTTGTCAGTGCATGTCCACATGCTGAATGGTTAAGTTCAAAAGTTGTGTTATGAGAGCATGGCTACGTCATATGGTATGTTGCACCTGTGATGATGTGGTGGGACAAGAATTAGTACAAAAACGATGCCTGACATTGTGGCTACAAATTTGGTAATTTTGCAAATTTTGCATTGTGTAAACAAATTTTGCTACAAATACAAATTACAAATTACAAAAACACCCAATATTCCTCTATGGTGACACCACATAGAAATAGCAGTGCACCATGTTATCACATAGATGCTAAAAATGACACATAAAATAAGAAGGATAACAAAATAATATATCTTTCAACAAGACATGAAGGCATGCAAAACATAAGAACCCATAGCATGGTGAAGCTGGGATACATTGGTGCTATAGAAATCATGTAATTGTCCTAAAAAGACACCACTTAGCAGCATGATTACTTTTCATCAAAATAAGCAGTTTGAAATTTGCAACTTGATTTACAGTGAATTGAAGAAAAAAACACTGCTCCTCGCCACTCGAAGCTAAACATCTTAGGACAACTTGAACAACAGCATCTTGGAATTGATAGCTGGAGCCAGTATCAGAGGGCGACTCGGCAGCGGCAGCAGGGCTCACCAATGATCTGGTCACGTGTGTCGTCGTCCACCACCTCCTCCTCCTCAGAGTCTGACAGCTCATACTGCGCAGTGTGCTTCTGCGAGGCAGCCTTGATCTGCGCGCACGCCTCGGCGAAGCGGCGTTCCGGTTGGTCTGCTGGCGGTGGGGCAGCCCTGCCACGGCCGGCGGCTGCCTGAGCGCGGCTGGTCCCGCGCTGGCCGGCGCCGCCCCAGGCCACCGGGCCGCGCGATCTGCCCCGACCGGGCATCACGCCACCACTGGAGCGCTGTCCTGCAGAGGATGGACTGCAATCAGGCCAACTTCCGGAGCACTGCTGTGTCGAGGGTGAGGTAACATCAGTTCAACTGTCAGAGGTCTACTGTGAGGAGGGGGTGGGGTGATGTCAAGGCCTAGAGGACCAGGATTTCATTGTTATTTTGGAATCCCGAAGCTGGAGAGGAAATCTTGGAGAAATTGACATTTGTGAAGGATACATTTTTATACTTCTGATATACAACACAATGTGCTTCCTTCCAATCAGCTTCAGGAATGATTATCAAACAACAATAAGTTGGCAGTCGGTTTGAAACAACTTCATGGAATCTTTTGGCAGCAAAATGATTTATCAATTTTCTGGAGAGGATAATGCTATAGATATAAAGGGCAAACATCCAGGGAGATAGCATGATTTCAACCCTGGATAGAACTGCTGTGTGGATGATGGGGTAACATCAACTGTTAGAGTGCTGCCATGTGGGTTGGATGGCATCAGTCCAAATGTCAGGAGACTAGTGTGTGGAGAGCAGAATAACATCAGTTCAGTTGCCAAGGGGCTGCTGTGTGGAAGGTAGGGTGGAATCAACTATCAGAGGGTTGCCATGTGAAGGGTGGAGTGATGACAACTTCAGGTGGATTACTGTGTGGAGGGTGGGGTAGAATCAACTGTCAGAGAGCTGCTGTGTGTGTGGTAGGGTGGCATCAAACCAAATGTTGAAGGGCTCCTGTGTGGAGGGTGGAGTAGCATCAGTTCCACAGGATGGAGTATGGGGAGTGAGATGATTGGTGATGTGTGGTTTGTGATGTTACATCAGATCAGGTGCAAATGGGCCAGTGATACATTTTTTTCATGAAATAGGGTGGAATATACCACTTTCTGAACACTGAATAAACATCCTTTTTCGGTGATTTTGAACTTTGAAGAATATGGAGAAAATTGTATGGCCTTAGATATGCAATCACTCAAGTATAGATGATTAAGGGGTGATATGATTGAAATGGATAACATTGTTAAATAGTTTGACAAGGTCGATCTGAATGAACCAAATGCTCCTCTAGAGTATCACATATGAGTTATGAATTCAAGTTAGACAAGTTGAGGTGTAGGACAGTTAAGTGACAACAGATTTTCAGTCAAAGTGTGGTTGATCAATGGAATAGGCTGCCTGCTGATGTTGTGGGAGTTTCTCATTGGATGTATATAAAAATAGGGTGGACAAATTTTTAAGTCAGAAAATCTTGTTTTTGAGTTCTAATTAGTGGTGGATGAGGTGAGATTTATGGCCATAGGTGTGAATGTCACAGGCCACTTTAAGCAGGCACAGGTGGAGTTGAAAATATCTCCCATATTTGTTTCTGTTCTGTTTGCACTTTTGTCATGCAATCTCTTGCCTGCGTAATATAATAGACTCTGAGGATATCTGGTTGGCCATGGAGGATGTACCTTTGGCACAACCATGGGTATGTATAGGTCTGTAATGGTTGATAATATTTATAGGAACCTTTTGTGCATACAATGAGTGTCTAGATGCTGAAACTGAAGCCTTCAGTCTTATTCAGACAGACATTCCATAATAGTTATGTAATTGCCTCTGTACCAACACCTTTTCAGTGTGGTATTGCAGTAAATGTTTACATCAAGGTAAATTTTGATTCTTTGGATATTTTTTTGGAATACGAAGTATTTTAACTGGAAAATGATGATGTGATCACTCATTTTCTCTGCAAATGATTACTTGTCATATGGCAAAGAAATGTACGATCATAATCTTCACTCTACAAATATAGCCCATCTCATATAATTATCCATACCTGGTGTGTCACAGACGTGATAAGGAAGAAATTCAACACTTCATGCACTTGATTTAATACTCTGACATCAAAAACCTTGTGTTTCTGGCTTAATTTCACATTTATCCCCAAGAAGGAATACTTGCAGCCAGATGAGTCTGTACCCTTCAAACAAGGACAGAAGTTCCTTGCAATGCTGTTATCGTTAACTGCAGCGCTGACAATGTCGCATATATTTGATGTCATGGCCAAAAGTGTTTTCGATGATTCTGGTTTTCCAGTTAGGTTAGATTATATTATGCTATAATATATTTCATATATTATGCTGCATTATCTTAGTCTAGGTTAGGTTAGGTTATCTTATTATTTTCTTTCTTTTAGGTTCTTTGTCACAGTGCTGTCCACACCCAGAACATCAAGTGGCTCTGGCGCAATGTAAAAGAGTGGGTGTGGTGACTGGGCATGCAGTGCAGGTATTTGTTGCAATATCTTGGAAGGTATTTGTTTTTTTAACCAAATTTCATGGCCACAAAATTCATAACTTCCTTATCGAAGCATCAAAGCTTTATAAGCTGCAATCCCAGCACTGTGCTGAGAAAGAAAGATGAGCCACAGCCAGGACCATCCCACTAAGGTATGTAAATGTACCATGTAGATATGTACTGTATCATGCCTATGACATCATAATATAAAATATATTATATCATAATAAAATCTAACCTAACCTAACCTAGCCAGAAAACCAGAATCGTCCAAAATTAAATTTTTGGCCATGACATCAAATATATGAAAAATATAATAAAACATCACAAGAAACTTCTGGCCTTGGCTGTGGGCACCGTCAGGTTGTGAGTATTCATTCTCAGAAATAAATGTTGAATGAAGGCAGAAACATAAGGTTTTCGATGGTAAAAGTATTAAATTGAGTGGATGAAGTGTCAAATTTCTTCTTTATCACGTGTGTGACACACCAGGTATGGGTAATTATACACGATGTGCTATATTTGCAGAGTGAAGATTATGATCGTGTATTTGTTTGCCAACTGAAAAGTAATCATTTGCAGGGAAAATGAGTGGTCGCATCGTCATTTTTACGTTCAAACACCCTGTATGTAAAAAAAAATCCCAAAAATCCAATTTTACCTTGGTCGATGTATTTACTCTCTTCTCTTACTTACCTTAAATTGCAAATGTACTACTAGGTAGGTAGGAACCCACCCTACCCTGCTTAGCTATAAACCCTTGGCTAAACCCAAAGCTATAGAAGACCTAAACCCTAAACCTAAACCCCTTGTAAATAGCAATCAGCTGCTGGGGTGTCGTTTAGCTACATATGTGACGCTTCTAGGCCTTGCTTCTAGGCGATTATGATCAATGTCAATTTTGTACATCTACGAGCGCCAAATTGACCAATCAGAGTGCAAAATTATTGTGAAAATAGCAAGAATAGCTTTTGTCGAACGCTTCGTGTATGGGTGAGTCGCGTGCATTGTAGGTTGGATAGGTTGTGTTCTGGAATGGTTTTTATTATCGATACCCTGCGTAGTTGGGTCGGCATGTTGTGTATGGTTATTTTCGCCTCCCTGAAATATGATTTTGTTTTGTGCCAGAATGCAGCCATCAGTCTGGCACAGCATGTTGTAGCTTTTTCCGGTTTCCCAAAAATCCGAGGATCGCCAATGCACAAAAATTCGCATCGGGGCCATCCGAATTCGCATGGGGGATTCCGAATGAATAGAACGGGCCCAGAAAACTCTCGCCGGGGCCGGAAAATTTGCACAGGGTCCCGCCAAAATCGCGCTTGGCCCCCTGTAAGCATAACGCGTCCCGCGAACTCCCGGTGGACCGCCAAATATCGCATTCGGGACCCAAAATTTCCGTCGGTAGTCCCAAAAATGTGTGTCAGGGCATCACAAACTTCCGTCGGGGCTCCCAAAAGTTGGCGTCGAGGGTCCCAAATAAGCACAGTGTTGCCACAAAAATCGCATAGGAACCCGAAAAAGATAAAGCCTGAGCCGTCCGAAATAAGGAGTGATTCCAAAAATAAATAAACATCTGAGCCAAGATGATCGCTTTGGGGCTCCAAACATAGCACCAGATGCTTTCAAAAATAGTGTGCTCCCCGATAAAAAAACGTACTGGAGCTCCAAAAATCGCGGCGGGGCACAAAAATATTGCGCTGGGGGGTGGGGGGGGGGATCAGGTCGAGATTCGGATTACAAAATCAGAAGAGGTCCCAAAAATCGCGTTTGGTCCCCAGAACCATGCGCCAGGACCCCAGAATACCCCAGAACCATTAGGAATGGTTGACCATAAATCCTCTTCTCAATAGCTTCTTGCACTGCACTTTGTGCAATTTTTATCCCAAAGGCTGGTGCACCCAGTGTGTCTTTTTCCAGGAGGGTCGGGCCCCGGGATATTGAGTTAGGGACCTCAAAAGTTCATGCTTTGGTCCATGAAAATCACACTAGGAGCTCGATAGGTCGCACCGGGCCCAAACGTCTCATCGGGATCCAAACAAATGAAGCCGGGGCAACCGAAAAAAATAATCCGGACATAAAAATCACTCTGGAACCCCAAAAATCGTGCCAAATGCTCGCAAAACGTATTGGGTCCCCCAAAACATGTTGAGGCCACCAAATATCGCACTGGGGATATAAGCAAATGACGCCGGGGCCCAACAAACTCGCTGGGACCAACAAAGTCGCAACGCAGCTCTTGAAATTCACACCGGGGGCGCAAAAGATCGCACAGGCCCCAAAAGTCGCAACTGCCCCACACAAATCAATTTTTACCCGGAATATCACACTGGGTCTGTGGTCTCACAAATCGCGTCAATGACCACCAAAAAAAAAAACGCCAGGACATGGAACAGAAAATTGCCGAGCCACCGACAAAAAAATCGCACCGGGAGCCCGAAGAATCGTACCGGGGCCCAAAAATATCGCGTAGGGGGCTTAAAAATAGAACTCTACTCCCCAAAAATCGCACCGCAACTCGATCGAATCGACCCGAGCACCGGAATTTTTTTATACTCTGAAGGGTGTCGTCGGCAGCAAAAGAAACTTGACGAGCAGCCACAGTGGCGTACCAAACCAAAATTTGCACCGAGGCGGGGCGCCTGAAAATCACGTCAAGGACACCAAAAACTAGCGCAGGGGCCCCCGTAACTGTCGCCGGGGGCCAACAAATCGCACCGAGGCCCATGGCAATCACGCTGAGGACCACACAAAAATCGCTCAGTGACCTAAGAAGAACCCTGGCCTTGGGTCTTTTACGACGCATTCAACCGCTAGGTCATATAGCGTCGCCGACCTCTCACGCCGATTGGTCGCGGGTGGACTCGGTAAATGCCGTCCGCTGTGAGATTCGAACCGACAATCCTGCGATCAAAAGTCAGACGCTCTACCAACTGAGCTACCGCGGACCAAATCCGCCGGGGCCCAATGATAACATCCCGACGTCTTCGCTGCGCTATTGATGAAAACTTAGCAAGGTCTAATAACATATCTAGACTGTTTACATGACGTGCCGTACATACCGAAATCCTGGTAGGTTCTACTATAATTCTCGCATATTCCTGGCGCATCATCAGGGCTCGAACTAAAAAATATACTGGACTCGTTGTACTCTTTAGTGACAGTGTTCAACTGCTGCCCATAGCAAGTGTTCCATATGCTTCATTTTTGAAGATTATTTCATTAAACATCAACACTTTATTGATACAGCTTTTTTAATAACTAAAATGTTTCCGAAAGCAAACTATGTACATGTTTCCAACTACAAAAAAAAACAGTTAACTACTAGCCATTGACCCCAGTTCTACGTGGATTAAAGATTCGTGCGGTGGAATTGTCGACCTGTAGCAAAATACCCATCGGTAGGCACCTGGGCGGGAGTCAGTTTCATATTGTGGTTGCCGACTGGGCATATGTTCATTTCGGTGAGTGCATCAATATGAGCTCATTTAGAATGTTTATGCGAGGGTAGAATATATTATGGTCTTTGTATTTAGCGCAGCTGGCGAATGGACCGGAGCATGCTTCGATTTATATTTTGCGATCCTGAAGTTAGTTAGTTATTTGAGTTTAAGGGCGCTTCGACCAAAGTGTGATCATTTAGCGCCCAATCCTGAAGTTAGAATCTATGAATCTTCCTATATGCGATCACTGATGCACTGATCACTGATCTGCCTATATGGGATCACAAGGGGTGCGAATTCATTTTTGTAAATTTGCAGTTGATGGTAGTTTTGGATTTCTTGGAACTTCTTTGTTTATTGCAATGTTTATGAATGTGCTGAACATTATGTGACCACTCATTTTATATTTGCAAATAGGTAGGTAGGTACATACTTTTAAGTTGGGAGGGAAAATGCCACCCTAAAATGGTCTTGCGTCAGGTAATATAGCCTAAAAGTAACTGTCAAAATAAAGAAGGAAGGATGTAGCATAGTATGACCCAACCTAACCTTTCATGCAAGAAAGCAAATTCTCTTTTTCATGGAAAATTTATAAATAACGTTTTCTTCAAAAATGTTTAAATTAAAAAACTTAGCCTAATTTAACATAACCGGTAATCTTTACCTTTCGGCCGACACATACTGCCAAGGTTAGTGATTTGTAAAGAGGTGTATAGTGGGGAACAGTGACATCACAGAAGTCAGGCAAGTGACGTCACAGGAGTCGGGGGTCGGTAAAGATTACCACCTAACCTAGACTAAGATAATGTAGCATAATATACAAAATGTATGATAGCATAATGTAATCTAACCTAACCGGAAAACCAGAATCCTCCGAAGCAAATTTTTTGGCCATGACGTCATGAAATATATGCGACATTGTATGCGACACCTCTTTCCAAATCACTAACCTTGGCAGTATGTGTCGGCCGAAAGGTAAAGATTACCACATAACCTATGCTAGCCTGAACTGTTTCTGAAGAGTAAAACACCATACACATACACATTTTGTATTGAAAAGAAAGTTGAAGATGTTACTAACTTGCAACAAAAGCCTGATCTAGCCTAAATTAGCCAAACCTAACCCTTTGTATGCTTCATGGATGTAAAATGTGTGTAAAACTTTCCTTGTGGTTACCTTAAGCTGCAATAATACCTTCATTTGTAGGTACTGCCCAAGCGGTATAGTCAAAAGTAGGTAATAGCTGCCTCCATTGATTCAACCCATCTTGAATGTGATTGTACCCCTAAGTTTGTGAATGTTAGTGAGCCCAGCAGCTTGTATGAACCAGCAATGGCATGGTTGGACAAATAGGCTTTTCCTGGATTTTGGCAATCTGAAAATTATCCTCTCCAGAAAATTAACCCCTCACTTTTCTCATTTTTAGGTTTAATAATGTTGTTTGATAATGAACTGTTCTCTGATCAATTGTTCAAGGTCAGCTTGGAGTGCATGCTGAGATTCTGATGTCACAAGGTGGAATAAAAATATTCCCCATATTTTATTAACCTTATGTTTAGCACCAGCATTCACTTTATGTTCCAACTATGGTATGTGCCATGCTTGTCAATTCTCTACATATTATTGACATCACAGTTCCAAGAATTATTTCCATAAAATGGCATGACCAATTAATGTTCAACATCACTGATCTGTATGACACAACTTTCAGGAAGCTGTGTATATTTAAATATACATATATATATATATATATATATGTATATGTATATATTTAAATTCAAAGTAATATTTAATATTTGTATTTAATATAATATTTAAAATCTTAGTTATTACTATTGCAGCTATGGTTCTTATTTGTTTTGAGACTCTTAACATGTAAACATTATTCTCAATCTTGATGGCATGGTATTATTGTACTTTAAGGTATCAACTACACAAACTTTACACACATTTTACCTTGATGAAGCTGGGCGCTACATGACCGATGTAGTCGATGCACCCTAAAGCCCTAATAACTAACTACTTTGATGAAGCAAACAAGGGATCAGATTTGGTTAGGTTGGGTTTTTTCAGTTGGAAATAGTTTCTTTTGTGCTGAAATTGTTTAATCCTTTTCCTTCAAAAACAGGGTTGGTTGGGCTATGCTAGGTTAGGTTAGGTTAGGTTTTATTTCATTTCACAATTATTAAGAACTAAATGTGATGTTACTATATTTGTTTATACTATTTTATTTTCTGACATGGAGGTTTGGCTAGGTTATGTTAGGCTGTCTCACATTTCTTCCTTTTTAACATGATTTTTTATGCTATGTTACCCAACTCAAAGTCCCATTTTTAGCATTATTTTGCCTGTCAGCTGAAAAGTAAGCATTTGCACAGGAAATGGGTGGCATCATCATCTTAGTCACGTTCATAAACATTGTATTAAAGATATGAATTCAAAGAGTTTATACAACTGTAAAACACAAATTTACTGATGGTTCTATTAATGCTTGAATGTATGCTCAAAATCAATATGTTCAGTATGCATTTGATGTAATTCTTGATAAGCTTATCTTGCAAATAAAGTTCAATTTCTGTTCCTTCACAGTGAAAGCCATGGCAACAGAGCAGCCATGCTACACTTTGATTGCCTCACCATCAGATGCAGAGCAGCCATCAGAACAGCAGCTGAAGTCTGACCTTGGTGAGTGACATTCCTTGTGCTTATGATGTGTGGTTCAAGTTGGTTGCTGTATGTCATGAGCAGTTGAATGGAATATGTATGGTATTGTGCCATGTCATGTTTGTTTGAAAACAGAGAGCAGGAACAGTATGTACTTTACAAAATCTGCTGTAATGGTGGCATCTGATTTCAACCATTGATGAAGGAGGTTAAAACATTTCCAGCTATCATGTGTAGACTGAATGCACTGAGAACCCAAGAGACAGGTTCTACTATGATATAATGTTCTTTCTGTCAGTCAGCAACAATTAGAGTATTATATTTTGAATACTAACATTGAAATATGATCGACTGCCCAACCAGGTTATTTGAGCAACCACTATGGACTCTTTCATTTTCTGTGATACACATTTATGATTCTTACCTTTTTATTTGGGGATTTGATGCTGATCTGGCATCAGGCTGGATCCAGAGTTTCACAATTTCAGTGATTGCTGCCCCTGGTAGTTTCTGATATCACTTAGTTGATTGTCAAATGCATTCCTTTAATACTTCATCACAGGTGTGCTATAATTTTTTAATGACTGCAGTTGCATCAGAACCAAACACAAGAGGTGCAGCAGCCCAAACCATGTGCATGTCTGCTGTGTACCATGCCAGTTCAGGGTTATTCATGGGAGTCTCTCTTGTGCCACAGAGAATGGCAACATCCGCGCCAAGACGGACGCACTGAAGAAATGCATCCATGCGATCCTGTCAGGCGAGAAGATTCCCGGAATCCTTATGACCGTCATCCGGTTCGTGCTGCCACTGCGCGACCACACCATCAAGAAGCTGCTGCTCATCTTCTGGGAGATCGTGCCCAAAACGCTACCTGACGGCAAACTGATGCAGGAGATGATCCTTGTCTGTGATGCCTACCGAAAGGTCAATTAGTGGGGACATGGTGGCTACATCCAGGCCAGGACTTTCTGTTCAGACTCTCTGCCACCACTATTGATTAAGTACGCTGTTGAACGAAGCCATGAGGGGTTCGTTGACCAGTTTTCATCATAAGGAGAGAATACACGTCGCTGTATAGTCCGTACTGCCAGTCAGGCCTGATGCTTACCGGGCTGATATTGACTTCCATCTGACTGTCAGAGCAGAGCTAACACCTATGTAGCGGATACTGAGCTGATGCCGACAGCCAGAGTCTGTAATAGAAGTGCTGACATTGACTTCCATCTGACTGTCAGAGCAGAGCTAACACCTATGTAGCTGATACTGAGCTGATGCTGACAGTCAGAGTCTGTAATAGAAGCGCTGACATTGACTTCCATCTGACTGTCAGAGCAGAGCTAACACCTATGTAGCTGATACTGAGCTGATGCTGACAGTCAGAGTCTGTAATAGAAGCGCTGACATTGACTTCCATCTGACTGTCAGAGCAGAGCTAACACCTATGTAGCTGATTCTGAGCTGATGCTGACAGTCAGAGTCTGTAATAGAAGCGCTGACATTGACAGAGCTGACACTGACAGTTAGAGCTGATGCTAACAACTGGTCTTTACTGCCAGAGCTGATGCTTGGTTGTATGTAACTTTATCTTGTTCTTTTTTTGCATCTCCTGGCTGCCAAAATCCAGCATTGCTTTTAAATAAAAATGTAGCTTCAGTAATGTTTCTTGGAGTCCTGGTGGTGTCCTGGCATTTGTATCGAGAACAGTCTCGGAGACACGACATGTCGGACAAGTCAGAACACTTAACCACTCGGCCACACACGCCAGGAGCGAGTGATTCTGATGAGCCAGATGATCGTCAATGACCGACAAAGCTGACACGGACAGAACTGATGCCGACGTAGCTGACGCCGACATAGCTGATGCCGACATAGCTCGCTGACGTCAGCAGAACTGACACTGTCAGATTGGTCGGCGTCGAACCAGCCTGACAGCCTTGTCTCCGTCCTCAGGACCTGCAGCACCCCAACGAGTACATCCGCGGCTCGACGCTGCGCTTCCTGTGCAAGCTGAAGGAGCCAGAGCTGCTGGAGCCGCTGATGCCCGCCATCCAGTCGTGTCTGGAGCATCGGCACAGCTACGTGCGCCGCAACGCCGTCATGGCCGTCTTCACCATCTTCAGGTGGGCGTGAGGTGCCATCTTCACCATCTGCAGGTTGAGCTGTTGTAAAAATGAAACTGAAAGAACAAAAAATAAGATGAATGACCCGCAGCCGGCCGCGGTGGACATCGGCTTGTAAAGTGTGAAACCAAACCGTCCGTCTTTCAGTGTTAAGAGAAGTTGCCCCACTAGTGTATGGCTGCAATTTATTGTGCAAGCAACAGCTCTGCCCGGCTGTGACATTGCCTGGCCGAGCAGCGGCTGCTCTGATGAAGTGTTTGCTGCCCTGCTCTGTGGCGGCGTGGCGTGCTGCCCTGCTGCGGCGTGATGCCCTTCCACTGACGCCGCCCGCCGCCACCACCAGGAACTTCGACTTCCTGATACCGGACGCGCCGGAGCTGATCGCCAGCTTCCTGGATGGCGAGCAGGACATGTCGTGCCGGCGCAACGCCTTCATGATGCTCATCCATGCCGACCAGGAGCGCGCGCTCACCTACCTGGCCTCGTGCATCGAGCAGGTCAACACGTTCGGCGACATCCTGCAGCTGGTGATCGTCGAGCTGATATACAAGGTACGACGGCCGTGCTCTCTATATTCGGCTGAGGGCGGCCGGCCGTGCGGGCTGGCCGTGTGGCTACCCGGTGGACTGCAAGGACTCGCCGGCTTGGGTGGCTATTGGTCGCAATGATAAATTATTTCGTGAAATAACGTGGAACGTACCACTTCCTGGACACTGAATCGACATCCGTCCGAAAGAAGTACTGAGATTGTACTTCTTGATGCGCGGCTGCGAAATATTCATGTCTCGCTCTAACACTTTAGTTTGTAAGTATCATGCTTATGCTCACCATAGCGGATCCGCGATCGTGATACGCGAGCATCCCATGGTGCAATTCCAGGGAAATGGATTACCTATGATGTGCTATGCTATACGATACCAGTTTATAATTACTGAGTGTATTATACCAGTATTTGCATCATTGTCATTGATATAGGTATCCCAAAATTAGGTACCTCTAAACAAAGATGAGACGGATACAGTCATATGTATGCTACTGGCTCAAAGCTGAGTTTGAAGGCCTGAACAAGTATTTTAAATGGCATTGTTTCCATCATCCATGGCGAATTTCGACATCCTGCTGCACTCATTTCAGCATCTCATACCTAACGAAAAGCCATTAGTTTAACACTGAGTATCGTCCGGTTGGTTGGTATGATTGTGTTTGGTTAATGGTTGTGGTTATGTCCGTTTTTGGTGGTTATGATGTCCTTTGATGGTACTGATTGTGTCCCTTTGGTGGTAATAGCTGTATTTGGATGGTGGTTACGAGTGAGGGCGATGCCGGAACGAGTCTTCTGTCGTGCGCGAGCGAAAAAGGTTATGTCAGTGACAGGGCCTGACCCCACCTTCACGTTTTTCTAACTTAAAACTAAAATGGTCGCATGGTGTCTGTATGAGAAGTGTGACTCATCTGTCATCCTTATAATATGGTTCTCGGGGCCGTGGCCTGCTTCGTCTAACATGATTAAAGTCCTACGCTGGCCACGGCCATCTTCGAAGTGATGCACCTGGCCCATTGTGCAGCAGCGGCTGCGCTTTGTGTTCGGCCGCTGTGTGCGTGCTCAGTAGTGAGCCGTTCATGCTACGCTGGCTCGACACTACCTCCACAGCCTGTGGCGTGTCGTGTTGGCGCCATGTGACCGCCGGCCGCCGGTTCGCAGGTGTGCCACACCAACCCTTCAGAGCGGTCGCGCTTCATCCGCTGCATCTACAATCTGCTGAACTCGAGCAGCGCCGCGGTCCGATACGAGGCGGCCGGCACCCTGGTCACGCTCAGCTCGGCTCCCACCGCTGTCCGGGTCAGTGGTGACCTGCCCTGCTTTCCGGCTCAGTTTCCCGCTGCTGTGTCGGCGATGTTGCCTGCATTTTATAGGTTGCACCCGTTCACAGCTACGGCCACATTACTGATGCCGTATCGATCATGTTTGGCTGCCTTCCGTCGTTTTTTCTACCATGTATGAATAATGAGCTGCTCACATTGTTACATTTCTCATTTCTTTTCTCGAAGAGATTCAGTTTGAGTGTGGTCCCTGACCTGTTGCAGTGCTGGCCAGAGAGTGTGATGTGGTGTGCCTGATCCCTCGCAGCGCTGGCCAGAGAGTGTGGTGCGGTGTGCCTGACCCCTCGCCGTGCTGGCCAGAGAGTGTGGTGCGGTGTGCCTGACCCCTCGCCGTGCTGGCCAGAGAGTGTGGTGCGGTGTGCCTGACCCCTCGCCGTGCTGGCCGAGAGTGTGGTGCGGATGCCTGACCCTGCCGTGCTGGCCGAGAGTGTGGTGCGGTGTGCCTGACCCCTCGCCGTGCTGGCCGAGAGTGTGGTGCGGTGTGCCTGACCCCTCGCCGTGCTGGCCGAGAGTGTGGTGCGGTGTGCTGACCCCTCGCCTGCTGGCCAGGTGTGGTGCGGTGTGCCTGACCCCTCGCCGTGCTGGCCGAGAGTGTGGTGCGGTATGCCTGACCCCTCGCCGTGTGGCCAGGGTGTGGTGGGTGCCTGACCCCTCGCCGTGCTGGCCAGAGTGTGGTGGGTGTGCCTGACCCCTCGCCGTGCTGGCCAGAGAGTGTGGTGCGGTGTGCCTGACCCCTCGCCGTGCTGGCCAGAGAGTGTGGTGCGGTGTGCCTGACCCCTCGCCGTGCTGGCCAGAGAGTGTGGTGCGGTGTGCCTGACCCCTCGCTGTGCTGGCCAGAGAGTGTGGTGCGGTGTGCCTGACCCCTCGCTGTGCTGGCCAGAGAGTGTGGTGCGGTGTGCCTGACCCCTCGCTGTGCTGGCCAGAGAGTGTGGTGCGGTGTGCCTGACCCCTCGCTGTGCTGGCCAGAGAGTGTGGTGCGGTGTGCCTGACCCCTCGCTGTGCTGGCCAGAGAGTGTGGTGCGGTGTGCCTGACCCCTCGCTGTGCTGGCCAGAGAGTGTGGTGCGGTGTGCCTGACCCCTCGCTGTGCTGGCCAGAGAGTGTGGTGCGGTGTGCCTGACGTGCTGGCAGAGTGTGGTGCGGTGTGCCTGACCCCTCGCTGTGCTGGCCAGAGAGTGTGGTGCGGTGTGCCTGACCCCTCGCTGTGCTGGCCAGAGAGTGTGGTGCGGTGTGCCTGACCCCTCGCTGTGCTGGCCAGAGAGTGTGGTGCGGTGTGCCTGACCCCTCGCTGTGCTGGCCAGAGAGTGTGGTGCGGTGTGCCTGACCTCTCGCCGTGCCGACCAGGCCGCGGCCAGCGCCTACATTGAGATTATACTCAAGGAGTCGGACAACAACGTCAAGCTGATCGTGCTAGACCGGCTGGTGGCGCTACGGGAGCAGCCCAGCCACGAGCGCGTGCTCCAGGAGCTGGTCATGGACATCCTGCGCATCCTCGCCACACCCGATCTGGAGGTGAGGACCGCGTCATCTCAGCTTAGGAATGAAGAAATGGAGACGTTCTCATCATCACTCCAGCTCACTCCAGCTTAGGCATTGGGCATCAACCAGATTGTTCCAGCTCATGGGTCACTCCAACTCAGGAGTGGGTCATGAACATTGTGCCAATCATGACTTAGTGGTAAATCTGTGATGTTTTTCCGATTTTGTGGAGAGGACATCTTTTGCCAACCTGCTATGTATGGGAATGTAGCCGGATGTTATGAGTCAGGCATTTGAGTATGTTTCTCACTTTAGATGGCATTTCAGCCATACATTTTTACTTGCTCACTGTTAATGTGGCTTGAGATAGTGACATATTTTCACGTTCAATCCATCTATACAAGAAGCACCCACGTTTAAGAGCAAGTTTAATGGGTCATTGGAGGATCCTGTATTACAGTAGGTTGTAAATGTAGCCTAACAGTGGTACAGAATCTTTCTGAAGGTGGAGGGGGTGGGGCAATATCAGTTTTTGTATGGTGATACTTTCCATGCAACACCCATAGGATGAGTATTAAGCTCGTTCAAAATTGGGCGACCACTACCTCCTCTGCCGTCACCCCCACCCCCACCCCATTCTTGCACCATTGGAGATGAAGTACATATCCAGTCTGCAGCAACATGCTAAGCTGACACAATTGCGATTCATTGCGTACACCGTGCGTAAACGTCCTGCGATTGTCACAGTGCAGCGCATCCCTGTCTTAGTATCGCCTGTATACCGACCGACGTTGAAGCGCGATGTTTCGCTGACAGCCTGCCTGATGGTACACACATGGAATGTGTCCCACATGGCCTACCGTGTTTCGGCTGCCGTCAGGTGCGCAGGAAGACGCTCGACCTGACTATGGACCTGGTCACATCACGTACCGTGGAGGAGCTGGTACTGGTGCTGAAGAAGGAGGTCACGAAGACACACAACACGGTCGAACACGAGGATATCGGAAAGTGAGAGCACCACTTGGGCTCTGTATGCTGGCGATTCACCGTACCGGATGTGGGATCGTGGACTGTGTCTGCCAACCACGTGTGACGTTACATGCATTGACGTATGTTTAATCCGGGCGTGAAATTGTTATTTGTGTTGTTTATCGGCGGCAGTGTCTCACCCCCACAAGGTAGCGTCAGTGACAGTTTCCTACCCACGCCAGGTACCGTCAGTGAGTGTCCCACCTCCACCAGGTACCATCAGTGACAGTATCCCACCCGCGCCAGATGCTGTCAGTGACAGTGTCCCACCCTCGTCATTGGTGGCTGGCAGTGGCATTGTCCCACCCTCGTCATTGGTGGCTGTCAGTGGCAGTGTCCCACCCTCGTCATTGGTGGCTGGCAGTGGCATTGTCCCACCCTCGTCATTGGTGGCTGTCAGTGACAGTGTCCCACCCTCGTCATTGGTGGCTGTCAGTGACAGTTCCCACCCTCGTCATTGGTGGCTGTCAGTGACAGTGTCCCACCCTCGTCATTGGTGGCTGGCAGTGGCATTGTACAATCTCAGCCATTGGAGATCGTCAGTAGCAGTGTCCCATCCTTTTCATTGGAGATCATCAGGAGCAGTGTCTCACCCTCGCCATTGGAATCTGGCAGTGGCATTGTCCAATCCCAGCCATTAGAGACTGGCAGCGGCAGTGTCTCATTCCCAGCGATTGGAGACCGTGAGTAGCAGTGTCCCACCCCCACCATTGGCGTTTGTCAATGACACTGTCCCATCCCCACCTGGCCTTCAGGTACCGTCAGCTGCTGGTGCGCACTCTACACTCGTGCTCCATCAAGTTCCCGGACGTGTCGGCCACGGTGATACCGCTGCTGACCGAGTTCCTCTCGGACACCAACGAGCTGGCCGCCTCCGACGTGCTCGTCTTCCTGCGGGAGGCTGTGCAGAAGTTCGACCAGCTGCGGCCGCTGGTGCTGGAGCGGTTGATGGAGGCGTACCCCCTGATCGGGTCAGTGATCTGACACACCGCCTGTCGGCCGTGTGGTGAAGCTCGCTCTGATCACGGCTGGCCGTGGGAACGGACCGGTTTGCAATCTGCAGGTGTCATCTGCCACCGCTGAGGAGACCTGTGGCACTCCGATAAATAATTACCGGGCTGTTGGGCATATGTGCGACTTCCCTACTAAGTGATCCAATATTGGTTCGTGGTGTGCTCCGTCACGCTCTCATTCTGAAAACGTGGCTGGAAGTACATTGAGGTCAACAGTATACTGCGCTGGGTGAGCGAGAGCAAGATATAGGTTAAGCTACAAAGCCTCTTTGTGACGAACATTGAGAATGCATCGAAAATGTGTTATGAGAGGTCGTAAGAGTCAAAATTTAGAGCAGGTATTCTCAGCGTGAAGCTTGGAGCGCTATAAAAGGTATTTGTTTCAGGAGCGCGCTGTTCGGGTCGGGCGGGTCAGATCGATTGCTCATATGTCCTGTGTGCCCCGGATATAATGTCCTGTGTGTCCCGAGTATAACAATGTCCGCCCGCATAGTCCGAGTATGGCGATGTTCGCCCGTGTGACCCGGGTATGACGATGTCCGCACGTATTGCCCGGGTATGACAATGCCCACCTGTATATTCCGAGTGTCCCGAGTATGGCAATGTCCATCCGTTTGCCCCGAGCATGAAGGTGTCCGCCCGTGTACCCCAGGTCTGTCCGCGTGCACCGTGCTGCTACCTGGATCCTGGGCGAGTTCGCGGCCAGCGCCGAAGACGTGCAGGCGGTGATGACGCAGGTGCGGCAGGCGCTGGGCGAGCTGCCGCTGGTCGAGGACGAGCTGCGGCAGGCGGCCGGTCAGAACGCCGCCGATGACACCACGACACACCAGCCGACCGTGCAGAAGCTGGTGACGGCCGACGGCACGTACGCCACGCAGTCTGCCTTCAGCGCTGCACCGTGAGTACCGCCCCAACCCGACCCCTCCCTTCCCCGGACCGCTGGTTAGGCCACACAGTCGACCTTCACCGCCACACCATAAGTACCGCCCTGGCCCGACCTCAGTCCCCTGGGCTGAACGTGCGCCACACAGTCGACCTTCACCGCCACACCATAAGTACCGCCCTGGCCCGACCTCAGTCCCCTGGGCGGCACGTACGTCACACAATCTGCCTTCAGCGTCACACCAAGAATACCACCCGACTGACCTCGGTCTCGCTTGGCGGCACGTACGTCATACAGTCGGCCGAAAAGAACACAGTCGCTTTTAATGACGCGATACCAAACTACAGTGCCTATATGTAAGCATCACACTTTCTTACCAGTTACAAAACACTTGCCAAAACCGTGAGTATTTCAGTACGCCGTTGAGGTGGTGTATTCTTATATACACCACGGCTCACTCTGCCGCCGAGCGACCGTGAGTGTTTCGAATGGTGTGTCATCAACTTTCGCCCCATATACATAATAGCCCCATTGACAATGCTGATGAGTTTTTGAGGCCGCCTGAATCAGTAGGAAGGCGAGGGTGCGAGTTCCGGGCAGCGCATGTGATTGAACTCTCACTGGTCAGGATGGTGCCGATGCAACACATGACCCTGCGCTTGACCTGTTCAGCTGACCTCAACCCATCACTCACTGACTGTTAGCGACTGGAAACTTCGGCAGGGCGACCAAGAAGAAGGAGGTGGAGCGTCCGCCCCTGCGTAAGTACCTGATGGCGGGCGACTTCTTCGTCGGCTCGGTACTGGCGGCGACGCTCACCAAGCTGGCGCTGCGCTACTGCCGGCTGGTGGAGGCGCCCGTCAAACAGAACCGGCTGCGTGCCGAGGCCATGCTGATCGTGTCGAGCATCATGCACCTGGGCCGCAGCGGCCTGCCCGAGAAGGCCATCAGCGACGACGACCTGGAGCGACTGCAGCTCTGTTTACGCGTGCTGGCCGAGCGCAGTCCGCTGCTCGAGAACATTTTCCTCACTGCCTGCAAGGAGGCACTCTGCTCCATGCTCAAGGTGACGATTGTGGCAGGTGCCTTTGCATACTTTGAGCCATCCAAGCTGGCTGGGCTAAAGCTGCGTTTTCTCTCCGGGTATCCTCTTCTGACTCAGCGTTTTGGGCTGTGTGGTTTTCTGTACTGTCTCCCGCTGGTTTAATGACTTGCGTCCGGAACGGCGTTCCCCGCATTCAGCGCGTCTCCTGCCCAAGATTGGAAACACGGCCTTATTCTGAATATTTGTCATGTAGACACACAATAACAATAGCATCTAGAACGGTATTACCTCCGGGAAATTATCCACTCCTTTCTTCACCCCAAGATGAATGGAGTTACTTCAAAACGACTGCATGCGCATTGTTGTTTGAAGAACATGACAAAAATTGATCGGAAAGTGCCAACAAAAAAAGTTTTGATGTCATAAACCTGAAAAAAATATCCTCCGATCTAGAACGTCCCAAATTTCCTCTCCATATACATCATTCCGGACCATAAGTCAAATATTGCTCCTCCCCTTCCCTGTACATCTAAGGTGCGTCCTGCCGACGCCGCGATCTCCTCCCCCGCTGCCGCTCGGCTGCATGTATCTGTCACCGAGCCGTTTGGTGGGTTGCTGGCACCGGAGGTGGTGCTGCCCCATCTGACACTGACGCCACCTCTGTCCTCCGACGGCGCCAGGCGAAGTCGGACGAGGAGACGACGCACCAGACCAAGAGCCAGATGTCGACCTATGTGCAGCCCGACGCGCCCATCTCGTTCCTGCAGCTGTCGGGCCGCGGCGACGCCGGCGCCACCGAGAATGTGTTCGAGCTGTCGCTATCGCAGGCAGTCGGCGCCGTGAAAAAGTCTGCCGCAGACTTCAGCTCCTCCAAACTGAGCAAGGTGCCCGCACTCACCGCCGACACCGACCCGTCGGCGTGCCGCATCACGGAACGCAGGCTGCTGTTTTCTGGATGCAATGTGATTGAGATTGTTTCTCAAATATGCAAGATCCGCGTTATTGAATGTAACTAGTGGAGAAAATAACGAGGTTCACGTGTAGAAATATAATGCACGGAGTGATGCATGTAATACAATGCAAATGATCATCCCCCGCGTAGCAAAAACACGCCGTTTCTATTTGTGTTCAAAAGCAAGCAGGTACAAAAGTAAAGCCAGGTCTGCAGAAGTTCCAGTTAATTTGTTGACTCACTGGCTTCTTGCGCGAGTTTATCGGTAAAAGTTCGGCGTTGGTTGATCAAAAAGGGCTGGACTTTGGCTGGTCACTAGCGACTGGACAAGTACCTCTGGTCTTTTGGAGCAGATTCAGCATCTGACCAAGAGAAGCAAGAGCCCAGGTGGAGCAAATGGGACCGAGTGGAAACAAATCCAGCAGGTCGCAAACGGCCACCTGTTTTTGCTGTTGCCTGACTTCGGAATGCGTCGGTTGTTTTCGGTGCTTATGCCAGTTCATGCCACCCGCTAATGCCTGCGAACTTTGATCTTATGATCGGTGCTGTTCGGCTGGTGTCACATGGCCGTACAATAGTCGACTACACTTGCTGGCGATGTGGGACGATAGGGCGGTGACACGAGTCATGGCCTTGGCCGGGTGGGGGAGGTTGTGATCACGTGACAATGTGCCGAGATGCGATGTGGTTCCGCTCGGGCTGGCACATTCTACATAACATGCTGTTGTTGCTGAGTAACCAAGCTGATGTCCGACCCTGCTGCTCTATGCGCCAACTAATCTCTGACCCAGTGGATGTGTGACCCAGCTGACCTCTGACCCAGGTGACCCAACTGGCCGGCTTCTCCGACCCAGTGTACGCCGAGGCGTACGTGAACGTGAACCAGTACGACATCGTGCTGGACGTGTTGGTGGTCAACCAGACGGCCGATACGCTGCAGAACTGCTGCCTCGAGCTAGCCACCCTCGGCGACCTCAAACTGGTCGAGAAGCCGGCACCGCTCGTGCTGGGACCAAAGGACTTCGCCAATATCAAGGCCAACGTCAAGGTGCGTGGCGTTTGGAGCTGATGTCACCTGAAGCCGACGGCCAGATCAGTCTGGCGACTGATCTGGCCGAGGGCGGGACGGGACGGGACGGGACGGGACGGGACGGGACGGGACGGGACGGGACGGGACGGGACGGGACGGGACGGGACGGGACGGGACGGGACGGGACGGGACGGGACGGGACGGGACGAGACGGGACGGGACGAGACGAGACGAGACGAGACGAGACGAGACGAGACGAGACGAGACGAGACGAGACGAGACGAGACGAGACGAGACGAGACGAGACGAGACGAGACGAGACGAGACGAGACGGGACGGGACGGGACGGGACGGGACGGGACGGGACGAGACGAGACGAGACGAGACGAGACGAGACGAGACGAGACGAGACTGACGGGACTTGAAGGCAAGACGGTGTAGTATGACTCGGTAAGATACGATACAGCACGGAGCGGAACATTTCGGTCCCGCCTGGTATAGCACAGCACGGTACACTACACCGTACCACTGTGCTGGCTCACCTTGAAGGCCCATTTGTAATAGAGTATCGTGTTCCCCTTATATTTTGCGCTCTCTAATTAGCACTCGGAGAACGTGTGGTCTTCAAAAATCAGCCTATTTATGGTGCCGATCCGCGAAGGCTTGTTCGCACTGTGCCAATAACAACTATGTGAGCCACATTACCTATGTCAGGGCGCCCTGGTACCCCAGTAGTCCGTCTGCCATCAGTGTTCGTGTCAGTTGGCATTAGATTCCAGTAAACAATTGCTTTTTATGATAGGCCTTTGTTGATTTAACTACTGTATAGTATGTACCTGTGGCAAGCTGTGGAGTCGACCAGCGAAGCGGAGAGCTTGTGACCGGCACCATCCGCCTCAGGTGGCCAGCACAGAGACGGCCATCATCTTCGGCAACATCGTGTACGACGTGTCGGGCGCCGGCAACGACCGCAATGTGGTCGTGCTCAACGACATCCACATCGACATCATGGACTACATCGTGCCGGCCACCTGCAGCGACCAGGACTTCCGCCAGATGTGGGCCGACTTCGAGTGGGAGAACAAGGTGACGCGACGCACTGGAAGGAGCGAAGTGTGCGGCGGGCACGGGTGGCTGGCGCGGAACGTTCTCGAGTGGGCTCAACTGGTGAAGGGTGCTACCGATGAGGGTGGTTTGGGTCAGACGCGTTTGCCTTCTTGGCAGCTGATGTTTGAGCACTGCTGATGCACTGCTGGTGTTTGAGCGCCACTGTTGTGAGTTTGATGTTATGCTGCAGCTGATATGTGACCCGGTCGATACGCTTGGCAAGGGTTGAGAAGCAGATGACACTGCTAATTTTAATCAATTCAAATAATGTCTGAACTCGGTTGGATGAAAACACTTGGTAGCTTCATAAACACCACCTCAGTGCCCATTTGGTGGTTGAGACGGATTGCAGGTTAATTACGTTTGCTATTTTATCAACCTTGCAAAGCATTTGGTAAAGGCTGCCATGTCCAGATTCCATATTCTTCCCTGCATTTTTATATTCAATTACAGCGAAAATCCCTGACCAGGGTTTGTATTTCATTGTAAATAAAAATAAATAATTTCCATAAGGGAGAAACAAATCTGAACTTGAAAGATTCCTTTCCAAAATTCAGTTCCTCACAACGTGCCAATAAATTGCTTCCTTATAAGTACCTACATACCTGATTCAAAGTTGATATCCGGGAGGGTTTTCTTTTCTCTGCTGCAGTTTGTTTCAGCATGCACTTGGTGCCGACCTAAGCTGGCTTTAGAGGTGTCGATAGCTGATGCGTGTCGGGCTGCGGTACGCTCTGTGACGTCTGTGGGCTGCCGACAGGTACTGGTGACCACCACCATCACCGACCTCAACGATTACCTCACCCACCTGCTGGCCTCCACCAACATGCGCTGCCTGACGCCCGAGAAGGTAACGCTCTCGCCTACCCATGGTCGGCCGACTGCAGGCGGCAGTCTTGACTGGGGTGGGCTCCGCCGTGTACACAGGAAGTGCGAGTTAGCCCGCCACGCCATGTGCCTGGCTCATTGCCCGGGTAGGTAGCTTGCCGGCGTTTGGCGGCCGGCTATGTTTCGTGAATCCGAATGTCGGCCATTGTAATTGCAATGGGAATGCCCTTTTGACCCCGGATTTAGTGTCGGTTACGGATTGATCGTGGATCAATCGGTCGGATGATCTATCTGCCTATAGTGGTAACGCAGGAACATGTACCACCACGGCGCCGTGTGTTTGGTCATGTATTGCTGTGGCTGACACTGCACATGAGGATCGGGCTATACTGGCAGCATGTCCTGTGTCTCAGGAGCGTCGCGGGAGTGTCGCACCCTGTGTCCCGGGAGTGTCGCGCCCTGTGTCGTGGGAGTCACGCCGTGTGTCACAGGAATGTCACGCCCTGTACCACAGGAGCATCGCGTCCTATGTAGCGGGAGTCGTACCCCATGCCACAGGAGTGACGTGCCCTATGCCACAGGAGTGACGAGCCCTATGCCACAGAAGTGTCACGCCCTATGCCTAAGTGGTGCCTCACCCTACACCGCAGGAGTGTCGAGCCGTATGCTGCAGGAGTGTGGCGACATGTGTCGCAAGTGTCGCAGGAGTGACGCACCGCTAAGCAATGTCCGTGCTTCAGGGTCTGTCGGGCGACAGCGGCTTCCTCGCTGCCAACTTGTACGCACGCTCCATTTTCGGCGAGGACGCGCTGGCCAACCTGAGCGCCGAGAAGCCGTTCAATAAGCCGGACGCGCCGGTGATTGGCCACATCCGCATTCGCGCTAAAAGCCAGGTCAGTGGAGACTGGGTCAACCCGGGATTATGTCAGAGAGTATTTTGAAAGCTCAGAGGGTTAGAAAAAAGTACTGCGAGGAGGTGAAGTAAGTAGGTACACATTTTGCTGTCACGAGCGACAGTGTATGTGTAGGTCAATGCGCCCCTAAACCCCAATAACAACAACAGTATATATGTACTTCCAGCGTTGTGACCTGACGCGGCAACGTTTGCCTTTGATGCTGGTTTATTTGATGTTATGATAATCATGTCCTGCACAGTACATGTACTTCGTTTCTTGTAGATCGTGCATTGTAGCTCCAGAACTGAAATTGAAAAATTAAATGTTGAAAATTCCCAAGTCGTAAAATCTGCCCCGTTAGTTTCTCCCAGCAAAAAAAACAAACAATACATAAATAAAACATCTTCACGGTCAGGTTCGGGCGCCTCCTGTGGCAACAGGAAGTCCAGTGAATGTCCCTTCTCTCCCAACCACTTGTGACGTGATGTAGCTCCGTGATTGGGGCAACACCGCACGGCCCACTCCATTTTACTGATGGTCTGATGGGTGGCGGTGCTGTCCACACTATGCACATGGGTACAGTTGGCTGCCTCTAGGGGTGGGGGTTAGTCATGCCATCCCCGATGTTCACTCGTGGCCCGAATTGTTTCATATTCGAACATGATACCATGCGCCCATAATACGTTTAGCATTGCTCAGTCCCCCCTAATATTTTATCAAAGCCCCTCCGGTCGATGTGCACGTCTGTTGGTGCCGCCGCCAGCCGATGTATTGCTACCGCGGGCTCTCTTCTCTAATGTGTGCCGCCGCCGTCGCAGGGGATGGCGCTCAGTCTGGGCGACAAGATGAGCAAGGTGCAGAAGACTCGCGCGGCGGCCCCCAGCGGCGGCGCCTGATGCCCCTGCCGGCCGGCTATCATTCCACCCGCCTGAGCTGACAGTCGCCGCACTGCCGCCGCCTCTGCCGTCGATATATTTGTGGTAATGGGCGGGGCGTCGGGCGGCCTCGAAATCGGTCTACGTGGTCGCTGAACTGAGTTCATGTATGCTGCGGACAATATAATATGGAGGAGGTAATGAGCTGTCTGGAAGCGGCGTGACCTTAGAGTGCATCAATATTGGTATGACGTGGTCGTCTGCGGAATCAGAGAACAGCTCTGGCAAAATGTTGTTTCCATGGCCGACATGTATTGCACGTGATTGATGGGTATCAACATCATTCTGCTGACTACAAGGCAACTACGTACTTTAATAGCTAAAGAAACGGCTGTACGATAAAGCGTAAAACAAATAACTGAAAGAACACGGTTTGTTGGCGGGAGTTGTTGGCTTCATGTGCCGCACAGTGCCATAAACTCTGGCGGCGGCACAGTGCCATATGCTTCATGCGCAGCACAGTAACATTGGGTTCATGTGCAGCACGGTAACATTGGCTTCATGTGCAGCACAGTAACATTGGCTTCATGTGAGGCACATTAACATTGGTTTCATGCGCAGCACAGTGCCATAGGCGGCGGCATGTTGTACTTGAATTATGTCCGTCCTGAGGTTTCACATGAATTGACTGAGCAATCCTGTACACCACACCAGGAATATATAATTGCACTTGCCCTGATCTGCCACAAGACGACATGCTCGCCTTCCGTTCAAAGCATGCACCTCCCCTGGCCTTGCACACAACACCACTGAGCTGCTGCATACCGGAACTGCTGTGTACCGTACCGGCCGCAGCGGCCTGCCGGATTCTAAGTCAAGCCCGGCTAGCGTACCACCGTATCTTCGCCGCGGCCTTTTCATTTGTACACGAACTCTGTGTACATTTTGTGTGCGGCGTTCTGCGGGGGCAGGCTGCTGTTCTGCAGGCGGCTCAGTCGCAAGTAGAAGGTGCCGGCGGCCAGCACGGCGCTGCTCAGCAGCAGCAGCAGCAGCAGCACGCCGACGGCCAGTCCCACCTGCGGCAGACAGACGCGGCCGCCCGCCTCGGCCGCCACGGACCGCCGCAGCGCGTCCGTGTCCACGGCGAACGCCAGCTCCTCGGGGGCGATGACGCGGAAGCGGCGCGCCATGCTGAGCGTGAGGCTGTGCGGCTCGGTGACGCGGCGCCGCGAGCGCGGCCGACGCACCAGTCGCGCGCCGAACTGCGCGTCCGGCGCGTACGACACGCTGAACAGGCTGCGCGTGCTGCCCGCCGACCGCATCGTGGAGAACTCGTCGCGGATGTTGGCGATGGCGCAGGCCGGGTCGCCGATGGCGCATGGCCGGTCGACGCGCTGACTGCCGGTCGGCCGGCGCAGACGGGCCAGGATGTCCTGTACGGAGCGCGGGGGAGTCGTGGACGCCAGCGCAGCCGTGCCGCCGCGCGGCTGCGGCGCGAAGAAAGTCATCCGTCCGGCGGTGTGGACGGTGGCGCGTGGCGCAGCACGCTCGGTGGTGGTGGTGGTGGGGCGGCCGCCGCTCCTGTCGGTGGCAGCCGTACTGGAGACGGTGGGCGTGTAGCCTCCGGTGAGCGCCTCCACCACGCTGCAGATGGGGTCGCCGTCGGCCTCGGGGCATAACTCGCGCAGCTGGAACAGCGCCACCATGTCTGGGGTGACCTCGCCCGTCGCCAGCATCTCAGCCACGGCGGCCGGGTCGCGCATCGTGGCGCGCATCTCCTCCATGAACTGCTGGTCGGCCATGATCTTCATGATGCTGGGGTTTCGGATCAGCGACTGTAGCGAGTCCGTGGACTGCTCCATCGGTGACGACGATGTGCGTGAAGAGGTGGCCGTCGTGTCCGAGGAGGTGGCAGTCGTGCGTGAAGAGGTTGCCGCCGTGCCTGAGGAGGTGGCAGTCGTGCCTGAAGAGGTTGCCATCTTGCTCGAGGAGGTGACCGCCGTGCCTGAAGAGGTTGCCATCATGACCGAGGAGGTGGCAGTCGTGCTTGAAGAGGTTGCCGCCGTGCCTGAAGAGGTTGCCGTCGTGTGCTGCGTTGACGACCCCTCAGTCGCCGTCGTGACGCCGGGCATCATCATTGTCACGCGGCGAGCTGGCCAGCGCGTGGTGGCGGCAGCACTGCCGGCGTCGGCTGGCACAGGCGCGGGGAGCATCGTCAGCCGCTGCAGGGCCGACTGCGCGGTCGTGGAACGCTGATCTCGGCCGGGGCTGGTCGGGAAGGCGAACAGCCGGAGCAGAGCGTGGGCGGGCGTCACGGTGGTACGGTGGAGCGGCACCTCTCCTGCCAGCCCGACCGTCGTCACCCTGGCGCTGCTGGTGCTAGACGGCGACGCGGCGGTGGCCTGCGCGGCCCGCATCCCCTCAGTCATGTCGCGCAGCCCGCCCAGAGCCGTCAGCGCCGCCGCCGTCGGCAGTCGCTCGCGCCGCGGCGGTGGCGCCTCCAGCGAGCGTATCGTGGACGTGGACGCACGACGCGACGGCAGCGCCGCCGCCGTCGCCAGTCGCTCGCGCGGCGGCGGTGGCGCCTCCAGCGAGCGTATCGTGGAAGTGGACGCACGACGCGACGGCAGCGTCGCCGTCGGCGGCCGGCTGCGCATGCGCATCGCGGCGAAACTGTGCGGCTCTGGCTGCGGCTCGAGTACGAGCGGCTGGCTGCGCTCCACCTCGTCCTCGTCCTCGTCCTCGTCCTCGTCCTTGTCTTCGTCATCGAAGCCGCGCGGGGCGTCCTCGGCGTCGCAACTCTGCTCGCAGCGGCCCTTGCAGAACTCCACTTCGCACGCCAGGTACACGTCCATCTGGTCTGGGAACTTGAAGGCGTTCATGCGCGCGTAGGACACAATGTCGGCGCTGGTGCTGCCCGTCTGGCGCGTCTTGCGGAAGTAGCGCATCAATTTGGGCTTGAGCAGGCATCCGTCGCCGTTGGTGAGCTGGATGACGGTGGTGCGCGGGTCGCTGATGTTCTCGGCGTCGTAGGCGTAACAGTTGCGAACGGACATGTCCATCCGGCCGGCGGCCGCCCGCGCCAGGATCACCACCGTCAGCTCGTCGCCGATCCTGACGATGCCGTCGACGGACTGGGCGAACGGACCGCGGCCCAGCTGGATGTCCATCCAGCAGGTGATGTCGTCGCCGGCGAAGCGCGCCTCAGTGGCCTTCAGCATCTGGACGGCCACCGGCTGGAACGTTACCAACTTCTCCACGCGGTCCGGCCAGTCGCAGCTGAGGCGACGCGCCGAGTCCCACCGCTCCTGCACCACCTGGCGGCGCGCAGAGAAAGAGCTCAGTTCCACCGCTCCCGCACCGCCTCACGGCAGGGACTGGAAACACGTAGATCTCCCGCCTGCGTCACCTGGTGGACGGTAAAGAGACACTGAGATCCACCTTCCCCGCACCGCCTCACGGCAGGGACTGGAAACACGTAGATCTCGCGCCTGCGTCACCTGGTGGGCGGTAAAGAGACACTGAGATCCACCTTCCCCGCACCGCCTCACGGCAGGGACTGGAAACACGTAGATCTCGCGCCTGCGTCACCTGGTGGACGGTAAAGAGACACTGAGATCCACCTTTCCCGCACCGCCTCACGGCAGGGACTGGAAACATGCAGATCTCTCTCCTGCGCCACCTGGTGATCGGTAAAGAGACACTCGGATCCATCGCTCCTGCACCGCCTCGCGGCAGGGACTGGAACATAATGCTATATTCTTAGGAAAGTACACCAACGTTTTGGCTTAATACCTTCATCGGGGTGACAAGTAGGATCACCTGATGAAAGCATTAAGCCAAAAAGTTGGTGTACTTTCCTAAGAATATAGCATCTTGTGCTATATTCTTATATTATTTACTCTATATTTAACTTGTGGAGTTAACTATATTAACAGGGACCGGAAACACGCATATCTCGCTCCTGCACCACCTGGTGGACGGCAATGAAACCTGATTTACTGTCATTGCTGAAGCAATAGCCCTGCATTACGAAAATTTCAAGTATTCAATTTTAGGGATTTGCTGGAGCTTCCCCGAGTGTTGATAAGCGTCCAATGACATCAACATGACGTGACCATGTCGCCTACCGAGTACGTTTCCTCAGCTTTCCCATCCGACAGTCTGCTAGTCTCTCGTCATTTTAGACATACTAACCGACAACGCCTATAATTAAAGACAGAGCCGCAGTATATCAGCAGGTTGTACGCCACTAGATAAATGTAGTGGCATCTGGTTAGCATGGCTTCGGTTAACGACTGGTTCTCCAGGACAAGTGGGACAACAAATTCGGCTCGCCTATTTAGCTTGTTGGTGCGATATTTCCCCGTCTTCAGAACAATATATACATTAGGATAGTGAAGACATTTAATCTTCATATTAAATTCATTTCGTAGCTTGAGGTCACCTCAGGCCGTCCCGTCCCGTCCCGAGGGCTGGACTAGAGAGGAGCCTAACAAATGTTAACTGTGTAGCATTGAAATATTAAATGTCCGCGACACCTGACGACTGAAACCATTGCCAGAATATACACTTATGCACTTTCAGGGTGCACGTGCATTCCCGACCAGAAAAAGTGATTCCTCAACTTACATGGTGTGCACCAACAGTCCTCGACAAAGGTTTTCGAATGGTGCCTGATCATGACATTCAAAGGAACCCCTGACAGTTCAAAAGTAAAACAAGGCACTTTTGAAGTATTTTTTAGACACCTACAAGTTATTCTCTTCTGGTTAGCCTCCGCTATTGTTGAGAAAAGTACTAAGTTCCGCTACCGTACAGGACTGCGCAGCTGGGCGAGCTCCGACATGGCCCAGCTCACCTCCTCCAACTGGATGATCATGGTGTTCTCGAAGCCCATCCGACCTTCTTCGGAGATCGGGCGTGAGCCGCACCCGGTGATGGGAATGTCGAACGTGTAGCTGGTGTCACCACTCTGGAACGGCACATACCTGCCCGGCAGCAGACCAGGTCAGGTCAGGTCAGGTCACGCCAGGTGCACATCCGCGCACTCGCCCAGGGGAGCGTGCACGGGCCTGCCGCTTTGACTGTGAGGTAAGCTCCGGATCAACTACGGTAAACTACTACACGACTGTGTGTGAGAGCTGGTGACGTTTGTGAGTTTGCGACTATGCTCAGAGTTGGCTAGAACAGTTGTACGTGTATGGCATGCACCAGGTTAAATGTTCTGTCCACTTCCCGAGTAGCTACAAGATGCAGGGACCAACCAACCACCGGTTTGTGGGAGATGTCGGATAATGGGATCAAACAACGTTATCTCCAGAAATCTGTGACTTCAGTCACCTTTGATTATAAGGTCGAGAGTCCTTGAAGATGCTTCATCTGGGTATGTGACTATTTGAGTATAATTACCAACAATATTTACTTAATCACCATGGGCGTAACTTTGCATTATTGAGGTGTGTGTGTGGCGGGGGGGGGGGTCGGTACGTACACTCTGACCTTCACGAAGCATTCCCAATGCAAGGCAATGTGAGTGTGATACTCCAATTTTGTATTAACATATCGATTAGTTGCATACTCCCTTGTTAAAGAAAGGATCACAAACTCATGAAAATATAATTTGAAGAATTGTACCTCGTACCAGGTCCAGGGGCGGATCCAGCCAGCAAATGAAGAGGGGGCCAAATCGATGACGAGTCCGGGGACCGGGAAAGGGGGTCGTGTTGCGAATGGGCGACAAGGAGGCACTTTTCACTAAAAACAAACGACCTAATTACCTGTAATGGCCTGGCAGACAACAGTGGCCGCATCAGACCGGGAGTGATCTGCAACGTCACAAAATAATTTTATCTGCTTAAATATCGACATGCTTCACAGAACTCAATTCAAAATAAATATTTCACTCTTTATATCCGCTAAAGCAGGGGCCCCCAACCTGCGGCCCGCGGGCCGCATGCGGCCCCCGAGCCGATTTGTGCGGCCCCCGGTGCCATATTGAGTTTACATTACACTGCGGCCCGCGGCCTTTTTAGCGGTATTTAGCGCGGTATTTAGCGTCATTTTTTGTGGGTGCGGCCCTCGGCGCCTCACGACTTCGGTTTTGTGGCCCTCCGCCCAAAAAGGTTGGAGATCCCTGCGCTAAAGAGACAACAACTAGGAAATGGCTGAAAAATTCACTACAGATCGATAGCACGTACACCGAACCGTAGTCTCCTGGGAAGCAAACCTATAGGTACCCATACCCCCTTTTCAATCAAACATTAAGCTCGTAGTTACGAAGAAACTTACGCCGTAGGAGATCATATGCATTAGGCACGATTTACGAGCCATGGTATATGGCATACACATTGTGCTTACGAAATCGCCTGACAACCAAAACTACGATCAATACTCTATATTCAATCGAACATGAATCTCATAATTCTGACGAAACTTACGCCCTACGACATCATATGCACGAGTTACGAGAAATAAACATACGGGACAAAACGAGAAATAAACAGTTACGAGGGAAAAAAGCGAGATCGTTAAAGTCACGCTACTTTCTGCATCATGATCACCCAACTTCTTTCTTTTAGTAGCCTTGGATCACATCACCCCTTGCTCCCTCTATTGTTGTTCGAGCGAATAAATGCAACTACTTCCACAAGCTTTTTAGCAAAAAGTGCAAATTGTTTCCCATCTGAGATGGTCTGAGGTCCAATATTCCTAGAAATTGGCCTATTTATCAAATCAGACAAATACAAAAGGTGGGGCCAAAAGGTATGTTGGCCCCCCTTTCGCGACCAAAGGGGGGGCCATGGCCACGTTGCCCCCCCCCCCCCCCTGGATCCGCCCCTGACCAGGTCCGTATTTTCAATCAAAAACATAATGTTGAATAGTTCAAGTTGTGTTACTGCCCATAGCATTACCAAAGGGCATTTATCTTATACAGTCAACTGAATACCAGTATCCAGTAAAATTTAGCGTCGAGGACACAGGCACAAAATGTTCGATGTAGTGACGCTGTTATCTGAACCCTCAAAAATGGATCAACCCGTACGATCTATGTGCTTATTACTGATTCATTCAATATAAAGTCCAAGCGGTTGGCACAGCCACTGCTTACCTTGAATTATGTAGTCCAAGGAGTAGCTGACTGTTATTAGCACCGACTCACAATGGCACCTATTATCTATGATTGTAATTCTGCTCTTACTATTGCTATATATATATTTACACACAGCCCACATTCGCATAATTACATTAAGTATTTCGAAGCAGCAATGAGTGGACACATGAATTAATCATGATATAATCGCTGTTTAGCCTTCCATTTTCCTGCGACATCTACAACGATGCTGACGAAGATTCCTGACAAAGATCTATGAAGCCATTTACAAACAAATATAAGCATAGAATCGAAAATGCTAAGAACAAACCAAGTAATGCGCTAAAAGCATGTACACTACTTGAAATATCTTCAACGAATTAAAACCTTATCCGTGGCACTGAGCACAACACTGAGCACGAAATCCGTCCAGGTACCGCAATTGAAAGACACATTTTCCTCTTCAGAAACCACACGCCGACGTTCGCCCGCAGAAGGAGGGATCTTGCGCCGCACCACAGGAGGGCGGCTGCTCAAAGGCCCCCCCCCCCCGCCGCCCGGGGCCCCCCCGGGCCCCCCCCCCCCCCCGCCCAATAAAACCCGTTAATAAAAGCGGGGGGGGGGGGGCCCCCAGGGGGGGGGCGCGCGGCAACCCCCCCCCCGGTCCGCAGTGCGGCGGCGCGCGCAGCCGCCACGCCGCGCCCGTCACGGCCAGTGTACACCTGGTGATCAGTGCAGCTGGTGAGGGGTCCGCAGTGCGGCGGCGGCAGCCACCACTGCCGCGCCCGTCACCGGCCAGTGAACACCTGGGGATAAGTAAGCTGGTGGGGGTCCGCAGTGCGGCGGCGCGCGCGCCGACCACTGCCGCGCCGTCATCGGCCAGTGTCACCTTCTGGTGATCGTGCAGCTGGTGAGGGGTCCGAGTGGGGGTCCGCGTGCGGCTGCGCGCAGCCGACCACTGCGGCGCCCTCCACCGGCTGCCGGTGTCCCGGTCCGTGGGGGGCCCCGCGGCCCGCGCCGCGCCCGTCACCGGCCAGTGTACACCTTCTGGTGATCAGTGCAGCTGGTGAGCGGGTCCGCAGTGCGGCGACGCGCGCAGCCGACCACTGCCGCGCACAGGCCCATCATGACGACGCCGCTGACCACCAGCAGGCTGACGGTGAACGTGGCCACCGACAGACACACGCTGGGCACCGGCTGTGGCGGCGGCGCCGCCTGGCGCGGCCGGCCGCCGTCCAGCTCGTCCTCGGTCGCCACGTACACGTGCTGCGACAGACGCACCGGCTGGATCTGCGCCAGTGCGGCTGCCACCGAGCGGCGGCCGCGGCCGCGGTTCGGCCGACCGAGGCCGGCGAACGGCCGCCGCTTGAGGCCGGCCAGCGGCCGGCGGCGCGGCTTGCTGCGCGCGATCGGCACGGAGAAGACTGGTACGGTGGAGTCGGCGGCGCCGGTGGCGCCAGGGTACGCCCTCAGTACCTCGTTGACGCGCGTGGCGGCGCCACCGTCACCGGAGTCGAACGAGATGAAGTTGTTGGATGTCGGCGGCGCCGTAGCCGACGGCCGGTAGGTGATGGGCGTGAGCGAGGTGGCGCCGGACGGCGGCGACAACTGGCCAGTGACGGATGGCGGGGGCGCGGCGGCCGCCGGCGCGCCCACCCGCACCGTGACCGCCGCCGACGGCCGGGCGGCGGGCAGCAGCGCGGCCGGCACCGTCACCGGCCCGAACGGCGTCTGCACCACCCTGGAGCCGTCGACCGCGCCACGCTGCACCCCACCCGCCGGCCGACTGTCGAGCCTCGCCGTCGGCCGCCGGCTGGTGCTGACGGTGGTGGCCTGGGTCACCGCCGCCTGGCCGGCCGGCCTGGGCGAGGTGGTCACGCGGGCGACGGCCTGACCTCGTGATCGGGTCGGCAGCCGACCCAGCTCGATGTTAGCCAACTGACTGAGAATCTTGTCGGTGCGCACGCGGCTCTCGTCGAGCGCATTGTAGCCCGGATAGTTCTGTTGCGCCCCTCCGTTGCTGTTGTAGTTTGGGTAGTCATTCTGTGTTCCCCCGGTGTTGCTGTTGAAACTCGAATAGTCACGGGCTGGTGCTGCGGTGGTGCTGCTACCGATCGGGGCAAGCCGTTTGGCCGTGACCACCGTGGTGGTGGCGGCTGCCGTAGTGGTGGTGGCTGTGGTCGTAGTGGTGGCGCGACGAGACGTGGCTGGGCGCGGGACAGAGGTCGTCCTGACGGTGGCTGGGCGGGCGAGCCGCCTCCGACCGGCGGCCGTGTACCGCGCCTGTGTGACGGGTCGCCGACCGGGCCGCACCGTCACGGGCCGCCGGGACGCCGCCGTCACGGAGCCGTCACGGCGCACGCACGAGGCGGGACACAGGCCCTTGCACACCTCGACGTCGCAGCTGAAGTGCACCTCGAGCACGTCAGGGAACTTGAAGGCCGAGATGTGGCTGAAGGCGAGCACGCGACTTTTGCCGTCCACGCGTCGCCTGGTCACCTGCAGGTCCGTCATCAGCTTCCTCTTCAGCACGCAGCCGGCGTCGTCGGTGAGCTGCACGCTGGCCGCACTGGCGAAGTCGGCACTGTTGTAGGCTCGGCAGATGCCTACGCGCAGGTCGAACCTGCCGTCCGGGTCCTCGGCGTACATGAGCAGCGAAAGGTCGGCTCCGACGCGCACCATGCCGGTGACGCCGAGCGAGTCGGGCCAGCGGCCCACCTGCACGTCCATGCCGCAGCTGACCGACTCGTTGGCGGCAAAGCGCACCTCCTCTGCCTGCATGCCGGCCACGGGCAGCGGCGAGAACGTGACCGTCTTCTTGGTGGCCGCCTGCTGCCAGTCGCACGTGATGGTGCGCGCCAGGTCCCACGCCTCCTGGATGGTAGTGTCAGTCTGCAGCACCACCGTGTTGCTGAAGACAGTGCCTCCACGCACCACAGTGCCGCAGCCCGTTATCGGCACGACGAAGGCGAGCCGCAGCGACGCGCCGGCCGCACCGGCGCGCGCGTACCTGCCGGGTAGAGCCGGCGTCAGGACAGGTTAGGTTAGGGAAAGAGGTTACAGGCGAGGTCAGGCGGCGCTCAGGTGTGGGGTGTCAGGCTGCATGTCGAGCGGTACTGAATTTCCGTCTGTTTCCAGAGCGTTAGAAGCGGTAGGTTGCGTCAGTCGCGCGGGTTTTGGGACGTCTCGAGAGCTATTACGACATCAGTAAGTGTAGCAGATTAGTCGCGATGGCAGTCCGTCCAAACGTCAGTCGATATCAGTCAACCGAAGCGCAGATCTATGATGGGCATCTCGCGCCGGCCACAGGGGGATGATTTGGCCATTTTGTAATCGTCTCAACGTCGTTACCTCAACCGACCAATAGACTTTCAGGTTGGGGCATATCGCTAGTGAAAGTGGCGAGGGCGTGAAGGTGACTCAAAACATGGGTAACTGAGTCAAGGTGGTGCAACTTTTACTTTATTATTATATTTTTTTAAGTTTATTTTCATAGGCTTCTATTAGGTCCCGCGAGTGTTGCCCACACGTTGAAGCCATCCAGTCTTGATTTATGCAGGCTGTTAGATTATAGTCGATGCTTCTCACGGACTCAGGGACAGGGACAGGGCGGGAAAGAAGGCGAGGATAGGCCGGCCCCGGCAGATTCGCATTGAAGCGGCATTGGAGGTGCCGAGTTTCTGTGAATTTTTGCCGCTTTGTGGAGAGCAAACTGTCGTGCCGGGGATGCCATTGCTGGTTTTGGCAGCGTGAAAATTCTTCGCCGATCTGGCGCAAAAGATAGTCCCCTTTCTTCGATGTCACGGTGGCCGGAAGTGGTGTTCTGATTCGTAACTCACAGTTATAAATGTAAATGAACGAGAAGAGAATCAAGTATTCTGGTATAAAATCGAAACATGTAACCAGGCTTCAGAGTTTACTTCTACAACATTTCAGCTACAATTGTGCTTAAAGCTCCACCACCATCAGAAGCAGGGTCTGCACCGCCACCAACCATGTTACCAAGGGTTCATGTTACCGTCGGTGTTAATGTGTCTAGGACAATAGAGCGATGCTTCCTCTCCAAGAAATGGAATGTCAGTCCTGTCACCCATATGTTGGAATTGTAGTGGCCTGACGATTCCAGGTGATCCTGTTGGGACGATGTCGCACGTGCCAGTGTATTGCATCGCATTCAAGTGCAGCCGCAGAGCCCGGTCAGGTCAGGTCAGGTCTTCAGTCGATGGTACGTGTCACCTGGTCACCCGCCTGTCTCTCAGTCAGAGTTAGCTCACCAGTCGCAGTCCAAGTCAGTCAGGTCTGCGCCGGGACAGGGGTCTGTGGTTAGTCACAACACGGAGCAAACCGGTGCGCCAGGCACACATCGCGCGGCCGACCATTGGCACAACACATCATGACACGCCTGTTCTTGGTCCATTGAGAAACTTACACATCATGAAAATATGCTCGCCGACAATTACTTCAGTTTTCGGCTCTGTCACCATCGAAATACCCTTGTCTAATTAATATGTGACAAAGCATGTTTCGAAAGCCAACCGTGAATCTGCGATCGCATCGTACGGAGTCGAACTTCTCGCAACCTGTCGGCTGGCCTCTTAACCCGCTTCCTACCTGCAGTTGGGATCGGAGAAGTGGCCTTTGCTGAAGATGATGCCGTCGAATTGCTCGGCGAACTTGATTTCCACCCGCATGCCCGTCTTCTCACACTGCACGTCGATGTCCGTGACTGCTGGACCATTCTGCGTGTCCGGAGCCTGCGCTGCGGCCACCTGCACAGCACCGCCCAGTCATCTCCCAGCCCGACTACCTCGTGACATCCAACCGCCCAATGTCCCCCGACATTGTCACCGGGCGGCACTGACGGAACCATGGGAGACGGGGCTCTCCAAACATGCCCCCCCCCCCCCAATGGAACCGTTTCCGGGTGTGATCTGGCATGTATGGGTATTTTTCCCGAAATCTAAGCACTTCTTTTTTTAGCTTGGTTCACCGAAAATTACGCATGGTTATAAAAAAAATATTGTATAAAACCAAGCGAGCAAGAAAACATAGGAAAGCGAGGAAAAATTGTTAGGTAAGGCAAGACAGTAGATAGGGTAATACGGTAAGTAGAGTAAAATGGGCAAAAGAGAGATATTATTTGCCATAACCAATCATACAGAGGAGTCTATTTAAAATTCGGTTCCACACCACCTGCTATGACGCCTTTTTACTGGTATGAACGGCGGAAGGTTTAAAACCAGGATGCCTATGAGTCCTTGCTATCGGCTGCTCAAGCCCATCTCATTGTGCGTGGTACAGTGGCGTAGCCCAGGGGGAGGGGACAGCCGCCCCGGAGGGTTCAATGTGGCCCTCCAGGCGAGAGAAACGAGATACTAAGTGAAAATGTATCTTTGCCTGCTCAGAAATGCATTACAGGCAATCTCTTCCAAGCTGTGGATGGAAAAGTGCTACGCAGTTGGTCCTACTCGCACTCTCTTCTCCGGTCCGTGTATCATACTCTGCCCGCTGCTCATAATGTTCTGTCCGGATAAATAACCAAATTATTTTGTTCTCGGTGGGGAGTTCACCCTCGCAGTGAGATATAATTGTCTTCATTCGCAGTGCGGTAATTTGACACGAGGTCCCCTAACGCTTGTTCGAAGCAAGATAGGGGATATGGTAAACGGCATAATGCAGCTACCTCTTTTAACGTTTAGAGACACTCTGAACACTTTTCTCTGTCTCTTTTGGTTAACCTTCAAGTTCAGGTTAAACAGGCCAATGTTGAGTTGCAATCAGCCATCCGTCTTCGCCGTAATTCCCGGATTCTGGTCGTAAAACAGAACCGATTTCGTGCTTCAATATTTATGACTTGCAAGCTGAATACTTTGTCTAACACAGGCGACACGTGTAAAGGTCAAAGTCACCAAGCTAGTCAATGTCAAATACGTGGAAATATGTGATGGACTGTTGAAGACTATAAATTTCAGAAACAGATGGCACTCAAGAAAAGGTAATGCGAGCTACCAAAGCAAGACCAAATGTTTTTATTTGATACCGGTGTTCAAATATACAAAATTTTATTTAAAAAAATCAAGCATTAAATCAAAATTTTTAACTCGAACTTCGGGACCCAAATCACATTCGAAATGAGCTAGGTGTGCATACCTACCCTGGTTTATTGATCCTTTCCTTCGTAATGGACCATATTTTATCCCCTACAGCGCCCGTGATACAGTATACTCGGGACGTGTCAGGTCATATTCGAACCTGATTTGAAGCCTGCAACGCTTTTAGTTCGGGAATTATTCACCACTACAAATATTCCTGGTTTGCTAAAACATTGATTAATTACAATGTTACGTCATACGTGCCACAAAATCATTTTGCTACTTTAAACCTTCATGTGACCTCGAAACCTGAACTGAGGTCACATTTTACATTTTAGCATTTCTTGTATTGTTTGTCTATGCAATGCACAATTGTCTGCAGTCATCTTTCACCTTTGGCTGTATCTTGGCTTGGAGATCTTTCAATGGCTTGCTAATTAAAATTGTGTTAACACGCGCCCTGGAGGGCCTCTGAAAATTACGCGCACTGGAGGGGGGCGGATTCCGCCCCCCATAAAATCTCGGCTCCTATTAAAGCTGGAGGAACGAAATTCGCAGGGTGGATGGGTACGGTAGAAAACGCTATTGTGTGTAAACTTTATGACCTTAGGTCAATATCTGCAAGGTCAAATGAGGTCACATTTGTCAAAATTTTCTTGTTTTGCGTGGCTTGGCTTGTCATTGCTATGGATCGCTGTGATTGTGTTTGAACAAAGGTGGGCGCGCCGCTGAATTTTGGTACTTGCGCCCGCGCCCCTGCGCCGGCGGCGATGCCCACCTGCGCCCGCGCCGCTGCGCCGCTATTTTTGGCCCCTGCAGTTGCGCCGCTGCGCCGCTGCGCCGCGCGCCGCTATTAATTAAATGTGCAGTGCCAAAGTTTCTACCTATTTAGCCCCCAAAAAAACAGTTTTAGGCTATAAAAAAGTCATTTTTATTGAAAATACAACTTATAATTGGCATCACAGTTACCTATATTCACTTTAAAGATTAAACTATGGCCCGTGAGCTATATTGCTCGGCCGGCGGTAAATGCCAGATTGGCCCCGCCCACTGAGTGAGTTTCTGTCTCTACTCATCCTTCTACTCAATGTCCTCCTCCTTGTCCTCCATGTTAGGCTCCAAGTACTTGTACCCCATAAGCTTCAGGTTGCCGCGGAGGAAGACCAGCTGCTCAAAGTTGCAGGCCGTCAGGGAGGCCCTTTTGGGCCTCAAGATGTCAAGATGACGCTGAACAGCCTCTCCACTGCAGCAGAGCTGGGGAGGGCAGTGTTGTATTTAATGAACATGTCCACCCAGGCCTCCCTGTGCTCCATGGGGAACATCTTGATGGTCAGGGGTCCTCACTGTGGGCCCGCTTCCAGGACCGCATGGCGTTGTTAAGGACCTCATCCAGGTCCTGCCTCCCCTCCTCAGGAGCGTCCTCATCGTCCATGAGTAGGTCGACAATGTCCTGGCGTCTGGGCTGGTTAAAAGGTTTTAAAGGTTACCAAAAGTTTTAGTAATGTATATAGAACTTTACAGGTAATTACTTTTACTAATGTATATGGTTAGTATAATTACTTATAATACTACACGTAACAGGTAGTCAGGTACATATGTGTTTGCCGCGTCGGATTCTTAGGTCGTCTTTTATCGCTCGCTAAAGCTGGGCAGCGGCGCGGACCAGAGTATATTAAAGAACGGCGCGGACAGCGGCGCGGATTTTTTACTTGCGCCGCGCGCCGTTGCGCCGGTTTTTTAGAATGGGGTCTGAAAGCTACGATTTGGCCACCAAGGCGGCGCTGTACGCAATGGTCACCCGACGAGGAGGCGTCGGCCATCTTTGCTGTGCATTTTGCGTGGGGTTGCCGGGAGTCGGTGTTGGCATGTGGCTTTTATTAGGGTTGCAAGTCATTTAGGCCAAGGATTTCGGAAATATTGTGTTGAAGAAAGGTTGTTCATGGGTTACAGTGTGCCAGGAACTCGCCAATTATCGGACTCTGGCCACTAGCTTGGGTAGAACATACGCGTCTGAGCTGGCAAGTGCTTTGCTATTGACTGCACGTTACGGTGGTAGCTACTAGGCGCAATTATGGACTTGAATAGTGATAGGGATTTTTATGGGAGTTTCACAACACCTCAACTTTCAAGCTTATTAAGGGAAAGGCATGCATCCACAAAGGGCAGGAAGGAAGAGCTGGTCCAGAGGTAAGAGATCTCTACCCACCTACTGTTAAAAATGCATGTGCTGGCTTTTGGTGAGATTTGTTGGGTGAGTGTTGTGTATGCATGGGTGCATGTGATATGTGCATCTGTGTGTGTGTTTGTGTGGGTGATTTTCCTTATTCTCTTTTTACTAACGACTCTAATCTGAATCAACAGGACTGAGATAAGGAAAGGGTAATGCTTTGTTATAATCAGGACCAACTTTTTGGCGTAATTTTTACCCGACAATAGGTACTTAAGGTAGGGTAAGGTAAGCAGCATGTGGGACCCACAAGAGATGTGGGCCCCTGGGAGTCAGTGCCCCAAGCAGTGCAGGCTCCCTGAGAGGTGGGTATGGGCCCCTAATGGGGCCCATATGAACAACTACCTTGGTAAGGTACCTAGCTCTAGGTGACCAGATACCCACTGCCCATCCTAACCTGCAATGCAATTTTGGTGAAATTAATTTGACTGAACATAACTTATGGGTGGAACTCAAATTATGAGTTTCAAATTAAGTAGGCTAACAATCCAATCTTAGCATGTTAGGTATTAGCCATGACAAATTCCTGGCTATGGATTGGGGGGGGGGGGTGCAGATTGGAGTCAATTTCTCACCCTTGGTGTGGATTGGTGCATATTTTCACTGTGGGCTGATGTGCCCCAGTGAACCTTGTGCCATACTTTACAGTCTGGACAATAGATAGGTACTTACCTTGGTACCTAATGTGCCTAGGTACCTTACCAGTGCTTTCCTAAGTGGTTCCCACTACGTCTTTTACCGAAAGGCAGTCAAACAATAGTTGTTTTTCAAATCAATTTTCTGCCTTCTTACCTTGCAGTCTGCTGGAAACCTGATAGATGGATCACGTTTATGGCAGCCGGGAACCGCACATACACCCATACTTCTGGCTTGCTTCTCCTAATTTCTAGCGCACTAATGGTAAATATTCCAGCAAACTAGACGTGTCTGAAGTACATTCAACATAATTAAATACGCGCAAACAACATACGCTGCTTACAAAATGTACAAATGTAATGGCTTTTTCAATATAAAGATTCTGCCCTCCCTAACCCACAAAACATAGCGCTTTAGGTTCGCCAAAGAAGGCTGGGTGACCATTGACTCTCAGCGCCATCTACATCTTTATCAACTTTCAGACCCCATTCGCGCCGGCGCCGCTGCGCCGCCAGTTTTTAAGGTGCGCCGCCGGCGCAGCGGCGCAGCGGCGCAATTTGCGTGCGCCGTGCCCACGTTTGTGTTTGAATGCTCCAAAATGGGCATCAATGATGTTTTGGACATTACTAATGATGCAATACAGATGCTAGACCCGACATTTGACCTCAGGTCATCTATATAGCAGCAATTTATCAGGTAAGTTACCTATTCCAGTTACCGGAACCGGGCCGCCCGCCCGACTGCTCCGTCGGGCAGCTCGGCGCAATCGGCTTCGCGAAGAAAAGAGTGAAGTACATGAATAAAGTATGGAAACGCAATGACAAACAGTACAAATGACAAACAGTAGTGCATTTATGACAACATTCCAACATACAGAGGATAAGTCTGGATAAGTCTGGATAAGTCCTTCGAAATGCAAGGCATATAGTAGATAAATAGACTGCAGAAATAGTGATATAGAAGTAGATAAAAGAATTCAACTAAGCCAAGATAATCGCAATGAATGGAAATAATACAAATGAAGGGAAGAAGTGAGCTAGAATATTCCACCAGAACTGTTTATTTATTGGGTGGTTCACGACGTGCTTCATGTACGATCACGGCTAATGGCGCCGCCCACACTGTTTCGCCGGTGGGCCGCGGGATTGAGAAATGTCCCGAGCCCTGCTCATGCAAGTATCTTTGATTTCATTGATATGCGTGGGCGGCGCCAATTTGGTGACGGGGAACGTGCCCTCCAAGCGTCGTGTAGCTTAGCATTACGCCTGAAGGCGTTGCATGACAAGAATGGTCCCAAAACCATCATGTCATCTCCACCCAAAGTCCGTGGCACCGTTTATATATATCTCGAAATAGCTCTCAAAGAGGGTATATACATAGTTCACGACTAGGAATAATCCAGCAAAAGGTCTCTGAAGTGTACTTCCATTGAAGGATATTCATGGACATGCGTTATCTTTTTTTTCATTCTGCCTCACACCACATCTTGGGACCATCAGCGATATGAATTGACAGCGAGGCAGCAGTGAAAGTCTGTGTGTGAACGTCGACACCGAGAGGAGCCAGGACTGCCGATCCACTACATAGCCGCGCTATTCAATGTATTGTGTCACCCCTGAGCAGAACAGACGGCCCACTCTGCTGTTCAGCTGACCACCGACGTCCTCCCGCATTATCGCACCACTCTCCATTTTGTATCAAGTGCGTGGGATAAGACCGGAAAATTAGGCGCCCAATCATGTTTCGATTACGTCACCACTCCACTCAGATGGGTGCCGCACACCTGTCGGCCGGTCTGGATGGAGTGTTTCTCTTGCCTGAGGCGACCACCGGCGCCATCCGATGTCGGATGACTTCGGACAGGGGAAATTACACACTGGGAGCCGCCACAATTTGTCACGCTGACTTACGGTTGCCGATGATGACACACCAGCAGGGGGACACTCGCGCCATTTCGGGATCCATTGAGTTGGAAGGAAAACAAACCGGAGCAACAAGGATGACGCCGTGGGCGGAAAGTACGAAGAGGCAGGTATGTCGGCCGTCACTGTGTCATATCAAATTCGTGGAAAGAGCGTTGATGAAGGAGTGATTGCATGTTGCCGACGACAGAACAGTTTTGTTCGCTTACTCGCACCAGGTTTTCCCGTGTTTCTCCACTCCAGTGGAATGGGTTGGAAATCAGAAAGTTATGTGTCTAAAACGACCAGCTATCCTCTATTGCGTCTATGAGTGATCGGTCACATGCAATCCAATTAGTTTGAAGTTCGAAGAGATGGAAAGTTCACACTATGAGTGTCCATCACGTACAATGTGCATTATTCAGTGCCGCAAATTGCATGGATCACATCCAGTGCCCGCAACGACGATGAGTGCCGAAAGTTCGGAATAATTTCAGGACCGGATACGTCCGTTGGGCGGGCAATTGCCTCACCAAGGCACGGTACTCGTGTGGGGGGGGGGGGAGCTGATTACACACAACGACCAGCACGAGCTCGAGAGCCTGTCGACAGATGGGCGTCGGTTTCACTTTGTGACACGTAAATGTTATCTCTGAGGCATGCTCCATAATCGAGTTGATGCCTAAGGCGAGCGTCACTTACAGCTAACGGTATGGCGTTAAAAAGAACGTGTGAGATGATATCAAAAGCTAGTTATGTGCACCGTTTGTAATCTGTTCCATTCGTTTTGCTAGACATTACGATCAAGTTTTAGTTGGCATGAGAGTACTTCATTTTAGTCGTTTTCCTGAGTGGACCGGTTAGATATTCAAGATGTGGAAATACAGAATGTAATTCTTAATGTTATTATTAAAATTAAAATGTATTAAATTATTAAAATTAAAATGCTTCATGTACTTCTTGAAATTCTGAGTTAGGTGGGACGAGGAGCGTGAAAGGGCAGCACTCCGACCAGGCGGACAATCACTAACGGCCACTCAATTATCCCGCCTGGAGGATGACTTAGGCGCGGTTTGTCCCTGCGATGCTCACATACACTTTCATTCAGGTAAGCTACCCTACATGTGATAAATTTGGAACATTTGCAAATGCACCTCTCCACCTTCCTCCACCCCTCCCCTCCCGCTTCCGCGCATACCTATGCTGGAAACACGAGGAAGCGTATTCCGGTTTCAAAGGATCTGAGTATTCCAGAAACAGAGGATATTACACCAACTCCAATTCTGAATGCCCTCAAGATGGTAAATTCCACAACAAAACAAAGTTTCCACTGATGGTGCAGCTGACTATATCCCTGCGTGGAACGTGAGCACCTCTTATACAGGAGAAAGGTGCTATGGACGACAGTCTACCTAGAGGAGTGCCTGATGCCTTTCGGAGGAAACAAAATGTGTATCGGGATTTCATCTGCTGGCCGGATGGAGCCGTGTGCCATTACCGGCTGACGTGCAGGAATATATCAAGGCAGAACATATATTTTACGTTGGTCGCCTGGAAGACCCTCCGAATGTGCCTGAACTTCGCTCAACAAAGTCAGTGCAGACTCTGCTGAAGACCACTGTTTACGGAGCGACTGGGAAGTGATTCCACAAAGAACAGCTGAACGGAGCGACTGGGAAGTGATTCCACAAAGAACAGCTGATGAAAATACAGGAAAAGGTGAGGTACATCGATATGGACGTTGCGTGGAAAATATTGCAGCGCATGCGAACTTAGCTCCGTCTAATGGATCGCTAGCGGTATCGATGCGCTGAACGGAATACATCAAACTGAATGAGGATGACTGTTTGCATGTAAAATTATAGCCGTATATTTGGATTAGTTACGGAGATATGACCAATCAAATGTTGTCCATTATATTTTGAGGACAGGTTGCATTTGGATTTTGAGCTCATTATTTTGACATGACTCCTGTAGGCATAATGCTAAATTTCGAAAGTAATGAAGTGGATGTATTTCTCTCCAACTCTAATGATGGTAGAATGCATCCTCAGAAGACGCCTGTGGCTCGTGTTCGTCTGTGACGCGCCTGTCGCTCGTGCTCGTCTGTGACGCGTCTGTGGCTCGTGCTCGTCTGTGACGCGTCTGTGGCTCGTGCTCATCTGTGACGCGTCTGTGGCTCGTGCTCGTCTGTGACGCGTCTGTGGCTCGTGCTCGTCTGTGACGCGTCTGTGGCTCGTGCTCATCTGTGACGCGTCTGTGGCTCGTGCTCATCTGTGACGCGTCTGTGGCTCGTGCTCATCTGTGACGCGTCTGTGGCTCGTGCTCATCTGTGACGCGTCTGTGGCTCGTGCTCGTCTGTGACGCGTCTGTGGCTCGTGCTCATCTGTGACGCGTCTGTGGCTCGTGCTCATCTGTGACGCGTCTGTGGCTCGTGCTCATCTGTGACGCGTCTGTGGCTCGTGCTCATCTGTGACGCGTCTGTGGCTCGTGCTCATCTGTGACGCGTCTGTGGCTCGTGCTCATCTGTGACGCGTCTGTGGCTCGTGCTCGTCTGTGAGCGTCGTGCTCGTGCTCGTCTGTGAGCGCCTGTGGCTCTTGTTCGTCTGTGACGCGTCTGTGGCTCGTGCTCATCTGTGACGCGTCTGTGGCTCGTGCTCATCTGTGACGCGTCTGTGGCTCGTGCTCATCTGTGACGCGTCTGTGGCTCGTGCTCGTCTGTGACGCGTCTGTGGCTCGTGCTCGTCTGTGACGCGTCTGTGGCTCGTGCTCGTCTGTGACGCGTCTGTGGCTCGTGCTCGTCTGTGACGCGCCTGTGGCTCTTGCTCGTCTGTGACGCGTCTGTGGCTCGTGTTCGTCTGTGACGCGCCTGTGGCTCTTGTTCGTCTGTGACGCGTCTGTGGCTCTTGTTCGTCTGTGACGCGTCTGTGGCTCGTGCTCATCTGTGACGCGTCTGTGGCTCGTGCTCATCTGTGACGCGTCTGTGGCTCGTGCTCATCTGTGACGCGTCTGTGGCTCGTGCTCGTCTGTGACGCGCCTGTGGCTCTTGCTCGTCTGTGACGCGTCTGTGGCTCGTGCTCATCTGTGACGCGTCTGTGGCTCGTGCTCATCTGTGACGCGTCTGTGGCTCGTGCTCATCTGTGACGCGTCTGTGGCTCTTGCTCGTCTGTGACGCGTCTGTGGCTCGTGCTCATCTTTGACGCGTCTGTGGCTCTTGCTCGTCTGTGACGCGCCTATTCGGGGCGATTTAATGCGGAGCACGTACGTCGCCCGTCACAGTTGGCTGCACTTCCACCAACACACGATGGCGCTACTACGCACTTTCACTTTCAGCATCGACCAGCGAACGGCATCTGGACATTTTCATGACAGCGGTAGCATAAGGATTACGTGAAGGGACAGATGCCCTCTGATTGATATTACTTTGCGAGTTGCTGTTCCGAAAAAAAAACAGCACTGCAATTAATTATGTACGCCATCGGAGCACCCGTGAATGTGCATACGACGGTTGTTCCCGAGTATAGCTGGGGCTAAGTTACTCCAATTCCACTGCGTTCCTTTCCAAGTGAATGAGCATCACATTCGGCTCCACATTATGGGTCGGATTTGATGATATCGTGCACTGTTCTCAAAGTCCTGCGCCCTTCAGTATACAGGGTCGGCATTAGAAACTGCCACCTTTCAATCTCGTACGTCTCTGCCGAAATCCTGCAAAAAGGCCGCCCCACCAATGGCTAGTGGGTAGCCAAGGAGATGTTAAAGCGGAGGAAAACGATCACCCAAAGAGCGTACAACACATGTACTCATTGAAGTGATTATGACACAGTGTAACTTATCTGCTGAAATTTGAGCATTGCTTTCATGTTCGTGGAAAATGACAATGAATCGTCTGCCTAATGAAATTGTCTACTGATCTAACTAGATGGGTAATGTAAGTATAATGATGGGTAATGTAAGTATAATGATGGGTAATGTAAGTATAATGATGGGTAATGTAGGCATAAGGGGTGCTACATAACTACTAGCAGTGTATGCGCCTCTATTAGCCCGCACCGTCTCTTCAGCTAGATCCTCACACCCTGTGTCGGTGGGGGGGGGGGGTCTAATACAATCTAATACAATATCCCGTGTAACGTCCAAACTAAGGGTTGCACGAAAACGAGCAGGGTATCGTCAAAAAGCCCTCGACGAGTATAGGGTACATATTGCCCGAAATCGTGTTTAAAAAAGAACAAAAACGATGTTTCAAACACCTTTGATATCGGCATATTCGGGTAATTTAGGTTGTGCAATGCAACTTTTACGCTATTTAGGCCATGCAAACACGCAATAAACCATAACATGGCAGTGTCTACATAGGCTTAGCCCACATTGTGCACTTTATCGTGACCTGATCTCAGGCCACTTCACGGAGGTCAAACAAATTCTATAGGAAATTTATTCTCATGGTTCTGCATGCATATCAATGAAGGACAGAATGATGTTAGAAGAGCATGCATATTACAAACACAGGAAAATTTTCCCAAGATGGGTCAAAATGGGCCGTGATTTCAGGCCACTGACCTGACCTCAAACAAAACTTTGACGTATACGTTTTGGAGACACTACCTAATTGCCCTCACGTAGCAAGTTTCATTTCAATATCTCTTCATGTGCATGAGTTATCGATCCTCAAAACATTTTTTTTTAGAGGTGGTCTTTGACCTGGGCTAGGTCAATGACCTTACATGACCTGAGGTTGAAATTTTCACTTCAGACGCAAAATCACAGAAAAGATTCTGAAAACCTACGTCGTTGCGCGCAGCTGTTTTCCCGTTATCGCGGAAAATCTTTGGGGAAGTGGAAATAAAAAGACTCCCAGAGACGTGGGTTGGTTGGTTGAGACATTGGTTGATTACTTGTGGGTTAAGCACAAGTAATCAACCAATCAATCATAGTGTAAGTAACGAATTTGACATTTAAGATTCCGATGCGGACTTTGGGATTACAGAAGCCTGGTTGGTTTGGTTAACAAATACAATATCGGCGTGATATAAGTCAGCCTCTCACTGGATAAATGCCTTTTTATATTTATATCATACCAATTTGACGCATATCTATCGATAGTGTTCCGGTTCACCAACAATCCGAGACCATATATGGCTGACCTTAAATGCTACCGATTGTTATGTGTGATCTGGCAGTAAAACGGATCCATTTAACAATACGTGTGAGCAGGCGCGCACCCAGGATTTTTCCATGGGGGGGGGGCCCGGACCGAAAAGGGCACTTGGCCGGCTTCAAAAGGGCACTTGACCGGCTCCAAAAGGGCACTTTGCGGCCCGGGGCACACTGGAAGGTTTGTTGACCGGGGGAGGGGGTGGCAAGCAATTTGTTTTAAAATTGCTAGAAAAAAATGATTTTTTGGCCGCCGGAATGTCCCAAATTTAGCCCGAAAATCACCTGCTTTATGATAAGGCAGGTAATTTTTGGGCTAAATTTGGGACATTCCGGCCAAGAGGGCACTTTTCGGTCAAAAGGGCACTTTTGGCCAAAAGGGCACTTTGGTCTCATGGGGGGGGCGGGCCCCCTGCCCCCCCTCCGGTGCGCCACTGCGTGTGAGGAACTGAATTCATGTTGTCCACGCAAAACAGACACAAAATATGATGCGTGGGAACATGTGTTGTTATATTTTTAACTGAAATGAACAACCAAAACACGCAATACAAAAAAAACATTGCATGAGCAGCTTTGGGTTGTTGTTGTGGTTGGGACTTTTGCCTACTAGCACAACTCTCCATTTTTAATACAACGAAGAATGGCTCTTAGATGCTCCTGGGTTTGAGACATTACGTGTAAAGAAAATATACGACCTTCAATATACCAGGAGGTACTGAGTTGATGTCAGAAGTAACGATAAAGGTTATATTTTATTACTCAACGTTTCGGCCAGGGGCCATCGTCAGGAGCGGGTAAAACGTCCAGGGATAGATAAATGGGCTGACAGTATGTGTGAGAGACAGACATGAGCTTTATTGGGCATCTGCCTGGCACCTACCGGAAGGTATCATCGGCAGACGGCAGTCAAACAGGAACTTGAATAGCATGCTAACTGGAATGTTAAAATCCCGCCTCCAGTGATCGAAAAATGTTTTAATTTTCCGGGGCAATATCGGTTCAGCTAACGAAATACTTCTATATTATACACATACTTCACAAGCACATGTGTCACATGCACATATGTCTGAAGAGGTTTCCACCCTCCCTCCCTGTACACCACTTCCCCAAAAAATCCTTGATATCAGACAATATCGGAAGCATATGATAAGGGATCTAAAGTCAAATTATTAATACAGTTTTATGAAGACACAATACATTATTTTTTCCGCCCACTACGTCTAACATGCAACTCACAGACAGAATGTAATCCAAGTTTTGCTGTGCTAATGTTCATTGCTTAGGTGGCATCAAGCAAAACTTCGAAAAATTGTTTGTTTAGAGAAATTTCTGACACAGAAGGCCATCTAAGAGGGGTCTTTTATCACGATGTGCATCCCGCATGCCATTCACTTTCACTAGCGCAGCCAAGGAACACCATTGCCCATCCCGTGAGGTTGCCTATGTTTCTAGATAATCACATACTGGCGCAATTTTTACACAAATGCCTGGCTTAAAAAGAAACTTGATGCCTGTTCGGGCCCCCTTCCGCGAGAAATAAATGTTCGGGCTACGCACCTATTCACGGTATGCGTATACAGGTAATAGGCTATTTATATTACGGAAGACATCATTGGCAAAATAGAAAGCCATCAGTGACGGCAGTACATCGCAAGCAAGTATCACTAAATGTAATGCTTTCCGAATGGCCCAAGCACTATTTTCGGGCAGTGCCAGAGATCTGCAGATTTGCACATGGGACCCCGACTATTAGCTGGTGTAAATGCTAATCTGTCACTCACAAACGCAAATGATCATGGTCGCATGGAAGTGGTGTGCGTACTTCAAGTAGGTTCATCAAGGCCCGGATGGTATTGCTTGATGAGACTACCCTCCTAACAGGAACATGTCCCGGCCTTGTTCTAGAGATCCCCTCCCACGATAGAAAGGTCGCCTCTCCACAATGGTTCCTGTTAGCAGCCCAAAACCAACGACTGCAGTGTGTGCGCGCCAACGCAGGCGAAAAAAGATGGACTTAAGCAGAGTTAAGCAGATAACCCACCACAGGGTAACGTCTTACGGAGAACTGGATATGTACGACTTACTATGGATACAGAAATGAACAGGGTCAGATTAATAGCAGACCCAGAAAGCAAGGTAAAAAGCAAATATATTCCAATAGGGAAACATTTAATGCATCGAGAAATTGAGCACAAAAAAATTATGAGCAACGTGGGCAGTCCATCATGATATTAAAGGAATCGTGGCTTAGATAATAATTGATGGGGAGATGGCTACCCTTTTATTGGCCTCATGGATGATGATTTAATCAACATAGGACCACTGTGAACTGCAGGAGGTAAATCGATAGTCACATGTTGGCCTGCATGACACCTTGTCGATTGCGGCGAGCTGTTTTTGTTTGTCTGACCTTTTTTCGCCGTTATAAAGTAGATTACCTCCACGAAAAGAGAGGGGACGAGTAGCCTAGGGGTAAGTTGCTCGTCGCACAATCGAAAGATTGTGGGTTCGAGTCTCACCTGTCGCTACTCTTCGCCCGCGACCAATCGGCGTAAGAGGTTGGCGACGCTACATGACTCAACGGTCGACGTGTCGTAAAAGCAATAACCACCAACCAACCACTCTACGAAAAGCATTGTGCTACATTTTCAGCTGTTATATCAAGTGATACCATTCGGTGATTTTCTCAGATAATATACGTGATAACTTCATTGGCGTATGATATGAAGATGCGATGATCGATATTATATTGACAGACCCCAAAATACAGATGTTCTACTTCTACTTCATGCAGTTCCTTAAAAGGATATACCAGGTGAGCGCAAGTCAATAAACAAGTTTCGTCACGGACCTTGATTTGGCAGTGGTTTATAAATTTAATATAATCGGTAGTAAGTTGCACAACACTAAAATTATATTCCAGCAATGATTATTGGTACTCTGCAAAGCACCGCATTGTTACTAGATAGGTACTCTGCAAAGCACCGCATTGCTATGTGTTAGGTAGCAAACACATAGCAATTATATTCTGACAATGTCCGATTCATGTTGTTTTTAGGGGGGTGTAGGCAATTTTACAGCTGCAAAGAAATGTCCCACAAATTTCGTGGGCCATGTCAGTTCAACGATAATGGCCATGAGTAAAGTGGTATCAAGAAGTGAAGCGATGAACCTCTTACTCACTAAAAAGCTTCCAGGAAAGTGGGACGGTCGAAGAGTGTGTTTGCCTCTGCAAAACGTCATAGCTTGGCGCAATATTGTGATTGCTTTATTATTCCTCATTCAGTATAAGTGCATGAAGTACTCATGAAGCGTCAATGCATTCAATACCGATAAATTTTATATGGCCATATGTAGTGCATAGTATGATCCAGTTTTTTTTAACGATTTACTTCTTGTCTGTTATGCTTCACATGCCTATTCATATGCATCGCACTTATCTTGTATTATGATTGTCATGCATAGGTATTATGTGCTCGTTCGTGTTATGCCCCTCACTAATCTGTGCGCATAATTGTCGTTAATTTATGCCACTATCTTCGTCCGTGTCTAATCGGAAGCCAATAAAGACCATCGAACGTCACGAGCGTCAGCACCACCACGTAACTGTTACGACGTGGTCGCCCTGATGCGTCGCAGCGGCCATTGCCCGCACGCCTCCCCAAATGAACAAAACCGAGAGTGGACCGAAACGGCGGCAGCTGGTGCCCACCGATCTGGAGCCAGTTTTCACTGGTGTCTCCGCGCGCATCCCCGTTCGACGCCATGTGTTAACCAGCGCAGAGGAGAGACTGCACGTGGCCGCGCGCGCCCGTCAGAGGGAAACCGGTCGGTTGCGCATGCTACGACTGCGGGCGGAAGCAACACTGTATGGCGGGCGAGAAGGGCGTGAGCCCGGGAGCTGGCTACGTCGTCGGCTGTGGTATCGACGGAGCGGAAATAACAATGCATCTCGAGATTTTGCGACCTTTCAATAACATAAATCGTGTTTCACCGAAAACGATAATGTCGTCACACATATAGCTATCGCGATGTGCAGCACATCGAGCTATAGGGGCAGCATCCAGCCGAAAGTAGTCGAACTGGAAGAATTGCACTGAATTTGCTGGACAGGCTGGATGCGATGGGCGATCAAATGGTATGAATGGCGCCCAAAAACTCACCAACTACACATCGCGGTTCTCCAAAATGCAGTGAACTGTCGTCGCGATATCCGAGTCGGGCCACCCATGAGCTGATCCAGGTGTCCGCTGTGGCAGCTTGATGGCGCCGGTGGCACGCTCATGACGTGGATTCCGCATCCACCACCCAATCTGGAAATTCTAATGCAGTGGCATAATTTTAAACGACGGCCCGGCGTGCCACCGATGCCCAAAGACGACGGCCATGATCTGCAGCCTTGTCGGCCGGCCGCCAGCTGATCCTCTCGATCGGACGTAAGTGGGTGTCTCTACTCCAATCCTGTCTTCCAGGACAGGGAAACGAGAGTCCAGCATGTCATACAACTGAACCATCGGGGCCGTAAAATGGGTGAAAAGCAAGGAGTGGCCACGAGTTGTGAAATAACTCGCCACAGTAGTGTTGTTGCCTTCTCGGACGGGTTGGCACTTGCCATCCGAGGGCGATTGGTGGTGTTTGGGGGGGGGGGCGCCCGTGCATCAGAGGACGTTCAACGGGCGTGCACCCGGCGACAAATGAGAAGGCACGTGCCGTTCGCTCCCCCGTAGCCTTCACCACTTTCGCTATGTGCCACGTGCACCACCTCTCGGAAGCCAGCAGTTGGCGACGATACGGACCCCAGGACGCCCTGAGCGATGAAAGCGCACGGCGCAGCAGGCCGGGCGGCCGCACTGAACGGACTCGCTGTGACGGGCAATAGGCACAGGCTAGCTGGGCAACACGTCCAGCTATCTGGGACGGGGATTGCGGTGCATTTGTAGTGTTGCTATTGAACAATTACGCTATCACTGAACTGAGAGAGGGTGACGTCCTGTTATGCTACTGGACTGCGACGGAGTTACACCCAGGTGTGCTACTGAAGTGGAACTAATTGACGCCCAGGTATGCTACTAGGCTGGGACTGATTTATGCCCAACTATGTTACCACACTCTGTTTGATTTACGCGCAGGTGTACAACAAAGCTAGAGCGGAGTTATAGCCAGTTATGCCACTGGGCTGGAACGGATCTCCATCAAGCCATATCAACTGATCAGGTCTTCACATGGATGGAAAATCAGTCAGAAATCCAGGTTAAACGCTACCATCACGATTTGTACGCAACGAGAGCAGATCTCTTACTCAGCCGAGACCAGGGCTACGGTTTTGACGAGGCGAGGAGCAGAAGGATCAACTGACACCAAGCATTGGTTATCAGTGGTGAAATCTGTCTTTTTACCCATGATGTTATACTTCTTCCTGCTTTGAACGTCAGATTGATAAATGCCAACGCATAGTTTTATCTTCGATATCTAAATATAATGCTGAATCCAGATTCCTGTATGTGTTTTGGAGCTTCTTGATACGATTCTGATCCGTACTCCTTTCGGATGGCTACTTCGGAAGCATTTCAACCAATTTGTAATGTCTCTTTCAACGCCGTGGTGGGTGAAAGTTGGGTCTTTTAAGTTACTTTGTGGGTGTCGTCAAGGTTTAGGTCTTACCGATCCTGCGGCTATAGCTACAGTTCATCGAAGATACACTAAGTCATTGCGCGAAACGGCTTTAAGGAATCACGACATCACGTCACTACAGTGCTAAAGAATCACGACTTCACGGCACTACAGTGCTAAGCAAGTGACTAACACAAAACATCAGCAGATAAGGTTCTAGAGTTAATCGGAGATAAGCGCTTCCGCGACAGGTGTGTGGCCAGGTGAACATCTACTTGACGTGGGCCCGAGCGATAGCAATTTCTGTGTTGCGAAGCCTGACTGACACGATTATATTCTCCGAATAAGCACATCAACGGGGATTCCGACGTGCGTTTTATTGCTGATAGTACCTATTCCTAATAACCAAACATAATGAAGGTTTGAAGGAAGATGTGACTTTTTACACGATTACACTAATCAACTTATGAAGGTTTAGACGTATCAAGTTTAACCAAACTCAAAGCACATGAGCCATCCGAAACCATGAAATGATTTAGTAAAAGTATTGGGTTAAATCATGCAGAGTATGCGATTGCCGGTACACAATCAGGGAAGTACGAGATCGCACTTTGTTGGTCAGCAACGTGCGAACTTTTCAGCTTCGTAACGGAAAATTTCGCCCGTATATTTCATCTGTTGATATATGTTTGACCCCTTCGTTCATCTTCGAGCACTTGTGGTGCTCGAACCTATGCAGCACCTATGACGTCTGTAGGTATAGTTGTCGATGCATGGCATCACAATGAGGACATTACACCCACCAATCGATGTGGCGACACGGCGGTCGTGACGTACCTTGACAAAGAAGGCCACGAACAGCGTCCACCGCAGTCCCCCACTTGGCATGGCGTCGGCCTCTGGAAACACGGTGTACTGTTATCGTCTCTGGAAACACAGCGTCACAGGTCTCTGGAACACAGGTCTCTGGGAACACAGCGTCCATCGCTGTCCCCCACATGACATGGTGTCGGTCTCTGGAAACATGGGTGGACCTGTTATCGTCTGCCAGTCACGCTCACGGCCGGTGCTCACGGGGCAGTCGCTCACAGTTGTCGTGTGCTCACTGGCGAAGGCGAACCACTCATGTTGGGCACATTTAGTACATAAGTGAGGAATGTCCTGAGACTGATGAAATTGAGCGAATTGCAATTATGGGGCTCGAAGCAAGCGCTGGTGAAAGACTCCCTTTCTCCACCCTTGTATCTCTCAGTGTGCTCCGGTAGCAATAACATAGAGTGTAGTCTCCGCAGCGAAAACTAACCTCAACACGTCGACGCCATTGCGACGTGAATGACTGGCATAACGTTTTTATTAGCTCGTATAAAATTATTTTAATTTAAGTTTCTGTGAATGTCCCAAGTACATATTGTTTGCATATTCTGATCACTATCCCCACAATTTCATTACACAATTTCAATGGAGCATTTAAGCCACGATTCAGTGCTGCTCACTACCCTACCCTACCTTACCCTATCCTTACCACTTACGGTATCGTCGTGCGGAAGATCCCATCCCCTAGTTTTTTTTGCGTGTTATTTTACGTCATTACCAAACCACTTGTGGCAAAACTCCGGAACTTTGTAAATCTTCCCAAATACCTATGGTATATGCCTTGTCACAAACCATTAACTGACGGGCTTCTAGGGGCCCCCATAGAGGGATATAAGGATCTAGGTCTGTGGTGTCAGCCGTTCATGACAGGGTTATATCGCGCATCAGTATACATATCCGGCACTGCGGCTCACATGATTATATACGAGAAATAGCTGTTTGCTTTGGTTTTAATGCCGTTAAAAAAATCAGTTGTGTGCCCAGCGAACCAAAATCAGGGCACTTTTAAGCATTACATACATAGAAGCAAAAGCGCATTGCATTGCCCGAACTATAAGTGCATGGGTGCAGGGTGTATGCACCTCCAAATTTGGAAAGGCATCCTACACTGCTCGACATTCTGAAAGAGCTTGCATTGGATTGCTTTCTGCTCAGGTAAAAGGCCATTGTTCCCGACAGGTTATATAAGTAATTTCTAACTTCTGACTTCTACTACACCGATAAAGTTTAAAGGTCAAGTGCGTTCTGAAACCGATAAATATTTCGGCATTCCCTCCGTTTATCATACGTTTTCACAAATTATGCCATAATCGTATTATATATTTGTTCGTTACAAGTACTTCAGACGAATCCTAGTATATATACCTGAATTAAATTTTCAGCTGTCGCCTACCGGACCATTTTGCCAACATTTCCATACGATTTCCGCAAAACATACACCGATTATGATTCCAGAAATGACGTCTAGAAATGGCGTGACTTGACGGTGATGCTGGCTCGGTGACTTGACGGTGACGGTGACTCGGTGAACTTGACGGTAATGCTAACTCGGTGACTTGACGTTATCTGACCGATTATTTGTCATCCAACGACGCACAGATGATCTACCACCGATTAGCCAATCGGGGATAGGATCCGTCCGCCTCTCACGCAGTGAATTAAAATGCGCGCAAGTGGAAACACAAGCGAAGGCGTCCCGAGCCGGCAATAATCATGATTTGTATCCCCAAGTAACCTATATTTGCATTGCGCTCCTGTGACAATGGACATCTAAGTGTAATTTATACGCACGTCGAACAGGGTCAGTCCAACGGCGACCAACTCTTGAGATATTGTCTACCCCTTCCCCTTTAATAGTCCAATGGCGACCAACTCTTGGGATATTGTCTACACGCTCCTTAATAGTTCAACGGCGACCGACTGTTGGGATATTATCTACCTCCTTAATGGTTCAACGGCGACCGACTATTTGGATATGGTCTACCCCCTTAATGGCTCAACGGCGACAGACTGTTGGAATATTGTCTACCCCCCTTAATAGTTCAACGGCGACCGACTGTTGGGGTATTGCCTACCCCTTGAATAGTTCAACGGCGACCGACTGTCGGGATATTGTCTACCCCCTTAATTGTTCCGCGATGGTTTCCCCGAGAGATACCGCTGGAAAGCTAGATCTTTCAGCACGGCGTCAATGAATACAAACGAATTCAAACGAACTTGGGTCATATTAGAATTGGATGAGAAGACAAATACCTAATGGCCGCACGCTTTCAGTGACGCAGCTTTGGTGGCAATCTCTCAGTGGGGCAGAATTTCACACCACTCGCCGTACAGGAAGAGGTATCAATTTGATCATCACGAACGTTTCTTCTGATTTGCACAGAAAGGTGCAGTAAGCGGCATGCCGTAGTGTCATCCTTGAACTTTAAGAATTGCTCGGAACATTTTGTTCTTCATATTCTACTTGACCTCCCAGGTTAGGTCAAACGGGTGAACTTCCTAGGTTAGGTTAAACGGGTTAACTTCGAGGTGCTCTCAGTCACCCAGTCATCTCCGTAGTTTTCGGAGCATGGTCACGAAACAGATGCGGTTTCGTAATTAAACGTGAGTGACGTCATGCGCTAACCGAAAGACTTCAGCACGTATCATAGCAACCACCAAGGACAACATTTGGGTTGGAGGTTAAAGTTCATTTCAAAGATGTGTCTTGGGAGCTGACCAGTTACGCAACAGATTGTGTTTACTGAGAGGCAATGGATGACAACAACGCAAATACATGTTCAAAGACGAGCTTTAAGTAGTTCTCGAACTTACAGAGACCACTGGGGGTCTAGGGGTTCATGCCCCTCCCAAAAGTCCGATTTTCTGAACCGCTGCACAAAAAAGGTATTTTCTCGACATTTAAACATATTTTATTGGATAAATACTGTATTAAGCGGATCCACCAAGTGTTAGCTGTTCAAAGCTGAAGAGCTCTTAAAAATCTGAGAAAAACATTTGAAATTGCCCATCCCAAACCGATCGAAAACCAGCCTCGTTGATTCACCACTGAAAAAGACTACGATTAGTGACCTCAAGCTCATGATATTGGAATACGAAAATAAGACCATTTAAGCAGCACATTCCGGCTAAGAAACTTTTTCAACCGTGACATATTTAGGTCACAAAGATCCAACACTAAAGTATACGGTACCTATCATATATCCATGTTTTCTTCGAAAACAAGTCTGAATTGATGTAGGAAACGTACGATTATCAACCCCAATACATGCATACTTGACACCCAAATAGCAAGTGTAATTTTGACACACTCACAAGTCACATAACACGCACAAGGGAGCAAGAGCCACTTATGCCACGGCCCGCGGCTTTCTCAACCGACGTCACTGCTGTCAAGCAGACATCAATGGTGCGGGAAATACTTAATTATTGTAATCGTACCAATTTGAGAAAAGGTTTCCATGTGAAGATAATTAAGGGATTGTTATAATTTATATCGCGAGGGAACGGTTTGACATTGTTTTCAGGACAGCGCACCGCCCTGTTTTCGTTCTCGAATGGACGACGTCAGGCACGCCGAGTTTTCGTTGTTGGACGGATGACGTCAGAAAGACCTTTTTTCGTTGTTGACTGGATGACGTTAGGCACGCCCTGTTTTCGTTGTTGGATTGACGTCATGCACGCTCCGTTTTCGTTGTTGACTGGATGACGTCAGGCACGCCCCGTTTTCGTTGTTGACTGGATGACGTTAGGCACGCCCCGTTTTCGTTGTTGGATGGATGACGTTAGGCACGCCCCGTTTTCGTTGTTGGATGGATGACGTTAGGCACGCCCCGTTTTCGTTGTTGGACGGATGACGTTAGGCACGCCCCGTTTTCGTTGTTGGATGGATGACGTCAGGCACGCCCCGTTTTCGTTGTTGGATGGATGACGTCAGGCACGCCCCGTTTTCGTTGTTGGATGGATGACGTCAGGCACGCCCCGTTTTCGTTGTTGACTGGATGACGTTAGGCACGCCCCGTTTTCGTTGTTGGATGGATGACGTCAGGCACGCCCCGTTTTCGTTGTTGGATGGATGACGTCAGGAACGCCCCGTTTTCGTTGTTGGACGGATGACGTCAGGCACGCCCCGTTTTCGTTGTTGGACGGATGACGGCAGGCACGCCCCGTTGTTGGATGGATGACGTTAGGCACGCCCCGTTGTTGGATGGATGACGTCAGGCAGCACGGAGCGAGATGTCACCACACAGCCTGCGACGACTTTTCAGCGACGTCGCAGTCTCTTATTGATGCTGTCAAAAACATGCAACACAGAGCGAACTTCGGTCTCGTAAGAATCAATTGCCGGCACCAGAGAGGCGCTAATTGCCGCCACGCACATTACAATGGTTTACAAGGCGCTCACCTGTCTGATCGTTGAGAGCAGCCCACGCAGAGACGGCCAGTCACCGGGTCAGAGCGCCGGTGTGTGTCACGGCGGTGGGCCGCGCTGTGTCGGCCTGTGCTCCAGCAGTGACGTGGTGTGTGTCCCGCGCTGTGTCGGCCCGTGCGCCAGCAGTGACGTGGTGTGTGTCCCGGCGGTGGGCCGCGCTGTGTCGGCCTGTGCTCCAGCAGTGACGTGGTGTGTGTCCCGCGCTGTGTCGGCCTGTGCTCCAGCAGTGACGTGGTGTGTGTCCCGCGCTGTGTCGGCCCGTGCGCCAGCAGTGACGTGGTGTGTGTGCTGACCGGCAGTGCGGGGCGAGACTGTGCTGTCGGCCTGTGCTGACCGTTCGCGGGGCGAGACTGTGCTGTCGGCCTGTGCTGACCGTTCGCGGGGCGAGACTGTGACGCGGCGGCCGCCACACAGGCGCGTGTCTGTCTGTCTGTCCGTCAGTGTCGACGTCGAACGCAGCTGACAGCACCACCGCCTCGCCCGCCGTTGCGCCGTACAGACAGCGCCGTCCCGGCTGTCCCTACTTATCACCTGCGCCCGTCAGCGTCGACCAATGGCCGGCCGCGGCTCTCTCGGCTCTGAGGCGCCGACCGAATGGCTCATCGGTGACGGTCGCGGCCGCTTCTGCTGCTCCAGCTATTGCCACATAGTCACGCCGTCACTGGGTCCGTCACTGGTCCGTCACTGGTCTGTCACTGGTCTGTCACTGTGTCCATCACTGCATCCTTTACTGGGTCCGTAAATGGATCCGTCACGGGATCCCTCACTGGGTCCTGTGTTCATCTCCCAATTTCCTCAATATTTACAAGCGAGCCCGACGGTGGAGTGAAACGGAGTGGAATCGAATGGAGTGGAGACAAGCGTCCTTCGGATGTCAGTAAGATTAGCAGCTTGCGCTTCCTTGTCGTGGCGCTGTTGAGGCACATACAACATGACATTGGTGAACCCTAGAATTATGGAATAAACACGAACATGCACTTATATTCTCGAGGAGCTGTGCATTTTAATTTACAGGTTCTAGACTGTCCACCTTTTCTGCTACACCGTTTTCCACTGGTGAATTTCTCGAGTGTGATCGTTGTTATCCAGTTACTATTATTATTGTTATTTTCAA